>BTHU01000011.1:85352753-85902753 GCA_036184795.1 Tokudaia tokunoshimensis
GTTGGACGCCATCGGTCATGAAGACAAGCCCGAGGGAGGGAACTCCATTATAAGCAAAGATGCCAGTTATTGGGAATCCTAAGGTCAAAATAGAGGCCACATATCTTTCACACACAGCATCCCACAGGACACAGCCACCTTCTAGTCAATGACAAATTGCAATATAAAGGTGCTTCTTCAGATGAGCCCAAGGCTGAAAGACTCCTATGACCCGGCAATGTCACATCTATTATATCACCATGTAATACACCTTGAGTGTGGGTGACCCTGATAGAAAGGAAATCCCTCCAACAGATCTATGAATGTAGACCCTCACAATCACATCTGTCTTAGGGGTTTCGTGTCTTTCTTATTGTATCACCTCTGTACCGCCCGCCCACTTACATTCTACACATCTAGTGTGTGTCTGGTATCCTCTGAGTTGCAGTCAGAGGCCACATCATGTGACTGTGTAAGTCACACCAGGATGTCAGCAGGATGATAATATCTGCTTTCCAGAAAGCAACCCTGTCATTAAGCCACAGACTTCCTGTTCCAGCAAGGAAAAAAACAAAAACCAAGGACATGGGGACATGGTAGCTAAGCTTCTCTCTTGGGAAACCCGGGGAGAGAATTTCTTAAGAAGTGTACATGGACAGTCTTTCCTTCAATCTCGGCTCCACACTTTGTCTCTGTATCTCTTCTCATGGGTATTTTGTTCCCCCTTCTAAGAAGGACCAAAGTATCCACACTTTGGTCTTCCTTCTTCTTGAGCTTCATGTGATCTGTGAATTGTATCTTGGGTATTCTGAGCTTCTGGGCTAATATCCACTAATCAGTGACTGCCTACCATGTGTGTTCTTTTGTGATTGGGTTACCTCACTCAGGATGATATTTTCTAGTTCCATCCATTTGCCTAAGAATTTTATGAATTCTTTGTATCATTGTTTTTAATAGCTGAGTAATATTCCATTGTGTAAATGTACCACATTTTCTGTATCCATTCCTCTGTTGAGGGACATCTGGGTTCTTTCCAGTTTCTGGCTATTATAAATAAGGCTGCTAAGAACATAGTGGAGCATGTGTCCTTATTACATGTTGGAGAATCTTCTGGGTATATGCCCAGGGGATCCATCCCATATACTGCCACCAAACCCAGACACTATTGTGGATGCCAAAAAATGCTAGCTGACAGGAGTCTGATATAGCTGTTTCCAGAGAGGCCCTGCCAGTGTCTGACAAATACAGAGGGGGATGCTCTCAGCCAACCATTGGACTGAGCACAAGATGCCCAATGGAGGAGCTAGAGAAAGGACCCAAGGAGCTGAAGGAGCTTGCAGCCTCATAGGAAGAACAACAATATGAACCAACCAGACCCCCAGAGCTCCCAGGGACTAAACCACCAACCAAAGAGTACACATGGAGGGACCCATGGCTCCAGCTGCATATGTAGCAGAGGATGATCTTGTTGGACATCAAAGGGAGGAGAGGCCCTTGGTCTTGAGAAGGCTCAATGCCCCAGTATAGGGGAATGCCAGGACAGGGAAGCGGGAGTGGGTGGGTTGGTGAGCAGGGGAAGGGGAATGGGATAGGGGGTTTTCGGAGGGGAAACGAGGAAAGGGGATAACATTTGAAATGTAAATAAAGAAAATATCTAACAAAATATATAAACATACTGAAATAAAATAGAAAGAAGTGTACATGGGTGAGCCTGATTTGATGATTGAGGAGCAGAAGCTTGGCTGGCTGGTCCTCCTTGTCACAACATCAGCTATAGAGTATCCCACACTCTCCCCAGCTCTGCAGCAAACCCACAGAGGCTCTGTGTGCACATGGTTCTCAGCAGCTCCAGAAGTGGACCCTCCCTGAGGCTGCTGCTCCCAGCCCTTCCACTTACATCCCTCTACCCATCTCCTGTGTGTCTAGTCTCTGCTGAGTTCAGCATGAGGGGGAGCAGGTGTTCTTATAGGGCTACCTTTTATTTCATCTCTGAAAAAAAATCACCAAAACTCTACCAGCTGCCATTCTGAGTAGGGACTTGCCAATCCCCTGAGATCTCAGTGGGCTCATGCACATTGTTCTGAAGAGCTTGGAATCCCTTCTTAGGGATTTTTTTAATAGTAAAATTTTTATGTTTATTTTTATTTTATGTGTACGGGTGTTTTGCCTTCATGAATCTATGTGCACCATATGGATGAAGTACCCACAAAGGCCAGAAGAGGGCATTAGATCATCTGGAACTGGAGTTACCAACAGTTGTGATACATGATGTGGGTGCTGAGAATTGAACTCAGGTCCTCTGGAAGAATAGTTCGTGTTCTTAACCATCCTGACTCCTACCGCCTTGTTGGGGATTTTGCCTCTAGGCAGAAATCCAAAATTGCTGCTTTTCCCAGGAGACCCCAGGTGACACTTTAGTACTGTAGTTTCCTGGGAAGACAGGCTGGCCCTGTTCTTGAGCGACACCCACATGTCTATAAAAGAGCTTCATTTGACCAGCTGCAACCACCAGACAGTGGGGGGCCAGTTCATTGGAGGGATTCTAGCTATGCCCAGGACCATGATTAACTGGAGCCTATACAGGGACTAATATCTTTCTCCTGTCCAAAGAGCCATCTTCCAAGGACCTGGTCACACTGTTTGAAACTCCATTGGACAGGAGAGATGGCTCAGTGTGGGAAGACACTTGTTATGCAAGTCTGGTGACCTGAGTTTTATTCCAGAACCCACCATGGAAGGAGAAAACTTTACTCCCAAATAGTGTCTTCTGACCTTCACACAGATGCCATAGCTCCTGCCTGCCTATACACGTGTGTGTGTGTGTGTGTGTGTGTGTGTATGTGTGTGTGTGCATGTGTGTGCATGTGTGTGTGCATGTGTGTGTGTGTGCGTGTGTGTGTGTGTGTGTGTGCCTATGCACATGTGTGTGTGTGTATGTGTGTGTGTGCATGTGTGTGTGCATGTGTGTGCGTGTGTGTGTGCGTGCGTGTGTGTGTGTGTGTGTGTGTGTGTGTGTGTGTGTGTGTGCGCGCCTATGCACATGTGTGTGTATACAACAACAAGAACAACAACAGCATCCCTCTCTGCTGCGGGGTCAGATTGAGACTCAGCCTGGCTCACAAGCGTGGTGACCCGGCCTGCCTGCCCTGGTCTCCTGCTCTGCCTCCCCAGCTCTTTCATTTTGTACTGCTGCCAGATTCAGGCATTCATCGCCAGCGAAATGATCGATGCTGTCTTTCACCTCGTCTCTGTCTCGAATGCCCTTCCTTTCCTAAATAACATCTATTCCTGCTTCTGAATTAATCTTCGCGCTCCCGTCCGTCAGCTAGGAAGCCTTCCATTAAACACTCCAGATTTGAATTATATTCTCCTTCCCTTGCTCTCGCAGCAGTGGGGATGGTGGTGCTGCACCTTGAATAGTGGTGGCTTCCAGGATATTCTAGGCAGAGACCCCCCTTTGCCACCCACTGAGACCCATTACTTTTGTGTTTGGGAAGGTGGCTTATCAAGCTGCCTAAGCGGGGAGGATGCCATCAGAAGGAGCAGAGACCTACCCCCTACTTCTCAGGGAAACCCAGGCTACCCCTCTTGTCTATCACCACCAACGTCTTTTATGCCTACCATTCTTGCTGACATACACGCAGTGATCTAATCACGATAACTAAGGTGGCCTGATACACTGGGATGTCCAGCACAGGGTAATTAAACAGTACATGTTCGGCTAATGCTCTTTACTGCTCACTATACCAAGGTCTTGACGGCATACTCGTAGGAGTGGGGATCACGGAGGCTAGCAAGGACTTTGGACGTAGGACCTGGAATCCTAACACAAATCTCAGGCTCAAATATGGCTTTCTACAGCACCCTTAGGGTTGAGCAGAGGCAATATTCTGTACGGTCTGCTGCAAAGGTAACATCAGAGAACATGGAGGACCATCCATAGATGTTGGGGAGGAGGGCGGGACTACAGATTCCGGAAAGCGTCAAGCCTGAAATCATTGGGATCTTGAAGGCAGTTGTAGTGTGAACTCCAGAGCTCTCTGTCACTGTGGTCCCTTGCTGGGATCTGCAACCATGTTCCCAGGCATTGAGCATTCAGCTGCTGGGCAGGGAGGGAGGCGAGGGTGGAAGAGTGGGAACAGCCAACAACTCCTGGGGACAACTGCCTCCTCCAAGCCTTTTCTGCCAGGATCTGAGGAAGCCTGTTTACACGGGTCCCCCCTGTGGTCTCGGCTGCTTAATATGCCTTTTGAAAATGATGCTCGGTGGGATGTGTGCACATTTGTAATTACAAAGACCCGGCTTTTTTTTTTTTTTTTTTTTGACAATCCGTGCCTACTAATTTCCAGTGGCAGCGAAGGGAAGCAGTAAAATATCTCCAGTCCTGCTTCAGGGCTGGGCAGGCTCCTGAGCTGTGTGGTGAAGTACTTCTATTTACAAAGTCCGTTTATTCCAGACCTACTTTGCTTAGCCCAGGGAGGATCTGAGCTCCACTAGGAAGGCATGAGCTGTCCAGGGTGGCGCAGGGGCATGAGAAGGACATGGAAAGCATCATCCTGTTTACCCTGTCCTTGTGGAAGTGATGGTGTCCCTCCATATCAACCCTGGCAGGACCTGGGAGGATAAAGCAAGGCATTCCCAGAACTGAGGTTATTTCCCTCGAGTGGTGGGCGTCCTGCCACAGAAAGTGTTCATCCTCGGGAGGGGAGACGAGGGGGACGTCCACAGGCAGAGACAGCCTTCCCAGTAACTGAGACACCGACCTGGGCTCACAGGAGAGAGATGGAGCCTCGGGTGGAAAGAGGAGGCCCCGCTGAGACCACAGCCAACTCTTTGAAACTGAGCTGTGGTTGAAGCCAGGTCAACACATTCACAGGCCTCCCTCGCCCTATCGGTGTCTGGGTGGGAAACCCATCTGAACGCAGTTGAAATACACGGTCCAGTTCTGCTTTTGCAGAACAGTGGCTCTTTGAATCAAGGTTTCCGAGAATTAAGTTTCCCCAGTGTTCCCAGGGCTCAGACTTAAAGTTGAGGCGGGTATGGGGGTCGGGGGGGGGTGGCAGTGGCGCAGAACTTGATGGAGTTGCTGATAGGTCTCTGCTGGCTAAAAGTGATGACATTGGCAAGAAACTGATCTTTCTGGAGAGCCGAAACTCAAGAGCCCTCAAGTGCAGAACACAAGGCCAGCTGTGTGACCTGCCGTACAGGCCTGGCTTTGATACCTAAGGAGGTAGTGGCAGGGACCACCTGGTATTGGGCATCAGTCTCAGACCCCGAAGGAGCGGAGCACTAGACGACGCCCTCTGATCTTGTCTCCTCCTTTTTTGCATAGAATCAGAACACATTCAGGCCAGAAGCAGAAAGCGTGTAATCGCTTTCCTTCCTCTGTGTCCCAGACAGACAAATTGAGATCCAGATCTGCGGCCTCTGGGGACTTGTCCTCAGGCAACAGTGCACAGATATGGGACTCAGAACCGGTGCTCCAGGTCTCCCAAGCATTGCTAGCTGCTGCGAGCGGGGAAAGAATCAAAATTCACAGCCTGAAGAAGAAGGCCTTTGTCACCACAAGGCAGACCGGAGCCACAGCACACCTCCATCTGGGCTTCTTCGCACTCATTTTGGGAGCCTGCTGTGTGCTGTTCCCCACTGTAAGCTGATGCCCACACCACAGTGTCTGGCCAAGGCAGATCTCAGCTGTTGGTTGTGCTTGTTTAAAGCCTAAGTCAGTCTGTGCAAAGTAGACCCTGCTGGGCTTGGCTCTCTCCACCGTCAGACCATGTGCTCCCAGGCTAGTCCACACCTGCCAGACTGGGAAAGACAGAGGTCATTTAACGAGAGTGTTACCTTTACACAGATAGAACACTAGGGACAGCCACAGACCTGGGCTCCAGCAGCGTGGGTGTGACAGGGCTGGGGCAGGAATGAAAAAGGCTATCCTGAAGCGTTTCTCTATTTAAGTCCACTCAGATACTAGAAAAAAATACTTTGTACAGGATGGCTGATAAACATCAGAAATGTGTTTTTCGTGAAACAAAAGACTGGAAGTCTGAGGTGAGAAAACCAGTACTATTGGCTTCTAGTGAAGGCTGTCTTCTGTATGCAGACTGCTGAGTTACATTTTCTCACAAAGAGAAAGAAGGGGGAAAGAAAGAGTGAGGGCCAGGAAAATAGCTTAGTAGATAAAGATAGCTCACAAGATCCTGTTTGATCCCCAGAAGCCACATAACAAAAACTGGGTGGCAGTTCATTCCTAAAATCCTATTGCCAAAGAAGCCAAGACGGGGGGAATCCTTGGGACTCACTGAGCATCCAACTTACACTCTTAGCAAGCAAGGCCAGTGAGAGAACCTGTCTCAAAATAAAGGCGGACAGTACCCAAGGAATGACATCTGAGATTGTCCTCTGGTCTCTACATGTATGTGCATATGTTCTGGATGCACATGTACATGCATGCACACGAAAGAGTGAGAGAGCTCTGGGGGGGGGGGTTCTTTCACTTGAGGGATTTAGAACTTAGAGTAAAATGATAACCAGACTAGAATCGAGTACTAGATCCAAGAACCTACCACAGAGACAATGAGAGAGACCGCCCTTCAGCCCCTCAGTGAGATGCCCACACAGCCTTGCTTAGGGCTCATCCTGTTAGGCTGCTCACTGCTGGGGAATGAGATCAGAGATTGACTCGAACAAATGATGTACGGAGACCTCCATTTTCTTCCGTGTGTTTGACTTTTTGCCATCTGGAGTGAGCAGCCCCAAACGTCACCAGCACTGGGTTCCTGTCATTCCCAATTCCAAATGCATGAGTCTGCTTTTAAGCTCTGGGGTCCCAAAGCACCCTAATGCCATAGACACATGAGGGTGCCAGAATGGCCACGTAATCACATCTCCCTGTTTGATTGTGAGGGCTTCGTAGCCCCAGAGGAGACAAGAGCCAGATGTACAAGCTGTGTTCATTGGCTTCTCTGTCCCAGAAAGCTCAAATGTAGGGCGCAGAGAGAAGTTGCTGGTTGTAACATGCCTCAGAGCCTGAAGGTTACACAACTTTGTAGGGGTTTGAGTGACAGTTGTTTTAGGTTATTTACTTGCTAGGATAAATAGACAATATAGTTTAAATTTTAAATATCCCCCAAAGGCCCATGCATTAAAGTCTTGGTCCTTAACACGACACAATTGGGAAATAGTAGAACCTTTAAAATAAGGCTCTAATGAGAGATTTTTAAATCTTTGGGAGTTTTCCCATGAAGGAGATAAAGGGACCCTGACCTCTTCTTCCTCTTATTTTGCTTCCTAGCCCTGAAGTGTGCTCTGCCCTGCCAGAGCTTCCACCACAATGTACTGCCTCACCCCAGGCTCGAAAGCAATAGAACCAACCACAGGCCAGAGTCTCTAAAACAGTGTGCCAAAATGTGCCTTAGCTCTTGCAAGATAATTGTCTCCAGAGTTTTGTTAGCGGGGTAGATAGAAAGCTGACCAGCATACCGGCAGCTGAGAGAGTCTGCAGAGGGTGAGGAATGACTGGCTCAGTGGAGCTTCCCTGAACTCCCCCACAAAACCTTATTTTATCAAAGCGAACTGCACTGGCTCAGGGAGCTATGAGAAATCTCAATGCAAGAAGGGCATTCGTTCAGGTTTCCGTAGAAGCTGCAGGCTGTGACTTCTGTGAGCCTTTTTTATTTTTTCAGCTCAACTCACTCTGATTTCACAAGCATACAGCTCCGTGGACAGCTGGAGCCAGTGGACAACTATCTGTAACAGTGGAGAACACACTAAAGCACCCACCAATACGTCCTCTGGAGTTAAAGGTGGCCTTTGTACTGACAAGACGGTAACCAACGCTAGGCTTACGACATATGGAGAGCCCCAACCACACACAGACCCATGAATCAGAATCTGTAATTTCCAAGCTCCCTGGTAATTGTGAATCAAATATGAAGTTTAAGCTTCACAGACTGGAAGTGGTGGGCTTGCTGTGATGGAGAAAAGTCTACTGCAGAATCGTGAGGTTCTGGTAGGCAATCCCACTCCTGGACAAACTCTCCTTGCACACCCTTGGAGAAAGCATGGTGTGCTCTGAGTGGCTTTCTCATCTGCAAACAGGGGGGCTGGACTGGTTGCTCTTTATTCTCAACCTCACGGGCATCTCTCCTATGAGATGGGAAGGGGGGGTCCCCTCCGCTAAAGATCAGAGAGATTCTTGCTGTGTAAAACACTCCCTAATCAGCCTTATGTCAGGTCCCCGCCCCCCCGACTAACCACAGTGACAAGTCCCAGGAGTGTACCTTGTCAGGCTGTGAATAAAGTTCAGGCAGCTTGGATAATTACCCTGACACTGCCTAGAGTTAGCTTCCCAGCAGCTTAGGAACAGGCCCTCCTGATTATAGGAACACACACACACCGTGGCTTTGGGCAGTTTCGGGCAGTACCACCCCCTAACTGCAGCCTCTGGCCTGGGGTCAGAGACTCTGATATGGTTCAGTTCACTGGGGCCTCAGGAAGGAGGAAGGCAGAATTCTAACGGAACTGTAGGGTTATTTTCCAAATATGTTTGTGAGTGAAGCCCTGTAAGCCTCTCAGACAACTCTGGGCTGTTCTCATCTGGTTCTTGGACCTGTCATGCCGAAGATTCTCCACAGTCACACCCACAGTCACGTCAAGGCCGCCAGCACAAGCTATATAGGGTGTGCCTTCCAGAATCTTCAGCTACCCTGCCTCTAATGTGTGCCTCACCTTCCCAGGCCCCAGGTTGCCCAGCTCATCATAGAGCCATGTGTATTCTTCTATTCACCCCTATTGTTTCTCTATTTATTTCTACAGTTAAATATGATCCCTATTCATCTTTCAGATCTGTATCCTGCCCTACCCTGACCACTGCACCTCTCTCTGTCTCTTTCTCTTTCTCTCTCTCTCTCTCTCTCTCTGGCATATTTTGGCATATGTTTTTGTATGCCTGTGCATGTGCTTATAGAGGCCAGAGGTTGACACTGGAAAGCTTTTTCTACCTTATTTTTTGAGACAGGGTCTCCAAGTAAACCTGGAGATTACTGATTCACTAGACCAACTGACAAATGAGTCCTGGAAGCCTCCTGTCTCTGCCTCCCAACAGGGGATTGTAGGTATGTGCTGCCATGCCTTTTAAAAAGCTTTGAGTGTTTTCGCACCCCCATCCGTGTGTGTGTGTGTGTGTGTGTGTGTGTCAGTGAGTTCGTAGTGTTCAGAAGAGCGGAGCAGTGGTGGTGCACACCTTTAATCCCAGCACTTGGGAGGCAGAGGCAGGCGAATTTCTGAGTTCGAGAACAGCCTGGCCTACAGAGTGAGTTCCAGGACAGCCAGGGCTATACAGAGAAACCCTGTCTCGAAAAAAAAAAATGTAGTGTTCAGAAGAGGGTATCATCTGATCCACTGCAACTGGAGTTATTGATGAATGTGAACCCCCACCGTGTGGATGGTGGGAACCAGACCTGGGTCCTCTGCAAGAGCAATCAATACTTACAAATACTGAGCCATCTCTATACCTCCCCACTTTAAACATGAGTTCTGAGGATCTAAGCTCTGGTCCTAATGCTTGCATAGGGAGTTTTGTAGCCCTCTGAAGGTTTAGGAACCCACATTTTTACAGAGTCCTGGGCTATGTTCATCATACTAAATACAACATTGTGCTTTTGGACAGTTTCTCCAACCTAGAACACTGAGTGCTGGATTGGCAGGGATCATGTACACACACAGACACACACAGACACAGACACACACACACAGACACACACACACACACACACACACACACACACACACACAGTCAACTCTCTCTGTAGTCTGACACCGAATGAAAAAGTCCTGTGTCTTGCAGAGATGTGGACTTTCTTAAGGTGATAGAGAGAACAAGGACTCCTGTGTCTTCGTCCAGAGTCGATAAGCTTGCAAGTTTCCTGTATGCTGTGCTGTGCACAGAGTTCAAAGGTCTATTCCAGGCATAGCATCTGGAGTGAGAAATAGAGTAAGGGCCCTTTCTACACTGTATCTCCAAAACAGAGGGAACATCCTCCGCTCCTACAGCCAGGAAATGACAGCTAGGAGCTGGGAATGTCTCCACACGTGCCTTAAGCCCATGCTTTTCCAAAATATCATGCTTTGGTTTCCTTCTTTAAGGAATGCAATGCCTATTAAAAGCTTCATTCCTTTGCATGTAGGAGTAGCAGAGCTGGCATAACAGTCAAAATCCTGTAGGCAAAAATTGGGGGAAGGGATAGAAATATTTTCGACTGTTGGGGAGGAAGGGTGTGTATGTGTTATGCATGCATTATAATGCTGGTGCTGGACCCCAGAGCATCTTGGTAGGAGGAATGTCTTTTTATTGACTTTATGTGCCTGTGTGGTTGGAGTGGGGAGAGTTTCAAATGTGAGTGTGAGTGTGAGTGCGAGTGCGCAGTACAGCATGCATGCTGAGCTCAGAAGACAACACTCTGCTGATCCTCGTGTGCTTTTCACCTTTTGCGTGAGTCTGGGTCTCTCACTGTCCTGCCCTCTCACCAACTAGACCAGGATAGCCAGTTTGCATGCCCTAACTTTTAAGGATCCTCCTGTCTCCACCTCCCCTCTTGCAATTGCTGTGATTGTAGGTGTGGGCCACCATGCCTGGCTTTTTAAGTGGATTCTGGGGTTCCAAACTTAGGTCCTCAGGCTTGTGAGGCAAGTGTTATGCAATTAATCCATCTCTTTGGTCCTTCTGCTCAAAAGATTGTCTTCTTTCCATCCTCTTTTCTCTTCCTCTTCCTCTTCCTCCTCTCCTCCTCCTCTCCTCCTCCTCCTCCTCCTCCTCCTCTTCCTCCTCCTCCTCCTCCTCCTCCTCCTCCTCCTCCTCCTCCTCCTCCTCCTCTTCTTCTTCTTCTTCTTCTTCTTCTTCTTCTTCTTCTTCTTCTTCTTCTTCTTCTTCTTCTTCTCTGACATCCCACTAACTTCACCGGTCAACTTCCCACTGAGTTGTGTTGGAAGGCTTTGTTCACTTGAGAAGAAGGGGTGCAGAATGAAGGAGGCAGCAGAGTACCTAGGTTTGAAAGTTGCTCACTTCTGGGCTGAAACCCAGCTCTGCCACTGATGAGCCTCTCGTTCTGCCTCTGCCAAGCAGCTCTGTGTTCTGAGCCTCCATTTTCCTCCCATCTATACTGGGAATAATAATAGTATCAGTCTTTTGGGGGATTTCATAAAATAGAAAAACAAATGTAGGCAGTAGGTGGTATAGGACCACAATCTGATCCACAAGTCCAAAATTAGTGTTCTGGAAACCGGAAGCTTTAAAATAACTTCTTTGGCAAGGAAATCTGATCCCAACTGATGGAGACAACTTGAATTGTTATGGTGGTGACTGAGGCTTCTTTCTCCAAAGTAGGATATAGAGATGATTACATGTTTGACAGCAGAATAAAACCTTAGAAGAGCCAGGTAGTGCATTACCATTGAAAGTCTAGGATGGGCATGCTGGGAAGATGTCTCAGTGAGTAAGAGCACTTACGATGCAAGGTTTAGGGCCTGAGTTGAAATCCCCAGCATCCATGTAAAATTCTAGGCGTGACTGCCTGTACCTGTAACCCAGCATCAAAGAACAAAAGCAGGTAGGTCACAGGAGCTCACTGGCTATCCAGCCTGGCCACAATGGTGAGATTCTGGTTCAGTGAGAGACCCTGTCTCAAGAGAATAAGGTAGAAATCAGTAGAAGATTACAGCAGATACCTTGAGTTAGCTATTGCATTGTGCACACTCACAGGCACACACATATACACACTCTCACACACACACACACACACACACACACACACACACACACACATCTAGAATGATATGAATTCTAAAACACAAAGAGTCAACAAATACTTCACACCATACATTGTGGACCTATAGAATATCCGTGTCTTAGTTTCGTTTCCTGTTGCTATGATCAAATAACATGACAAATTCAACTGAAGGATGAATGAGTTTATCTGGCTTAGAGATCCAGGAGAAGTCACAGTGGCAGGAGCTTGAGAGAACTGGGGAACTGATGACACCACATCCACAGACAGAGAGCAAAGGGTTAATGCTTGTGCCCACCTCACTTTCCCTACTCTTCTTCCATAGTCCAAGACCCTCCCCCACCCCAAGTGAGTGGTACCTCCTACCTACACCTACAATAGTTACGCCTTCATATTTCCCCTCACTTAATCAAAATACTCCCCCACAGACATGCCCACACACCCACCTGATCTACACAAGTGACAATTAAGATCATCACACCTGGCCATGATGACTGTTCAAGACTTAAGAGGTATCATCCTTTCTGCCTCCAGGGTTTGTCCCAAAGACACAGAGTCAGGGATACATACAGACCTGCACTCAACTATTATTCATTATGCCACCATGACTGAAACCATCTCTCTGCTTGTCTAATTTAACTTTCTGCAGACAAGTACCAACTTTGGGCAATTTGAACACCAGGCGAATACCTGTGTATGAGGATGCTAGCTGAATAACGGTTGATAAACAGAGACTCCAGAGTCAGAACCAAGGTAGACAGAGGTGGAAAATGGACTGACTGTGTTGGAAAGGTGACTCAATAGGTGTCATCCCCTGGTGACACTCTAGTACAGATAGGAAGGTTAAACAGAACTTTGTAGCATTGGGGTAGTTTTTGGTACATACAAGGGGAATGAATCAAGGAAATTCCCAACATCCTTTCATTTTGCAAACAGTGACAGTGGAGGGGGGGAGTTGTATACGAAATATAAATTTGCTGTAATTAAGATAGGTTTTAAAGATCAAATGTGCTATGCATAAAACAAAGAAAGAGTAAGGATAAGTTGAGAAGACTTGTTAAGGTTGAGTCAGGGACCTGGCTCTGAGCTTCCTGGCAGCCAAGAACAGAAGGAAACATGAGTATGTGTTCTTGGAGAAGCGTTTTGGTATTTGTTGTTGCAAAACAAACTGTCCCAAAACACATTGCCCTAGGATAATCGCTGTACTCATTCACTGTGTCACAGGCTAGGAATGTGGAAGGGGAGGGGGCTTGACAGTCCATCTTTGATATGCGTGGTATCGACTAGGGTAGCCAGAACCAAAGGATTAGCTTCGAAGGCAGATTACTAATCACAAGTCTGGTATCCTGCTATTCATTGGCTTATCATTCTCTAGACAGCATTTCATTCTCCAAGGCCAGGAGGAAGGGTTGAGGGTTTTTGCTATGTGATGATTGTCCTAAGGTATTTGCATTGTGTGCATGTATGTGGTGTGTTATGTGAATGTATGTGTTTAAGTGTGTGCATGTGGGCATGCATGTGTGCATATGTGTGGGTGCACAAGGAAGCCAGAGGCTGATGTTGGATATCTTGCTCAGTCACTTCCCGCCATATTTATTGTTTTCAGATAGTATCTTTCACAAAACCTGGTGCTCAACCAACTTGGCTAGACTAGCTGGCTAGTGAGCTCCAGGAACACTTCCGCCTCTGCTCCCCCTCACAGCGGAATGACAGATGCCAGACTCTGAGTCCAGTTTTTTATGTGGATGCTGAGAATTTGAAAGTAGTTCTTCACGGATACACAGCAAGCACTTTGTCAACCAAGTCACCTTCCAAGTCCCATGCTTACACGTATAGTTCCACAACTGATTCCTCAGAGTCTGTAATACCAGTAAAAGCATCCAGAGCTGGCACAGCCCAGCACAGATTCCATGGGATTGTCTTGGTCAAAGACTGAGAGAGGACCCACTGACTCAAGGGGCTAGAGAACTTGACTTGGGCTCCTAGCTGGGACAAAGGACAACGATATTCCCTAGAGAGCATGTGGGAATGAGGAGAGCAGAGCTGGGTCTCTGTTTTAGTGTGCTAACCAGTGACAGTTGTTTGTCTACTGAAGATTCTCCCTTACTCTACCTCCTTCTCTTGGATTGGGCCACCTCCATATCCCCTTCCAGGCTGGCATTTGTCCTGCTGTCCAAGCCTATTTGATAAAATGTCACGGTACCAGCTGCCTACTATTCGGTGCATTCATAGAATCCAGAATGGGTTCATTCATTAAATTCATTTAACAAATGGCTTCCTTATATCTGTGTGTGTTCAGTTCTCAGAGAGCTAATGTTTAAAATTAATATATTAATTATAATTAATAAGTGAACTAAATAATTGGATTTTATCAACTTAGAAGTTAATTTTACCTACTTTGCTTCACTCTAAGGTCTTCCAAAGGGTGACTAAGTGTGTTTGCAAGGCTCCTGGGTTCCAGCCCTCTTGCTGAAGCTCACCTTCCACATCTGAAGAGGAACCTAGAAAGCTTGCACCCTGGCCACTCCAATTCAGATTGGCTGCAGACCAGGGCTTCTTGCCCTGAAGAAAATCCTCCCTTTTAGCCTTACTTTGATCCTCCACCTCAGGCACTTTCCTCCCACAGACAGGTAACAAAGGTTAAAATAGATGGCTGTTATTTCTAGAGCCCAGTCTGTCACACTTACCTAGGAATTACAGTGAGTCACCATAGCCATGTCTCCAAGACAGACAGAGCCTTGGAATTCTCAAACTTTGGCCCCATATTCCAGCAGCAAATTATTTGGAACAAAGCCCTGGAGTCCTATCGTCCTCAAGGAGTTGAGGTAGAAGGACACTCATTATTGCAAATAACCCCTCAGGGATTTTCCTGAGGTCTATACCTTATCTTACTGGGTGGAAGTTACAGGGAGTTCTGTGCCTAGGCTGAGGTGCTCCTGGCCAGGTTTGCAGCAGGGAAGAGTCAGAGAAACAAAGCTATAGCACTAAGCTGAACAACTCAGTGGTATTTTCTGTGAGGGGGAAAGCCCTGGGCGCCTGGAGAGCCTGCCCCGGCCTTCTTCCCAAGCGAGATCTTGTCTTGCACCATCTGCTTTCTGCCTGTGCATTTCCAGCTCCCTGCTTCCTATTTAAACACTTCCCCTTTCTTCCTAAACCGCCACATAAGTCCCTAGGCCTCTGCCTGCCTGACGGTGGAGAGTTGGGTGCATGCTCTTGGGGATCCCTAGAAGGATGACTTTGAGGTTTTAGAAGAAGAGGAAGTAGCTGGGCCCCCGCCATCAGATCCCTTCCATTCAAGTACCACCAAGCACTGTGGTTGCTTCTTTCCACTTTAGAAGTAATTCTTCTAAGCAGAGTGCAACAAGCTTCCAGATCAAGGCCCACTGCTCTTGGCTTGGGAACTGTTTTTAGCACAGAATCTTCAGTGCAGACATCTCTGCAGTGGAGAGGGCAGACCTTTCATCTTATCAGAACGCTGTGTGTGACTCCTCCACCCTGTCCCTTGCGTGACTTTACACCTCCTTAGGACAGCTTTCAGAAAGCCTGCTGCCTGCTGACTGTAGCGAGGGAGCCGTGCAGGACTATATGTGGATTTGTTGGAATCAGGCAGAAGGAAGTGAAGACACCCTCTCCTGATACATGACATGTGAGAACATTCTCTTGACAGCAGCAGCCCATCACCTTCCGCACCCTGCCAAGCTTCACAGCTTCCCTGAGGCAGGAGGAGGAGGGGATAGAGAGGCAGAGGGCCTGGGGACCAGGGCTCAAGATAAGTATCAAGAGGCAGAGACACATTGGTGGAGAGATGGGGTGCCAGTGACAGAAGGAGAAACTGATGTAAACAGGGATGAAGATGGTGAATAGAGGAGACCCAGACTCAGGAGGCCAAATAGATGTAGAAGAAACAGTGACAAAGATAGACACCCCTAAATAGTGGCCGTGCAGAGATATTGTCTCACCTAATCACCACCCCCAAACTCCCTTAGGGCCCCTTAAGTCCTGCATATTTCCTTCTTGCCTTAAAACCCAGCAGTTTCCTAGGGGAAAGAAGTCACAACAGAGGCCTCACACCAGGCCACCAGTGACAGTAACGCTTGGAGCCTATAGAGGTCTCCAGGACCCAAGGTTCTTTGGGCTTAGACTCTGGGAAATGGCCTTCTCCCTGATGACAAGGTGGGAGGTAGAGTCGGGGAGGAAGACTCTGGGTGAAGCTATTTATTTCAAAGGAGAATATGTTTTTTTAAAAAAATGGAAAATATGGCTTTCTCCCATTTATAAATAACCCTTTCCCACCCCTACTCCCTCATTATAAGAGAAAACAAGGCCCACTCATTGCGGAGAACTTGGGAAGTATAACAAGATGCAGGAGTGAGGAAGGGCAGTTCCACCACCTGATGATAGCCGCTACGGGCAATCTGCCCAATCTCCTTCTTCTCCTCCATCAGTCCACGGAGCCATGTAATTAGCAGTAATATGCCACCGCTTTTTATTAAATATTACTTGACATTGCTACTTTCATTAGTGCATGTATCCTAATATCTGGCAGAGTGTTCTTTATCAAGATGATCCCTCACTGTGTATCTCGTTTGCATCTAACTTTGCCAGTATGAAGAACACATTCATAAATATCTGTCTGCTCGCATCCTTGCCTGAGTTTCTGATTATCTCTATGGAAGATCTCAAAAAAACAAAGAGAGAGAGATACAAAGAGACAGAAAGACAGAGAGACAGAGTCAGAGACAGAGACAGAGAGGTGAAGAGGGACTTATTGTGTCAAAAGTCACCAGTTAGTGTGTCAATAACACATGCAATGTGTCAATAACATGTCTGTGTGCTTGTATGTGGAGGTCAGGGGTTAAACTGTGTGTCCTCTTCAGTTGTTCTCCATGTTGTTTTTAGCAAGGTCTCACTGATTTACCCTCTCCAGCCACAGCATCAGGACCATGCCATCAGTACAGGTGGTCCCATGGGCTTCATGAGCTCCATGGGCTCCGGGAGCCCTCAATGATAGAACCCTAAAGCCACCTTGAGCCACATGCAGCTACTTACATTTACATAAGGATTATTAAGACAAATGTAAAGTTTTCAAAGTTGCTCTCAGTCACAATCCTTGCTTGGATTTGGGCTAATTGTACCCCACTCCAAAGGCCCTTGGGTTAGCATTTTAGATCCCAATGAGTGTCCCCACTGGGAGGTGGCAGAATCAGATTCTTAAGAGATACCTCTTGAGTATCAAGTAGGAGATCCTTATACCACTGGTGGAGCACTGTTGGAAGGGAGGTATTGTGGGACTATTGGTTGTCACAAGCAGGCTATTATTATAAAAAGAGCAGGCTGGGCCCTCCTTCTCTGTGTAATCGATTGCTTGCTCTTGTCATTGCTATGGGCAGTCAAGGTGTGGCTCTCTCTTGCGAGGCATCTTGCTTCTGGCATCAACATTCAAGGAGGAAAAGGTGACTAAAGGTCATTTTAATCATGGTAATGGTTTGAATGGGAATGGCCCCTAGAGACTCATATTTTGAATACTTGATCTCCAGTTGGTGAGCTGTTTGGGAGCAGTTAGGAAGTGTGGCCTTGTTGGAAGAAAACTGTGACTGGGGACAGGCTTTGGGGCTTCCAAAGCTCACACCATTTCCAGCATCCCAGTTAGTTTTCTCTGTCTTTTACTTGTGGATATGGATGTAAGGTTTCAGCTTTGGCTTGAGGACCATGCATTCCTGTCTACTGCTGTGCTACATGCCATGATGGTCATAGACTTCTGTAACCATAGGCTCCAAACAATCTCTTTCTTCTATAAGTTGCCTTGGTTATGGTGTCTTATCACAACAAAAGAAAAGTAACTAAGACAACCATATTTTGGTGCTTACCTATAGATGACTGTAGTAGCAAGCAGCAGAGATGCAGAACATGCCTGTCATTGAGGAAGACTCTCCTACACAACATTGATCAAGAAGATTGACACCCCCATTCTGGAGTGCTCCCTCCATCTTTGATTCCCTCCCACCAACTAATATGTGTCTTCAAGGCTCATAATGAACCAGCCCTCTTGAAAACACAAACTTGATCTCACTGGTCAAATCCAAAACCTTTATGGATCCCCCTTCACTTGTTAGTGCCTGTTTTCATCACTGCTTTATTGCTGTGCAGAGACACTATGACCAAGTCAACTCTTAGGAAATAAAACATTTTATTGAGGCCTCGCTTACAGTTTCAGAGGTTTAGTCCATTGACATCATTTGAGACTCATGGCAGACATGGTGCTTGAGGAATAGTCTAGAGCTACATCTTAATCAGTAGGCAGAGAGAAAGACATTGGACTTGACATGGGCTTTCGAAACTTCAAGCCTACCCCCAGTGACACACTTTCTCCAACAAGACGACACCTCCTAATATCTCTAATCCTACAAAAGAATTCCACTCCCTGGTGACTAAGCTTTCAAATATACTGGCGCCATCTTATTCAAACTATCACAGTGTCCATATTAAGAATCAGCAAGGAGCCACTTACCCATCTTTAAATTTTTTTGACCCAGAATTGTTCCTGTCTAAAGGAAGTGCAGGGACAAAAATGGAACAGAGACTGAAGGAAAGGCCATCCAGAAACTGGCCCAATTTAGGATCCATCCCATGCTCAGGCATCAAACCCTGACACTGTTACTGATGCCATGTTGTACTTGCAGACAGGAGCCTAGCATAGCTGTCCTCTGAGAGACTCTTCCGTCAGCTGACTGAGACAGATGCTGATACTTACAGCCAATCATTGGAGGTCAGGGACCCCTGTGGAAGAGTTAGGGGGAAGGACTGAAGGAGCTGAAGGGGATGGCAACCCCATAGGAAGAAAAATAGTATCAACTAACCCAGACCCCTCAGAACTCCCAGAGATGAAGCCACCAACCAAAGAGTATACATGATCTGGTCTGTGGCCTCCTCTACATTTGTAGCAGAGGACTGCCTTGTCTGGCCTCAGTGGGAGAGGATGTGCTTTCCTTTCTATCCTTTCCTCAGTGGGAAAAGATAGAAACTTGATGCACCAGAGAAGGGGGATGCTAGTGGGGTGAGATGGGAGTTGGGGGGAGCTCCTCTAAAAAGCAAAGGGGAGGGGGAGGGGGTGAAGAATTTATGGAGGGGGGACCAGGAAGGGAGGTAATATTTAGAATGTAAATAAGTAAAATAATTAATAAAAATAAATAAAGAAAATTGAAAAAATAAAATGAATCAATAAAAATACACAGCCATCTTTCCTCTTTTCCCCATCGACTTCTCTGTACAATGACCATACACAACTGTGACGTGAATAACCTATAACCCCTCGGATACAGTGATGGATAGATACTACATCTCACACCCAATGAACCAATGTTGGGTAGATTGATAGAATCTACCTTACCTGGCCTCCTACTCCGCTTACTTTTTCTTTCAAGCGTCTGTCACGACTGTCTCTTCACCAGCCTCCTCTAAAACGTGGGGCTCAGTTGCCTTTCAGCCTCTTGGTGAAGATCAAGTGTAGAATGTATACCTTATGAAGGCAATGGCTTCCTCTTATTTGTTGACTTCTAAATCCACAGTGCAGGCTACAATGTATAGCACTCAGTAGGTGCACAGTAAGTATCTATGGGTTGTGTTCCAGACTCTTTTTAGCTTTTGTGTCCTCAGGGGCTAGAAAAGATGGATAGGAAACAATCTTCAACCACAGAAGTTTGTGCTTCAAGCCCTTTGTGTTTAAAATCTGATCTTATGTTGTGTAGCTAGTGTTCACATTCCTGTGACCAACCACTATTTATTCTGTGAAAAAAATGGGGTTGCTTATACAATATGGCTTATTTTGGTAATGATTTGATCCAAATAAAAGAGGCTGATAAATGGGACCATTTCTGATCTGAGAAGGTGCATCAAGTATTCAGCCTCTGAAAGTTACACAAGATAGGTGATCTATAGCTGAGGTGAAAATAAATGTCTCTCTGTGCCAATTCTGTGGTGCTCATTTCTGGGAAAATCTGAATGGCAGCCAGTGATTATTTGGCATCTGTTTTAGTTCCTTTTCTTGTTGTTCTGACTAAATACGTGACAAGAAGCAGGTTTGTTTTGTCTTTACAGTGTAGTAGATATAGTCCATTGTAGTGGGAAAGGAGTGGTATGAAGAGAATGAGGTGGATGTTCACATCTTTTGCAATGAGGCCCCACCTCCCAAAGGTTCCACAACCTTCCCAAACAATTCCACTGGCTGGAGACCAAGTGTTCAAACACCAGAATCTGAGAGACATTTCAATTTTAACCACTATTCTTGCCTCTCTATTTACAATAGCAGCTGATGCTGGCAGTGCAGGGAGAAACTGAGGAGTATATCAGGGAAGAAAATCAGGGACTAGACTTCAAGTCATCTGATGTAACATAGAGATCCCCTCACCTCTTCCCTGTTTTCCTTCATGTATATCTTTATCCAGTGTCTTCCCAAAGACAAAGTTACATCTCATGTTGATTCTTTAATAGTCCTATCTTCCAGTAGGAAAATTTAGTCCATTAACTTTTATTGTACAACAGTTTTATATGTTTTCTTCTCCTTAAAGTTGACTTTATGCCTACCATTCACATTATTTTGACTTCTCTTCTGTCTGTCCCTACTCTGTCCATATTTTGCTCTATCTTCCCATTCGAATAATGGTTCCCTTCTATTTCTTCATCTCATGATTACGCACATACTTCTCTATTCCATGAAGATGAATGGCAAAGGGTTATTCTGCTTTCACTGCTCAATATTGCAAAGCTTTTAAAACCCTTTACTTCTACCCTTTCTGCTCTTCTCCAAAGTCCTAACTTTTTCCCAAAATAGTTTTATTATAATTAGTTCCAGACTGTTATTTGATTTTTTTTCCTTTCTAATATGTGTCATTTCTAATTCAGGTCTTTATTTAGCACTTTCATTACACATTCCAAGAAACTCTATAATTATCCACTTATATTTAATCATATATAGATTAATTACTCACAGCAATGTTTCTCTCTCTCTCTCTCTCTCTCTCTCTCTCTCTCTCTCTCTCTCTCATAGTTTCTGCTTTCTGGTTTTTGAAAATCAGAATCCTATTTGGTATGGTGTTTTTCAAAAAAGTTAAAATTGCTTTGACATCCTTTCCCTCACAATTATGTTTAATTCTCTCCCCTCATATGGGGCTAGTCTGATTCAAACGAGTACATGGAAATATCAATGTAACTTCTGAGAGTCAGTCGTGGAGCACTTGCCAGCCTTGATGGCTCTTGAGGGAAGGGTGATCACTGGCTATGAAGAAGGAGCTTGCTAAAGTATGTGGACACAGTAGCCTGATGGAGTGACTCAAATGGAACAAAATGAATGACTCTTGCCACTAGCCATGGGAACCATAAATTTAAGGATAGACCCTCCCTTCTGATTCTAGTTGGTTGAATGTCAGACTCCCCCCCCCCAGAACCTCAGAGAGAGGCACTCTGTCATCCCATCGCTTCTTTAGCCATAGTCATACAAGATGGCCCAACCCATATCAGAGGGGGATAGGAAGACTGCTAGGCTGTCTCAGATATACTACACAGGATCCCAAGTCTTTCTCTTGGAGTCTTCATGGATGGAGGCCTCAGGAGCCTTTACTTCTTGAATTTTCGCTTCAGTGCTCAGCAGCTGAAACTCTTGCCAACATGAGAGACAGAGTGAAATTCTGTCAGACCTCAAGAGCCAGCTCACCGTGTGCCTTGAGCTCATCTTGCTGCTCAATGACCCTGCACTTAGCAGCAGCTCTGAGAAGCACTGTGATTGGATTAGATGGGGAGGGAAGCCACTTCCTTCTCAGACTCCATCTGTCTACTGATGTAGCTCCCTGAGCCTCAACAGGAAGTGAATCCCACACCCTACCACGCTCAGTGCATCGTCTGTGATGCAGCCTCTCTTGATGCAGACAGGTGGGTGGTGGCACCACATGGTGGGAGTCTAGAGGCCAAAGCTCCTTTTTTGCTCTCTTCTGTTCGCTGGAGCTGCACAAGGCTCATGAGACTTCTGAGAAAGGTCTCCCCTTCCCCAGCAGCTTATGTAGAACACTATTCCTCCTCTTTTGCAGAGAAGAGTGTTGTTAAGTCTATGCAGTCTCAAAGACAGGTATATTTGCAATAGCTGGAAGTTCGAATGATATGGCAATCCTTTTTATTTATTTTTCTTTTCCTGTTACTGTAATGGAATACCCAAGGCCATGTTTTATAAGGCAACAAGCTTTAATTAGGTCACAGGTATTGAGGTTCAAGGGCATGGATCTACTCCTGGTTAGTTTTGCTAAAAGCCCTGTGGTGATATCATCATAAAGGTGGGACTGACTGAGAGGGAGAGACCATCTGGTGAGACAGGGTGTCAGAGAAGAAAGGGGACAGCTCTTTTTCCTATCAACCTTCTAACCCAGGGTCCCTCAGAAATTGTTTTAATTCATTCTTCATCGGTGACCCTAATGGTCTAGTTACTTCTCAATGATCCACCCTTACAGGCTCTACCACATTCAAACTCATGGTCAATACCCATAAGCCCTTGGAAGGCAAACTACATCCTAAGCATAGTAGGTGGGGTCACACTCAAACATCCTAGCTAGCCTGGGCTCTCTAACATTGAGGCCATGTGCTTCAGGGACTTGTAACAGATGTCAATGTGAGACAGGAGATGATGGTATCTTTGTTCTGTGCAATCTCTATAGGTCCTAGTCTAGTTCCAGACTTCTGTCAAGAAGATAGTCCTAGCAAACCCAAGATAGTCAACTTGGACTCTAGGCTGTACGTGCCTGGTCTCCCATATTCATTTTATGCAAGAACCTCACATCTGTGGTCTGTTCTTCCACGGGTGCCCATGAGCTGCCTTGTTGAAAGAAAGGCCACTGAGTTCAGGAATGTTTTGAGCACTTGACAAATCATGTCATATTTTACACTTGAAGTTTACACAAGCAAATACAAAGCAGAAACCCAATAAAGAGAGCAATTGAAATTCACTGAACCAAAACTCCTCACAGGCACTTGGCCTCAGCTCTTGCCCCTCTTTTCAGCCCTTTGTGATGCTCTGTACTTTGTGGGAGCACTTTCTTGTAGATGTAGGTATTTGGGAAAAGAAAGATGAGTCTCATGGAGACTGGGAGAGAGGTGGGGCTCACACTGAGTCTGGTTTCTCTCTAGTTCTGCTGCAGATGGTTCTTACAGCAGGGTTCACAGACTGGCATTGCCTAAGAACATTTTGGAAGCCAGGTTCCTTCAACCCCAGCAGTTCTGAGTCCTGCTTAGGTCTGAGAAACCCTGGCCTTCTGGCCGAGGTACTAAAGCAAGCCACAGTGTGATTAAGGTTTTATTTCTGTTATTCAATGGCTTCATGACCTTGGGTGAGTTGCTTCAACACTTGGTTAGCTCCCTGACAGGGAATTCTCTCTCTCTCTCTCTCTCTCTCTCTCTCTCTCTCTCTCTCTCTCTCTCTCTCTCTCTCACACACACACACACACACAAACTGCATATAAAGTACTTAGAACCATATTGACAATGGGTTGATTGCCATTGAGTGTTTGCCATCATGATTGGTTTTTTGGAATAGTTCCACATCCACACAGTAAGAAGAGATGGGCAATATGGAGACAAACTGTGTGACGAGGCAGAACTAAGGATTGGTAGGTCTGGAATGTAACTTGACATAACCACATTTTGTCATCTGGTCTCTGACCTTATCCAACACGGTACAGTCCTGTGCCAACATTTGCTTTGTATATCAATGTTCCAGAACCATCTTTTCATTACTGTTCACGGCCCTCAGTTATGGGCCACCAATTTTAAGAAAAGGACTATTTGCAAGAAGGAGACTTGCTCCCAGTTGAGGTTTGGGGGTTGGCTTCAGGTAGCATATGAAAGCTTGTCCTCAGCCTCAGGAGACCTTCTCTGAAGCTACAGATGGATGACATCCTCCCCAAGGCACTAGCAGGAAATCTCAGTTCGCTTTTGTGTTATAATGTATCTTATGATACAGTACCTCAGTAACTTGACCAAAGATATCCTGTGGTAGGGTCAGGATTTGAACCCATGACCTCAGACTCTCTGCCTAGTGTTCTTCCTCCATCACTATAGTGTGCCTCACCTGAAGGACCCTAGCAGTCAAGCACCAAGTCCAACTGCTCAATGTACAGAGAGGACATTAATGTCCAAGGGCACCTGAAAACCACTTAAAGGAATCCAGCACTGGAGTGCTGAGCTGCCACGGCAGCCTAGGTTTTACTTTTAACATTAAGATGCTAGGGGATGAGTCTGCAGCTCCACCCCTAGTGTCAGGCATTTATACAATCCCCAACTTAAAACAGGTTGATTTGGGACAGGTAGACATAAGGAATGTTTTCCAACTGTATGATACTTTACTGATTATAAAGCAATCTTTAAAAGCTACTTTATACCTGGAATGTTTGGTCTCTTCTTTGGCTTACAATATGCAGTAAGACACCTCCTCTCACTCTGCTCAGCTGTAGGATAGTGTGTTTGTGTTTAAAACACACTTGGGGTTGTGCAGGGGTGGGGGAGGGGAGGGGACACTGGGGAGATGACTCAGATGCAAACATGAGGGCCTGAGTTTGATGCCAGTTCCCATGTAAGAAGCTAGTTATGGCAATATGCAACATGCACATGTGATCCCAGTGCTGGTGAGGCCTGGACAGGATGCTCCCTGGGGCGCACTGGCCATCTGAGTCACTAACACCAGGTTCAGGAGACACCCTGTCTCAAAAAAATATAGTAGAAAGCAATTGAGTAAGATGCTTGATGTCAACCCCAGACCTTCCCACTCACATGCAAGTATAACCGCTGCTCTAAGCATGTGCACACACACAAACACACACACACACAAATAAATAAGTCTGGACTAAGCTAGGGTGTTTGGTAGGTCAGGTGTACTAAAAGTATCTTCATGTTAAGATATTTTCATCCTACTGTGAGTTTAGCAAGATGGAACCCATTGGAAATAGAGGGACAGCAGACATCTACTCTGTGTGTGTGTGTGTGTGTGTGTGTGTGTGTGTACTTGAGAATCTAGTCTTCTTTTCCCCCAAGCATCCACCCAAAGTGAGAAGGAGCAATCACCTAGGGTGAGGTGGGAGTGTATCTGCATCGAGTGCCCCTGTCCCACCCCAGAGGTCCACTGGGGACATGCTTGGCTAGCAATTGCAAGAAGCTCCGGGAAAGACAAACAAAAGGTAACTGGAATGTGCCCCAGGAGGCCCATTAGCTTCCTGGAGCCTCCTGAGCGTTCCCAGGAGGGATCATGGCTGGGCGTGTGTGATCAGCGGCAGCACTGTCACAGGCAGCTGCTGGCGTATTAATATTCCAGATAAATGGCTTTTGGCTCAGGCAAAAGATCCTGCTTGGGAGCAGGCTTTTCTTTGAAGCTCCTGAGAGGGGCAGCTTGCAGAAAGAGGCGAAGGGAAAAGGCAGCTTTGCAGGAAAAAAAAAATGATTCCACTCCAAAGCCTCTGCCCCAATCCATCTCTGTTTATTTAGTGCCTCTCCCTCTCCTGATTCATGGCAGGCTCACAAGAAGGGAAGGCTAGACAGGGAGGAAAGGAGGGGGACAGGGAGGGAGGGAGGGAAGGAAGAAAGGAGGGAGGGAAGGGGAAAGGAGGGAGGAAAAAGGAGGAGGGAAGGGGAGCAAAGGGGAGAGAGAGGGAGGGAGGAGGGAGATAAATAGGAGAGCTTGACTGCATACAAGGAAGCCTGTGAACAATTAGCCAGGAGGCTGAGGTGCTGAAGCCTCAGAGCCTTCCTGAGACAGTCTACACAGGCAAGCATCCTTGGCACCTCCCTGCAACCCCATGACTCCGAGCTCCACCGCATCTGTGCTATGAGTCCCTGACTGGGTCGCTTAGACTCTGAGCTTGACACGCGCGCGCACACGCGCGAGCCCGTGTACACACACACACACACACACACACACACACACACACACACACAAGAGGGAGGAGAAAGCATGAAACCCTTTCTCCTGGATGGTTGAGCAAATGCAGTCATAGACACAAAGCAACTTCTTTTTGGGAGGGGATTTTAGATGCCATCATTATAAGGCAGAGGCTCGGGGTTGGCAAACTGACTCAGAGGGTAAGAGCTTGCTGTGCAAGGATGAGGAGCTGAGTTCCATCTCCAGCCCCCCCCCACATTAAAGAGGACACCAATCATGGCCACTTGCATACCTGTAACCTGGAGCTGGGAGGGAGGGAGATGACAGTAGGATCAGTGTGGTTTGTTGGCTGCTAGTGTAGCTCCAGGTTCAATGGGAGACCCTATTCCAAGGGAATAAGACACAAGGGAATAGGGCACTGATGTCCTTCTTTATTCTCTATTGAAGAGTATGGGCATGCATATCCCTGTGCATACACATGTGCTGAATGTGTATGTCTATGTGCTTAGTAGATACACACACACACACACACACACAGAGAGAGAGAGAGAGAGAGAGAGAGAGAGAGAGAGAGAGAGAGAGAGACAGACAGAGAGAGACAGACAGAGAGACAGACAGAGAGAGAGACAGAGAGAGAGAGACAGAGACAGAGAGAGAGTCACAGAGACAGACAAACAGACTGAGACAGAGAGAAACAGACACAGAAATAGACAGAGACAGATATACACAGAGACAGACATACACACAGAGAGAGACAGACAGAGACAGACACACAGAGACAGATGCAGAAATAGACAGACAGAGACGGATATACACAGAGATAGACATATACACAGACAGAAAGAGACAGACACATACAGAGACACACACACAGAGACAATTGAGACAGATATACACTGAGAGAGAGAGAGAGAGAACACAGCAGCAGCACTCAAGACAGATGGACCCACCCAAGCAGCCCGAGTAGAACTATTGTCATTCATTCCTTCTGACTGCTGAGGCATGCTGGGGCCATGAAGCACACAATAGTGTAAAGTCCCAATTTTATAGGTGGGGGAAACTGAGGCACACAGAATGACTCATTCAAGTAAGTTAGATACCATCTCAGAAGTTTCCATCTCCCTGGATGCACAGATTCATCTTTTAACAGAAGTCTCTCAAACCCTGTACTTAGACAGGCCATCTTTGTCATGGCTAGTTCTGCTAAGACTTAGATAGCCCCAGCCCTCAGCTACATGAGCATAGCCCAGAGGAACTGATCACAAACAGGTCTCAGACCCACCCCAGAGGCCATGTGTGTACTGGGTCCAGCATCTTGGGATCTACAGTGGCATTGGTAGCTCTAGAGAGGAGCATGGTGGAGGACTGCTGAACCTGGTCCTCCATCAGAGGAAGGGACAGTGTTCCTTGATCCTTGGATCCTGAGCGGGGTTGCCTGCATCTCAGTTTCCTTATCTATGACTCTTCCCAGGCACATCATGAGAGCCAAGAAAACCATGGCGTCCAATTCCGTTTAAAAAAAGAGATGCTTCGGCTGGCCCGGAAAAAGCTAGTGAGGAAACCAGACCAGAGTACTCAGTGGAAGATCACCAGCATACCCGTCACAGAGGCCATCGCTGAGGTCATATCCAGGCCTGGACGAGTACTTGCTGGTCCCAGCAGGAGGTGGGTACTGAGCATCATAAGAATACACAAAGGCAGCCATAGGATGGGGCTCTTGGTGCACACCCTCCCTCACCAGGCTGTTGCTGCCGGTTTCTCCAGTCTCCGGCTGGGATACAGACAACAGCGCCACCCATGGCCAAGTAGGAGCAGTGCATCCTGGACAGGAAAGGCTGCTGGGGTACTTGGTAGGATACTTTGCAGTACAGTAGCCAGACCCTTCCAAGGCTTTAGAGTCACAAAGGTTCCTTCTTGGGGCCTGGTGGAGGACCATTGTTGGAGTAGGTGACTGTCACATCTCTTTTTTCCATGAGCCGTGGTTGTATCTGTGCTCGGAAGATCTTGATTACCTCTCAGGGCCAACAGGAGAACTAGACAGAGCCAGAGGGAGAACCTGACAGCCCTTGGGCCATGTCGCAGTCAGTCTCAAGTCAAGGAAAGAGGAGGTGAGAAGATGATAGAGTCTGGCAAAGAGGAGAAAAAAGCCACAGTGTTCAAGGCTAAGAAAATGGTGGGTGGTCAAAGCGCAGCCCCGTGTGCTGGTGTGCGCTTAGAGCAGACACACAGAGCGGCTCCTGACTTCCCCTGGGGACAGTCCATGCCTTGGGTACCAATGTGTGCCAATGCTTCTTGGGCATCAGGGACAGCCCCAGGGAATCATGAAAATCGTTTATGTGCTTGGACAAAGCTCAAGAACCATGTCCTGTCTCCTTGAGTGGAAGCCCCCAGCCCTGTAGCTGATGCCTCCCCTGGAGGAACCCTATAAAAATGGCAATAGAATCAAGAAATATGAATTACAGTCAAAACCTTCTAGAACTGTCAGGGGAAGGGACTTCAAAGACACAAAGCAAGGCCAGAAAATGTGCTACTCCGAAGGCCATGCCTTTTTCATGCTCTTGTCCTTGAGATCACACCTGCTTAAGCCCCCATTTAGATACCTCTGTCTAATGCTAAGAGTCTTTGTTTCTGGTGCACTCCCAACTTCCATGCCTGCCATCAACCAGAGCACCCTTGGGAGGCAGACATCAATTTCCTTCCTGTGACGGGGAGTCGGTATCTCAGATGATTCCATCTCTTGATAGTCCTCACGTGAGCTAACAGCTCTGCCTGTTCTCTGTGTGCCACAGCCACCTGTTAGAGATCTCAGAGGATCCCTCTTCACCCTCTACAAGGCCTCCACAGACACCGGGTGACTAGAGATCTCGCATACGTAGTCTTTATCAGACGCGTGGGAGCCACAGAGTATTGCTGTTCTTGGTGAAGGAAGGCTGCTTGGAAGACATGTGTCCTACTTTAATGCAGACGACAATGACAAGCAAGAGGCAGGAGGATGACTGGCAGTCAGAGGTCACGTGGCTGACAAGGTGAAGAAGCGGACTGGGTCTGAGACTCTCTGATATTTACTGACTGGACCTCGAGGTCTGGATTACAGTGGACTTAAGGCATAGCTTGTTCTTCCTGGAACATTGGCCCCTTCGTAGCAGACCCCGTGACCTTTGTGACCTTCAGAGAAGGGGACAGTTTGTTCTTCAGAATAGGACTAGACAACCCAGGCTACTGGCTTTCCTCCAACAATTCTTGGGGCCGCTTCAAGCTGAAATGTCTGGAAACTTGCGAGGCTCATAAGCAAATGGCCTCACAGAAGTGCTTGTTAACATTTCCTCTGTTGGAGACTGAAGCAGACAGAGTCAGAGCCAGTGGGCCCCCCACATCCCCCACAGTACCCCTGAGTCTCATTCCCCTTCTACTCTAGCCCAGCCCTGGAAAACTCACACCCTTGTCTAAACACCAGCCCTGAGCAGACCCAAGTAGAGGCCATATGTGTTAGATTATATTATTGTTTAAAATATTCGCTGGTCTTTTCCATGGAAGATTATTCCTCCCTACCCCATTAGGCCTGGCCATTTGATTCGATTTAACCAATGAAATGTGGGCAGAAGTGAACTCTACTGCTTCTGCACAGAAGCTCAGAGAGCTATTGACTTCAACTCTGTTTTCCCTCAACCAGGAGCCTCAGAATGCCTGGGAGAGATGCTGCTCTCTCAGCTCTGTGCTGGAATGCAGATGGAACAGAGTATAGCTAAGACTTATGAGAAAAGATAGGGGATATGAGGAAGAAGTAAGGCTTTGTTGTGTTAGGCCGTGGGGCTCATTTGTTATGGCATTGTACAATTCAGGCTGTGCTGACTGATACATCTAACATGGCAGGAAGGCTGGGAATTGCTAAGACAGGTCATTCCTATAGATCAAAACTCCCATGACATATGGGAAGAGGGGAAAAACGTGAAGGCAAATCTAGAGGCAGGGAAGCTTGATTCTCCCTATTCTCTCCCGCTGCTGCCCTCTCTGTCTTCCAACTGGGAAGGTACAGTTAGCGTCTCCCCACACTTCCCTCAGCCAGGAGGAGCCTCTGATAGGGATGGTATAAGGCCCAATTTTTCCTCAAATATTGATCTTTTATCCTTGGGAGAAAATAGTTTGTGCTCCTTAAATAAGAAAGGAAAAACAGCTCTGGAATTGATTCCTGGGTAATTTAATCACCTTTTGTTCAGACAATGCAGAGCTGGCACTATGATTATCTAAATATTGACTCATGGGCTGCCGCCCCAGGAAGCCAAAGACAGAGGGGGATGGGGAGGCTGTGGAACCATCCCTGTCACAGCCGCCACTATGCAGGGAGATACATTAACTGTCCAGGGCTATGTCACCTTCCAAAGTATTCCAGTCATGTGGGGGTGGGGGAGCATGTGATCATCCCCAGGCCTTGGGAATACAAAGCACACAGTTGACAAATCTCTGAAGCACTGGAGAAGTGGGGGGTCGGGGTGGGGGCCTTATGGTTTTGAGACTCTTCAAAACTCTTATGTTAAGGAAACAAGGAGGAAAGTCTGTCTTACCACCACTGCCCACGCACCATGATGTCCTGGCCAAGTCATGCCACATCATGGAGATTCAACTTTATTTCTTTTAGGCTAAGTTACTTTTTTTTAACTGAGTGTATGCACGTGCCTGTGGGTGCTGCACATGCACAGTGGAGGCTAGAGGTAGACTCAGTCACTCCCCATCTTATCTTTGGGGACAAAGACACAAACCCAGAGCTTGCTGTTCAGTTAGATGGCTAGCTAGGCAAGCCTCGGGATCCTCCTGTCTCTGTGGCCCGCTGCCAGGGCTGTAGGCATGCATCGTCAGGCCCAGCTGTTTTTGTGGGTGCTTGAGTCTAGACATTAGTCCTGATGTTTGCACAGCAGATACTTTGCCCACTGAGCCACCCCCCAACCGTGGCTCCTCAGTTTTACTATGAACAATTGGAAACTACCTTTCATAACTCACTCTGCATGCATCAATAGTCATTTCTGAAATGCCTTCTGTCTCGCAGATGAATAAAGCTAACAAAAGGAAAGGTAGGTGTGATATCAGAAAGAGGAACACAGACTCCTGCCAGCTCCAAAGGTGTGCTCTTTTCCGACAGGGAAGGGGGAGTGTGGCGAGGTGTGGCCACGTGCTTTTCCTTGGCCAATGGCACAGTAGCAAGAGGAACATGGGAGACTTAGGAAGCTCTGGTCACTGAAACTTGTCTTTCCTCCATGAGCTTAGCGATCCTGAGACTGCTATGTGAGTGAGCTCAAGCTAGCCTGCTGGAGGATGCCTTTCACAGGGCCCAGTTACTCCCAAGACTCAGACTCAAAGTCTGACAGGCACGAGTGTGTATGAATCATACTCAAAGCATCTAGCTATCGGCTCACCCATCGAGCAACCGTAGAGGCATGAGAGTGTCCAGGGAAAAACCCCAAGCAGAGTCCTGTAACTCTAAGCCTGACAAAATAATCGTTATTGTAAACTATTAATTTGGAGAGTGATTTGTTACATAGAACCAGCTAACTGACACACAAAGGCAGACGTTGACAGTACATCTTCATGACAGATTTTCTTATTTCATCCTTTCTGCAAGCCCATTTGGTAGGTAGCATGCACTTTACGGCTGAGGTTGCTGAGATGGAGAAAGGCTAACTCATTGTCCAGAGATGCTGGGTGGTAGAGGTGAACCTAAGATGGACTGTAGATGGACAGTGAGAAAGGGCCCAGGGCAGGGTTGCTGAACAGGATCCATTTGGAATCTGAATTCCAGGGCTTGGGATCCCTTCTGCACAGGTGACAGAGCTTCTGTCCTGTATCCTGCCCATTGCGGCTGTACATAGGAGCCTGTACGCTGACTCCAGAGAGCCCTGAAGATGGGGTCATGATATGGTATGAGAAGAAGGGGTCAAGGCAGTGCTTTGTGGCTGAAATGGCTCATAAGGCCAGCTTATGGGAGCCTGCTTCCAAATGATCAATTCCAATCTCATTATGACCACAACTGCCATTAACTCAGGAGCTAATTGCTATTAGCGTACAGAAACTCAAGAGGGCTTAGCTGCAAAAATTCCATGACACGGGCCCATCTCATTGCTCAAATGGCCACGTCCTCATTATTAATTCCCTTTGACTATTAGCTTATGACTGTTAAGTTACGATAAGTTTGTGTAAAGTCCTTGAACCGGATGTGTGTCCTCTGTGTACATTTCATTATGGGGGGGGGGGGGCCTGAGTGCACTCGGAGGCTCCATATTGCGATTTTCATCTTTCCTTAAGGTCTAGGCTTATTAAAAAGCATCAGGAAGGTTCTCGATTTAGAAGACAGTTCTGTAAGCAAAAGCCTTAACAAAAACCAGACTCTACTCAGCATTTTGATGCAATTAAGGTCTTGGCAAGCGCAGAGTGGGCCTGAGTAGCAGCAGCTCTCGGCAGCACAGAGGCCCTGGGAAACACTAGGCGGCCCTCACGTTGTATTTGGGGAAACCAAGGACTGGCTAAATGGCGGCACTCAGGTAAGACAAAATGACCTATCAGCCTTAGGCTCACAGTTTCTGGTTTCGATGAATTAGAAGTCTACTACAGATGTCAGGTATGCTGTAAGACCAACAGAAGACAAAGCATCACTCCAGCCCTCCCTTTAAGAAAATAAAAAAAAAGAAAGAAGAGGAAAGAAAAACCTATGTGCTGAGAAACAGGCCAAGCGACTATCACTCATTCCACCTCCTTGAAGAAAGCCAGCTGGATGGAGTACTACATGACAGTGTGTAAAATTAGACATATTTAACGGGTGACGACAAGGTTTTCTCTGTCTACGTTCAGGAGCCTACCGTAATGAGATCCAGTTGGTTTCTTAAGAAAAATAGGAGTGTGTGCAATTACTGAGTTCACCGTTTGTTTCTGTTTAACTCTGTAGCTTCTTCCCAAGATGCCTTGGGGCATGTCTGGAAAAAAAATGTCAGTACTTGTTGCTAAGCAGTCCAGTCCTTGAGGTGCTCTCCCAATTCAGAGTCCTTTGTAGCCAGGTCCTGGGGCATCAGAGAGGGAAAGGCTGGAGTGCCCAGACCTGAGAGCAGCATCTCTCTCTCTCTCTGGCTAAGTGTCATGAGCCTGAGGTATCCCCATTCCTGACAAAGAGGAGCTATACTTTCCTCATCGTTGAATAGGAAGAAGAGGAGGTGGGGTGCCTTCGGGCCTCTCCTCGACCATATGTCCATTCTAAATCTCTTTTATTAGCTTCAAGCTCTTAAAGGCTTGGAGGAGGGAGGCTGTGAGAGGGAGCTAAGGAAATTGGAAGTTGAGTGCCGAGCTCTCTCTGGGGTCAAGGTTTCTGAAGGGATCCTAATTAAAGCCAAGTGAACGCAGGTCTCAGCTCAGCGTGTTGGCCTTGGGAGGCAGGGATTGCTGGAAGAGAAAGAAAAAAAAAGAGACTAGAGAGGTCAGGAAGAAGAGAAAAGGAAAAAGCAGCAGCCACGGAGAAAAGAGAGGAGAGGAAGGAAGGAAGAAGCCAGCCAGAGGGGGCTGCAGGGAGGGCATCGGGAGACTGCAGGAGGAGAGAAACGAAGACAAGAATCTAGGGAAGCAGGAGGAATGTGAGCAGAGAGACAAGTTGGTGAAAACTGAGAGAGACGAGAAAACTATGCATCTGTCAGTTAATTTCTAGAACAGAGTAGAAATGGCCATCCCTCACACCACGGGATTGGAGAAGGTACGGTCGATATAAAATGGCCGTCCCTCAGACCATGGGATTGGAGAAGGTATGGTCGATGTGAAATGCAAGCACAGAGCATATTTTCTTTGACCCAGACACCTCGACTCGGATTTGGTATCGGATGACTGTGTATACGTGTGTACATGGCACATACAGGGAATCTTTGCCAGACATTATGAACCATGTTACAGTACCTACTGGCTATGGCCAACAACATCCCAAAATCTGTGGCCATTTGAACTCTATGCTTTTCCCTGCTATGGTTGTCAATAGCTACAAAATCATTATTGTTATGATCTTGAATGTCGTGCAGCTTTAGAAGGATCATACCAGGCCAAAGAGTTCCATGTGAGGTTGAGAGGGGGAAAGGGCAAAGGTGGCAACGGAAAGAGAAGAGGAGAAAAAGAGAGAGAGGGAGGGGCGCTCCTCCTATATATACATGGATGGTGATGTGGTCACAGGTAAAGGTGAGTCCAGTGGATTTTGGGGAATATGGTGGCCATTGTGTTGGCAATAGGAGTTGCGTTGTCATCTATGTGATGTCACAGGTTTCAGAGGTCCTGGTACCAACAATCTTCTTCTCCTCCTCCTCCTCCTCCTCCTCCTTCTTCTTCTTCTTCTTCTTCTCCTCTTCCTCTTCTTCCTCTTCCTCGTCCTCCCTCCTCCTCCTCCTCCTCCTCTTCCTCTTTTTTCTTCTTCTTCTTCTTGTCACATTGGAGAGATACAGTTGTATGTTTTCCTAGAAATAAAGTCATTGGGCCTTAGGCCTCCAAGACAGTCAGGTGAGGAGAAGCCAGGAGATAGACTCTAGTTAAATTCGTCTTCCAGATGAAGGTTTGTGGTCCCCTCCCTCTGATTGGTGAAAACAGGGAGACTCCTCTTACTAACTCTGTCTCTGCTCTCTAGAATCTCCTCAGGTGATTTGGCTCCAAAAGCCACCTAAAGAAGAAACATGCGTATCCCACCAGGATCCACAATTTTCTTTCTAGATCCCAGGGATCTCTGAGCCCTGGGAACAAAACAAAATAAAACAGAGTCCAGTTTAGGTCATGGAGGTCCCTTTGTTCTCTTAACCTGTTCTCATTGTATTAGTTCTACTAAGAAAAACAGACCACATGCTTAGGTCCAAAATAGAAAGAGAACATTCTAATCTGTTTCTAGGGAAAAGTGAAAAGGGCTGAAGATGAGATAAAAATCTTTGTTGCTCAAGTCCTGGGGGTGGGGCGACTTGCAGGAGTTGCTCTGTAGATTGCCCTGTAGTCTTGAAACTCTGTTCATCCTTATCTCCTGAACCTTCCTGAACTTCAACTTGTAGCATTTGCTGACATCTGTAGCCATATCATCCACCAGCCTGCCTGTGGTGGTATCAGCGATGTGTCTGAAGGAAGGGGTAGAAGAGATTTGCAAGTCAGACTCCAGCAGCAATCCCTTGATTGGTCCCAAGTCCTTCAACCCCTGTCTTCTTCATAGCCATCTTTCTGCTGCCAGGGAGCTCCCCTGGAACATGAAGACAATTGATACATCCCCTGGTGTGTGCTAGGCAGTTTATGTCTACTTGACACAAACTAGAGTCACATGGGAAGGGACCCTCAACTGAGGAATTGTCTCCATTAGATTGGCTTGTGGACATATCTGGGAGGTATGTTCTTGATTAATAATTGATGTAAGAGATCCAGCCTGAAGTGTGTAGTGCCACCACTGGGCAGGTGTTCTTAGGTTGCCTAAGAGAGCAAACTGAGCAAGCCATGGAGAGCAAGTCAGTACAGAATATTCTTTCATTATCTCTGTTTCAGATTCTGCCATTCCTATCGGAATTCTTCTTGCCCTGGCTTCCTTTGATAGTAGACGGCAACCTATAAGATATAATGAACGCTTTCCCCTTCAAGTTGATTTAGTTGTGTCTAATCACATTAACAGAAACTAAAGGACATGTGGCAATTAACCCAGTGGTCTCCAGAGCCTAAGGTCAAATTCAGTCCTACTGTGTGCCGACACTGGCTTCATGTGCTGACTCTAGAGCTTGAATAAGTTAGGCCACCCTGGAACTGTTGTACTAGGGAATTCAATGATCAGATGACCATTTGTAGAATGCTTTAGACCAAGAAAGGTGATAGGAGAAGCCAGATGCAGGGAGGGAAACCAAGGTTTCAAGCTGGATCACAACCACTGGGCAAGCATCTCTGAAGAAGAGGGAGGGAGAGGTCCTATGTCCACTGCACCCACAGAGTAAGCCTTCATAGGCTTCAGGCCATTTCTTGCTGAGGACTGAACAAGCCACGCATCTCTATGCAAGCTTCCTCCATGAAGCTAGAGATGGATGACATTAAGGGAAAGGAACCTCCCTGCATGTGGTTCTGTGGGTTGTGCCTCTCCTCTCTCCTTCAGCCCTGGGGAAGGCTGGCACTAAGGGGTTTCACACCCACTTCCTAGCTGCTTTGTCCTTGCTTTGGCATCTACTTCCACCCATGTTTGTATCTGACCTCAACAGCTGCAGACTGCCCCTGAAGGGTGGGGTCCAGGAGTACTTGCCTAACTTCACAGGGTCTTTGTGACACTGGGCCCAATGGCATTGGCTGCTCTTGCAATCTTTCTAGCCCCTTATCTTTCTTGATCATTCTCTTACGGGGTTCCCCTTCATGCCTTCCTTCTGGATTCTTCATTTATTTTTCTCAACTTTAATTTCTTTAGGATTTATTAATTTACTTTATGTATATGAACATTTTGACTGCATGCATGTGTGGCAATCGTGCACTATGCACATGCCTGTTAGATATCCAGGCATTGAGGCTATGGATGGTTGTGAGCCACCATGTGGATACTGGCAATAGAACCCAGGTCCTCTGCAAGAGCACCAAGTGATCTTAACCACTGAGCCATCTCTCTAGCTCCTTGGTACCTTTGTTATCTAGGTCTTCCCCTTGCTTCCTCTGTGACCCTTCCAACGCATCAACCTCAAGCTGGTGATCCCACTTCTTTCCCCGAGTGATAGACCCAGGGCCCCACTGGACATCTCCAGTGTGTGCAGCCACAGGCCTCCACATCAGCCGTGGAAAGCTGATTACCTTGTGCTCATGTCATCTCATTGCTGTGCCAGGATCAAGCAGGTGTCCTGGGAACCATTATGTGCCCTCTACTCTTGCATTTCCCTCCCAAATTTGATAGTTCCTGCTGTTTTTATACCCCCAAATAGCTTCCAACTTTATTTCTGCATTTCTGCCAGTTTCTACATTTCCAAAGGCCTTACCACCTCTCACCTCCCAAATCCTGGCCCTGGTCCACATAAAGCTTCCAGAATAATCCTTTGAAAAAATAAATTTGAACACATTCCTCCTACTTAAACCCATTCTGTTCTCCCACCTGCCCATGAGCCATGCTCCCAGCTGTCCTGCAGCCTCCCGGGGTCTGGCACCTTCTTTTTCCATCTCACCATCTGCACCATGTGGTCCTCACCCTGCCTGATACTCAGGATTCCAGGCAAACCCACACCTTGTCATTCCAGATACGTGGCAGTCTGGGTGATAGGCCAGCTCCTGAGCTTACCCAGGCTCCACTCCCTGGAGCAGCTAGCTTTCTCTCTGGCCTGTCTACTTGACTCACCTGTCTTGAATCTGCCTCTTCAAGTCAGGTATTCCCACCCACAGATCCCTCTGGTGAGATGGAGTTCCTGTCCTGAGCACCCCATCACCACCTTAGTAGTAACTAGACATGTCCATTCCCAGGGGACCAGGAAGAACCAGAAACACAGTCCTAGTTATCTTTTCCACAGGTAACCACACCCACAAGAAGAACAGCACTCAGCTAGCACAGTGGATGCATCTGGCTTCTAGAAGGGAGTGGAAGGCACAATTGATATTAAAGCATGAGAGCACCTTGGCTCTTCCCCTTAAGATCTGTAGACTCTTGGGTGGGTCCTTAATAATTTGAACCTCTGTTTTATCCCCTGTAAGGCAGCAGGAACCCCTGTCAGCTCATCAGAGGTTGCTAGAGGACTATCTGAGGGGACATCCTGTAGAGTGTTTGGGTTAGAGGCTTTTTTTTTTTGTCACCGAGGATGCTGACACTCCCACAGGAACACATCATTCTGCTCCCTTCTCTTGGTGCTCCAAGGAAATTGACGCTGCCCTTCTGGTTTTTCCTGTTGAGGGACTGTTGCAAGATGCTAAAGAGTATTTGCAGGGACGTGCAACCATCAGATAGAAGTCACCAGCTCAGGACACCTCCCAAATGATGAGAGCAAGGGAAAGCCTCTTTGGAGGTGCAAGATAGAGGTTCCAGCAAGCTAGAGAAACCTGTTGGACAGAGGACAGGAATGCTTTTATTGTCCTTTGGCTAACTTTCATAATGTCCACCAAGCAGAGAAAAATTGTCTTGAAAAAATTGCAAGTCACAAGAAAGCTAGAGAGTGTAGACTTGGGAGATCCCTTATCACCCTGAGAGTAAAGTCGGAGTTGACTGCCTAGCATCCAAAACAAGGCTGCTCTTCCCTGCAGAGGCTCCTCAGAGGGAAAGAAACGTGCCAGGTGTCTAGCTATGTCTAGTTGACCTGTTCTATGCTCATCGTTGTCTGGGTCACTTGCTTGTGTTCCTGAATCCCCACATGCCTCTCCTATGAAACATGGCTAGCATTTATACCTCGGGCTTACATGAGGGCATGTCCCTCTCCTTGAATCTGAAGATACTGGGCAAGAAGCAAGTCCCTACTGGATATACTATCTTTTAAGGAGCTATATCCACCTGGCACAATGGTGGCCCTCTAGCTGGTCAGTCTTGGCATAGCAGGGTCTCTAAAAACATGTTTCACAGAATCCCTAAGCAGTTACCAAAATAGCAGTAACCAACTTCTGTCACCACAATTTATTGCCCAGCCTTAGACCTACCTTGCTTTCCTCTTGGGCTGGTTTTTGGTACAATGAGAGAGAAACATCCAGTGCATACACTGTCCTTTTGTTATTTATGTTTGTCTGTGAGCCTTGCTAGTGACAGGTGCTGGGGCAGACAAGTCATGTGCCAGCTCACCAGAGCCCAATGCTAGGGAATCAGACCATGACCTTCATGCTGAGAAAGGAAGCCAAGAATGAGTGTCCTTCTGATGTGTGGTACAGAAGAGAGGCATGGTCCCCAGATGTATGCCTAGTACCATGGATGTGACCTTACTTAGTCACATTCAGAGAGAGAATCTTTGCAGATGCAATTAACCCAAGGATTATTTAGATGAAGTCATCCTGCAGTGTCCAGTGATATATGTACTTAGAAGAGATAGAGTAGGGGAAACAGAACCAGGGATAAGACAGGCCATGAGATGTCAGAAGCTGGTGTAGGAACGAAATGCCTGCGAGTTACAAGAAAGATGGACGTGAAAGCTTTCTCACGGGCCCTGGGAGAGCCAAAATGCTCAACGCTTTGGTCTCACCCTTTTGTGCCTCCCGGATGGTAGATAGATAATTCTCTGTTATTTAACATACTTGGTTCATGGTTCTCTGTTTCAGTGGCCTAAAGAAAGTAAAGCAAGTGTCTGGCCCAGTTTTCAGGAAGGGTGTCTTAAAGATGCAGAAGGAGGTGACATAGGAAAGGAGTCTTGACGTCGAGACAGAGGTTGGGGGGTAAGAAGGGAAAAAGGTAGGAGGCATTCAAGAGAACTAAGCAGCAGCTATACTGACAGAGAGGCTAGGAACCAGAAGGTAGAGAGCCGCATGGGTTCCAGCAGCCATTCAGGACTACTGAAGGCTGACTTCATGATAGGCCTGCTCCTCAAACATGATGTTCTGCTTTCTCCCACAAGTCTAAGTACTGTGGTCAAGGATCTGTCTAAATATTCCAGCAGTGAGTAACCTGGTCAGCATGAGTTTGGACGGTCTACCCAGGAACCCATGGGCAAGAAAGGATCAGGAACTAAACACTGGAACCCATGTGGCAGCACTATCAGGCTAGGACGGTAGGAGCTGGGCTAGGCAAAGGCCATAGTGGCACACAACTCAGGGGATGGAAGGACAGGAGAGGGGTGTTATCTATCAACAGTGCTTCAGCTGCCTCTTGAGTGAGCGGAGACCCTAGGAGGCTGCCCAGGTAAGGATATGTAAGTGGTGATACAGTTCTACTGACTGCACAATGGAGAAATGGGGCTTCTTAAGTCTATAATGAGTTTGGTTTGGGGACACATTGCATCCTCGTGGGACTGCCGAGAACTGACTAAAGCGTGTATGTGGCCTGCGCAGTACCAGAGGGAGTTCAGTATAGGCTGGACCCCAAACATCATCCGTCGGACCATATTACGCCACATTCTGCAGCAAGAAAGCCACGCTCCAGCCCTCATCAGCATCCACGCAGTCCCAGGGAAATCAATCGGTCTGGCTCCAGCTGTCGAAACTAGAGGCAGAAAGGAACCTTGGACAAATACGCCTCAGCTCAGCACATTTCTCCATCTGGGAAGAAAACCAGGTGGATGGGGAAGGGAACCAGGCCATCAGAAGGTTATGAGGCCATAAATAAGGGATTTGTGGTAAATAAGCTGGTGAACATATCCGCTGGCTGCTCTTTTTTATCACTCACCTAGAGAGTAGAATTCCCCCGCATCTTTTCTGTAGGCCAATAAATATCCTTCAAGGAGCCCATATTTACATAGCAAGCAAGGGGAGGGGGGCCCTGCTGTTACCCAGGTTCCATGTCAAGAAGGAACAATGTATGACCCTAAAGAGAATGGCTTTGCAGAGGATCAATGCAAATGCAGTTTCTTTTCCCAGGGCGATGCTCCTAGGCAGAGTTCAGCCCAAGTTCAAGGATTGCACTCAGAAGTGCCGGGTGCTGGATGCCATGCAGGTGAGCCTCTCCCCTAGGATGGGCTCCCAGCATGAGCAACTGGCTCTGACACTCTGCATACTGACCACCATCACCACCCAACACCACCCCCTACACACATACCACACACACACACACACACACACACACACACACACACACACACACACACACGAGACATAGAGGATACATAAGGGATCCCAAGTTCAACCACCAGGTGTCATTGTACAAAACATTGTACAAAAGGATTCTCTGGTGTGTGTCAGGCACAGTGGGTAAATAGAGGCAAGGGCAGATAAACTGCACAGGGAGCAGAAAGGGCATCATCTTCACCTGGAGTATGGAAGGCATCCAGAAGAGCTGACACATAAGCGGGGACTTCCGCTGGGGTTAGAAGGTGAGCGAGTACCAAATGGAGGAGAACGGATAGTACAGCCTTGCTCAGAGACTCCAGGTCAGGCCATGTGATCCCGGCATGGGAGGAGGTGGGAACACATCTTCTAGAGCACAGTGGGAAGGAGGGTCCAGATGGCTTTGTGGGGTGTGGCTCCCACGTCTTCTTCAGCCCCCAGGGACTCTGTCCTTTGGGTAGCAGGACCCCTTCAGGGTTTAAGACAGGATGGTGGTGTCCCAGTGGACTCAGATTTCTGGGAAAAGCAATCAACTATTTCCCTCCTGACTATGAAGGTCATGTGAGAATAACGCCCATCTCAAGTAAGTTGAACATACCTCTCATGTATATTCCCACCGGAATGAGCCAGGGGTAGGGTCCTACAGGCAGGTCTGTGCTTTTAATTCTGGAAAAGAAGGAAGAAATAGAGGGATGGCCTGTAGGTAATTTACCCAAGGTCACCCAGATGCCAGGTGGCTGACCTAAGATTCCAACTTAAGTACAGTAGACCCTGCTGCCTATGATTTCGCTTGTCTTGACAAGTTAGCTTGCAGTTGGTCAATCACAATCTGAAGATGCTAAATAAAAAAATTACAGAAAGAAACTGCTCATAGGCTTTTAAATATATGCTGTGCCATTCCGAGTAGCGTGATGAAATCTTATATTGCCCAGCTCTGCGTTGCCCAGTTATGAATCATTCCTACAGCCCGTGAATACATGTTACATCCACTATCCACCCATTAGTCATTTCATGGTCTTCTCGGTTCTCAGGTCAATTGCTGTATGAGGGCTTGTGTTTAAATGCAGCATTAAAAAAAATAGTTTGAGAGGGAGCAAAAGAGAGGCAGCCGGCTCACATAACTCGCTACAATATATTGTTACGACTGTTCCATTTTGTCACGAGTTGCTGAGGCTCATCTCTTACGGTGCCTAATTTATAAATTAACCACTGTTGGAGGCATTACACATAGAGAAAAAAAAACATCACGCCCCAGGCTGTGCCTGATCCACGTTGTGAAGCACCAAGATTCCAACAAGAGTGTTATGGACCCGGCTCACCAAGGAATGCAGGATGGTGTTTGTCACAGAGTCTAGCCAATCATAAAATCACCCACCCCACATACCACGGTTCCCTCTCCTGCCTGTTCCTGGGATCTGGAGCCTGTTCCCAGCAGATGGGGAGCAGGAAGGGCACTCCTGGATTCAGCTTATTGAAGATTCCAACATGACGCAGCTCAGAAAGAGGCAGAGAAATCATGGGCACCAAGACAGCAGAGGGAGGGGAGAGGAGCACAGTGTTTTGTCCTCCATCCCGCACCACTGTGGGTGTGATTTATGGCCCTAAGTGTCATCGTATAGAATGTAACATCCTTTAAACACCAAGAGCACACGCTTTGAACACACACGCACATTTGCATTTGACCACAGTACATTGTTGTGCTTTATAAAGAATGAGGAAAACTGCTTTCCGAACATCTGGTGGGGTTCTTCCCCCAAGCCCAGATGTGGTAGATTATAAAGACAAGGCTCTGTATGCCAGCAACAATTTCCCAGCCCCGCTCCAGCCAGCACATGCTATTCCTCTTTAGACTCCCAAGTCCTCAGCCTCCGGGTCTCTAGGACACTGGTCTGGGTCACCATGTCTAATTGCATTTTGGGTCTCAGCTGGTAGAGAGTGAGCTGCGGCCCCCACTTGCTCTTAAGTGTTCAGCAGGGATGGCAAGAGAGGGAACCGTGGTATGTGGGGTGGGTGATTTTACGATTGGCTAGGCTCTGTGACAAACACCATCCTGCATTCCTTGGTGAGCAGAGTCCCAAAGCACTCTCATTGGGATCGTGGGTGGGGTGGACTATTGACTTGCTTGTCCCTTAGAAAAACTCTCATGGATACCAGTACCAGCACCAAGCAGGCCTTGTCATCCATTGCCACGTCACCACCCCGCATCTTGCTCTGCTCAGTCCTGGTGATTTGGGGCACTCAGACAGGGCCATGTGGTACAGATGTACACGTTTCATGTTCAAAGGTAAAGAAGGATGACTCACTTTGTCCCTCTATCCAGGCGTGCCTTTCTACCTTAGAGGAGAAGCTGCATGCCACATAGAGCTGTTGGAGAGGAAAATGTGGGCCCTCAGTATCCAGTAGAGAAGATGTCAGTCCCTCATCTCACACTAACTGCCAGTTCCCCTGAGATGGTAACATCCAGGAGATGACATGGGGATAGGATGGATGTCACACTAAGAGATCAGCTAACCTCACTCCCAGCTGCACACTTCCCTCTGGGTGATCCAAGGTGACTGGACATGTTCTTATTTATGTGCCTGCACACCCCAAAGAGAGGTGGCCATGGAGCAACTGAGCAGATCTAGACTGCACTGGCAGTGGGTGCTGGAGAAAGGCTGGCCATTTGAACTTCAATTCTACAATGACTTTGGGATGTTGCCCATGTCATATGCACAACTGGAGACTAGAACCTATTGTCCTCGCATGGCAATTATGCTACTCCATAAAGTACATATGAGTATTCGGAAGGCTGTTAGGTAGACTGTAATAATTAAGAAGAAATGGTACCTCCAATAATAGGGACAAACTCTCACCACTGTAATAGCTTGCACACATCTCTTCCACAGGGACAGAAGCTGGGCAGTACTTGTTTCTGTCTCTCTGTTGTTGCTATACCAAAATACCTGAGACTGGATTATTTCTAAATGATAGAGGTTCACTTAGAGCCTTCATGGTTCTGGTGGCCGGGAGTCTAAGATTAGGTGGCAGCAAGTGACAAGGGCTTCATCATAAACAAGAAGTAGACAGGTAGCTGCATGTGCCAAAGGAACACAACAGGTGAGATGTTTTGGCTTACAACAACCTGCTCTGTCTGGATCACTAATCCACTCCAGCAAGAATTAACCCACTAGCAGAATGGCCTTACTCTTGCTCCAAATGATGCAGACTTAATCTTGTCTTCAAGGCCCCACCTTCCAGTGCTGTCCCATGGTAACCAAATCCCATGTGGGTTTAGGAAGAGGAAAACCATTTTCCAGCTGTCTCAGCTCCAACCAGACACAGGCTCTAGGATGGACCCGGAGCCTGTGTGAAGAGAGCAGACTGCCACCCACCCGTTATTGCAGGGCAACTCAGAGTATGATTCTATTCCCAGTCTTCATCTGACCCTCCCATAAGTTCCTGGGCGCTAAGGTATGACCAAACTGTACCTGTCTCACCACCTGTCCCTGGACAGTTTCTTCTACCCTTGTATATCCTCAGGGCCATTAGCCACTTCATTAGTCCTTGGTGTCAGGAAATCTGGATGAGGGGGAATTTGCTCATTTTTTTCTATTATTCCAAGATCTGAGCTAGTATTCCTTTTTCCTTACACCTTCATTTTCTTATCCTGTTAGTGTGCAATGGTCTATACCCTGAGCAGCACATGTGTGTGGCTTTAGACTCAAAAGAACCTGGCTAAGAGGACTGTGGAAATGCCTCAGCCAGTAAAGTGCCTGCTATTCAAGCATGAGGATCTGAGTTCAAATTCAATACCCACATAAAAATCTGGGCATAGTAGCAGTGCTGGGGAAACAGAGAAGGACAGAACCCTATAGCTCGCTGGCTATAGCTCGCTGGCTCAGCAGTCTAGTTGAATTGCTAGGCACCTGCTTCAGTGTGAGATCATGTCTCACAAACTATGGCAGACAGTGATCCCATAAGGCATATGATACTGACTTCTGGCCTCTACATACATGCATATAACATGTGCCCACTCCTCTGTATGCACATGTACACACCCCTCCCTCCCCAACACTCATACATGCCTAGGTATGAACATGGTTTACAGGTTTGAAATCAGCTCACCTGTTTTCCATCCTATCCTCTCACAGCCCCTGAGCTGGAGCACTAGAGGTTGTTTAACTTGGTTCCCAGATGCAACTCATGCCTCGTAAAAATACCAACTACAATGATAGATAAAGTAGAATTTCCCACCGAGTTCAATGTAAATTGATAGATAGATGGATAACTTTGGCCATCTAGCTCAGGGCTTGGCATCAACCTCCACCAGACACTGAGGCTATAAAGCAACCTCCTCAGGTCTAACAAGAGACACAGCAGCCCCTCAGCAGAGCTAAGACTCCCAGCGGTAGCAAGATGGCTGGGCTCTGGTTTTCAGAGACTGGACCTCATTTTCTGGAGCAGAGTCTAAGCAGCCCTGGCCCCACTGCCCCAAGCATTCTGCAAGAAGCAGTCACAATGCCTGTCTGAAACAGATTTCTCTTCAGTGGAGGCCATCCATATTCCTCCAGTTGACTTCACTGTGTCTTCGGCAAACCTAGTTAGGTAGATTGTCTCCTCCTAGGGAATGAATCTTCTAACATCACCTGCTGTGGCCAGGTTAGTCACCAGAGTCCTCTGAGGATCACTGTGGCAACAGTGTTTCTAACGCACCAGGGAGAGGGAGGGTGAGAGGAAGTTTGTAAATGCAAGCATTCCTGTTCAGAATCTGCCCCTTTGCCCTCTGCCTTCCGGGTCTCACTAGTCTAGGACTAGGAACTATGATGACAGACAAGAGCCTTTAAGATGACCTGTCACCTCCTCCCTCTGTGACCTTGGACAAGTCACTCCCTCTAGGTGGCTCAGCTCTACTACTGTACAAATTCACTCTGAACTGAAAGGACAGTTCACTAAGGGCGGGATGGCAGTACACAGGAGCTCACTAATGAAGTGCCGTTATAGTTAGGCTTATAGATTCTGAATATTTCTCAGTGGCCAGGAACACCGTCCTCATGACAACTACCTGATGGGGGCCGCAGTTTGCCTCATGTCTAAGAGACCAACCAGCATGACCCATCACAGTAGCCCATGTGGGTCATGTTCCAACTCCAGCAGCCTTTTCAGCAAGGGTCAGAGCTGAGAGTGTTTCTAAGGGTGACAATGATACCACCCATTTGGTACAAATTGAAGCCCCTTTGCATTCTTACAGCGGACAAGGGCAGGGGTGGGTGTAGTTAGAACACAAGATGAATATAAAAGTGTCTTAGGAGGAGTGCTAATAAAGTCAAAACGATACTCCTTTCAGTGAGCACTTCAGTGCTGTGCTGATGTCCCCAACGCTCCAGAGAGGGCCCAAAGCAACATCCTTACTCCATCCAACACTGATTAGGAATCGCCATGGGAGCCTGGTGCCACAACCACAGTCACCTTTACTTTTGTCAGGAGCTGTGAGGAGAGTCAGGCTCTCATCAGATAAAGCTCCCCAGGGAGATTCTCTGGTGGGGACACCCCAGAGACACTGCTGCTAGAGAGGTCCTGGACCCCTAAGGCATGGAGGGTATCCTGCCCTGAGAAAGGCTTTGATGAGCTTCCGGGTTCCCAGAGCTCAAGAAAACCACTCCACTCTGCTCCTTGACGGTACTAGTGACATCCGGTAGCAACACTCAGAGCCAGTTCCCTGGCAAGGTAGTAGAAAAGGAGCTTGTCCAAGCAACGCTTCCATTTAGGTAGTTAACTATCTGGTCACTCCAATCAACCGTATAAGCTGTCGACATTGCAAATTCTTACCAAAGCGCTCAGCATGGAGTCAGCTGCCGCCCCCAGTCCTTCCCAGACAATGAAGGAAGAGCAGAGACTTGGCCTGATGCTTAGCTGATGTTTGTTTCCATGTGTCCCATCTACAGGGAAGGCTCCAGCTATCCCTCTGAGTGATTCTGCAATTTACAGATACACTAGGGATTAAATGACTAGTGATTGAGATTTAGGTGATCCACAAACCTCGGCACACCCACAGCTGTATGCAGAATGCTGGAAGCCAGTGCAGTGTCCTGGGAGATAGTTTTTCTCTCTGAAAAGACTTCTGACTCTACAACAGGTTAAGCACTGTGAAAATGGCTCGCCATGTTCCTTACATTAAGGAGATGGCCTGACCTTAGTTATCTAGGTCTTGCTCTGAGATGTAATTTAATGTTATAGTCCATCTGTCACTCCAGGTCACATGAAGAACATTACTGCGTCCTCAACTGCTTAATTCTTGTTGGGGGTGGATTTGGCACTGACAAAAGACCCATGCGATACATTTCTTTAAAAAAAAAAATTCAGCCGGGTAGTGGTGGCGCATGCCTTTAATCCCAGCACTTGGGAGGCAGAGGCAGGCGGATTTCAGGGTTCGAGGTCAGCCTGGTCTACAGAGTGAGTTCCAGGTCAGCCAGGGCTATACAGAGAAACCCTGTCTTGAAACCCCACCCCACCCCCACGCCCCAAAAAATAACACAAAGGCCTTAGAAAAAGACATATGAAGACCTGCTGCTTAGAAGCTCCATGTATGTGCAGACATCCGCACACGTGCACACACACATGCACATGCACACATTTAAGTTTAAGTGGAGTTACCCTACAGAGGGTGAGAGGAATAATACTTCTCCCCGGTGTCATGGGCTATCAAATGGAAACTACAAGGTATGGGCTACCTCCCTTGGAGTGGTTGGTTAGTGAAGTTCCAAAGATCCTCCAAACGATACAAGCTACCACCATTGCTCTTGGTTACCGTCCAGAATGCGATGGTAAGAGCCTACCGTTGAACACATCACATGCTTGAATCATAGAATGCAGAGAAAACAAACTGGAGAAAGAAAGAGAAAAGGAAAGAGAAGGAGCTGCCATTGGGAAAAGGGCCTCTGACAATGTGAATGCTCCTTGTCCCTCAGAATAGCATGGCACCCTTGGCTCCCTCCCTGCTCCTGCCACTCTGAGCAAAGCCCTGCTTTTGATGTCCCTGCATCTAGAACTTTCAGTTTTGTTTTGATCTCATTACTTATGTTCTGACGACACAATGAACCCTTGGCGAGGGTCACCAACCCAGGCGGGGTTTGCTATACCAGAAGAACTTTCCACGCCAGGCTTTTACATGTGTATTGTTTCGCTCCCCTGATGATTTTAAACAGTGGCAAAGTTCACACGAACAATCACAAACACGTAGGCACCTGCATGAAGTAACTGATTTATCTATATTAAGTCACAAACTGGCCTGTGATTGACCTGAGACCCTGTTATTTTTCACTGAGTCTGAAGAAACCGAGGCACAAGAAACAGCGAGCAGTTTGCTGTGGTCCGGTGTCAGGGGTGCCACCCAGAGCCCCACCCTCTGATTCAGGCTCCATGCTGAGGCCTGGAGCTCTCACTATGGTCTAACTCTTGTTGGAATAAGACCATGTGTTTACACGGCATGGGAATGACTTGCTCTGAGGAACACTTTAGACACATAACAGATGTTTTAAAATGTTGTTTGTTATTTTTTTATCAGCATATATTAATTATATATAACAGGCTTTGTTAGGCATTTTTTTTCAGACATATATATGACTTGTTTTGATGAGATCCCCACCCTTTACCCTCTTTTGTCCTTTTCCTAGCAACATCTCTTTCTATTTTTATGGCTTTTGTTTCTTGTCCTAGCTTCCTGTTTGTGATGGCCCCGTGAGTCCTGCTTGCTTATAGGAGCACAGACCAGAGCACCTGCTTCCATACCCTCCCCCTTGCTTGGTTACACTGTTATTCTCATCACTGAGATGGAGTTGGAGACACAGACAGGAGACCTGATTCTGGAGCCTAGAGGCCAGTGGGGTACCCAGGATCAGAGCCCTCTGAGCCAAGCAGAGGTGTGTCCTCTTGCTTACCTGCTTCCTTGTGTCAGTCTGTAATTATAAATGCCCAGGCCTATTCAGAGAAGCAGAATATTCTGTCGAATTTGACCACTCAGTGACAAAGCATGCTTGTCAAGTTTTGTGACTTTGAAGATTCTCTGGAGCTGATTAAATGGGAAATTTTACCTGGTTAAAGCCAAGAGGAGCTCTGCAAATCACTAACCCAGGAGTTTCAGGAAGTTTTCAAGGTATCTAGGTCACCCCTGAACCCCATGCTTGCACTTGACAATTAATGACAGCATAACACTTGGAGACGAATTTTTACATTTTCCAGAACTTGCTCTCCCAAGGAGGCTCACCACTCAGTTTCTGAAGATCTGAATACCCCTCGCCTCAGCACTGAATAGCAGACCATTTTTCTTTTTTTCTGAGGAGAGGGAAAAAAGGGAAGTGTAATTTTCAACTCTCAGCACAACGTGCCTTTGATTAATGTATATTGTAATCATCACAGAATACACAGCTGTCTATTAACGATGGAACCAAATGAGTTGAATAGATTATCAAAGAGCAGCAGCCCCGGTTCCACTCGGAGGTACACGCTTGTCTTTAGAACATTAATCTCACAACAGCTTTGAGTTTGATTCTAATTTCCCTGATCGTCTGCAAGAAGGAGAGGTTGACCAGTCTAGGCAAACTTCCCAAGAGCAACGAGAGCTCATACTTCCATGGCGCCAAAGAATGAAGAGGAGCAGGGTTTTCTTGAAGTGATTATTCCAAAGGGGTGGGAGAGGCAGAGAAGGGATTTGAGGCACCCAGAGAGCAGGAGGCAGGAGCCTAGAATTCACAAAAGGAGGTGTGGCTTTCTAGGCTGCCAACAGGAGAGGTTCCTCTGGGACTCTGCTTAATAGGAGGTGCTGAAGAAAAGGAAGGAAGGCAAACTAGCCAGACCTTCTGGTCACTCAGCCTCAAGGGTATTGGCATACAGCATAGGACACCCTGCCCTTGAGATGACCCCAAAACTGACATGCATGCTTTGTCGCTGTGGTTTATAATGGCCATGAACTGGATAGGATCTGGAATCATCTGGTAGACACACCTCCAGGCACACCTAAGATGATTTTTGACTTAAACTAACTGAGGTGAGAAGACCCACCCTAAAATGAGTGCCACTGGTTCCTAGGTTTGGCTCCCGGAAGGAATGAAAAGGAGGCAGAGAGATAAGCAAGAGTATCCGCTGTTCTGTACCTCCTGGTTTTAGATGCATCACAATCAGCGGCCTCAAGTCGCAGCAGCCTTCATATCCTAAACTGAGAACTATACCCTCAAACTGGGAGCCAAAATAAACCCCTTCTCCTCAAGGTTGCTTTAAGGGTGTTTTATCACAGCAGCGTGGGAGGCAATGAAGCTAACACTGGACGTGACTTCTCCCCTGGGAAGACTGGGCCCTATCACAGATGTCCCAGGCCTTCGGGGGACAGGCCATTGCTATCTTATTCAAAATATCCTTGAGATTGACTAACTCAGACAGCCTTGACTAGTCCAACTGACTGTGTATCCCAAGTCACCTCAAGCCAAAGAACCCCCAGCAACCCCGTGTACAATGTGTTCTCCTTCACATTAAACCCCATCCAGTGTATCAAATATTCAAGCTTTATTGCCCCCAACAGTGTCCCACAATAATGCTGTCACTCACATCTATATGCACCCACTGCATAAGAGTATGTAGTACAACTGACGGCCACCTTTTTCAGGGACTCTGTCATCTTTAGTCTTCTCCCCTGGTTTTCTCCAACTCTACTTCTTACTTTATTGTTTAGCCTATTTTTTGTTGCTCTAACAAAATGCCCGAGACTGTGAGTGATTTATAAAGAGATAAGATTTATTTAGCTCATGGTTCTAGAGATGGGAAAAATGCAAGAGCACCATATTATATCTATTGAGGGCCCTCTTGCTACGTCAAAATGAGGCAGAGACTATCTCACGATTAGAGCAAATGTGCTAGCTCAAGTCTCTCTTCCTCATTTTATAGTCACTAATACCATCATGGGGGCCTCCATTCTCATGACCCTGCCTAATCTCAGGCACTTCCCAAAAGTCTGCATCCAAATATATTGACAGTGAGTGGGGTGGGGGGTTGAGTTTTCAACATATGAACTTTCATGAACACATCCAGACCATAATAGTCACTCTCCTTCCAAATCATACTTTTGTCTTCCACTATGTCTATCTGAAAACTTCCTTTTCAAAGCTCAGTTCAGATATCATTCGTCAAGACCATTGTTAACTTTTCTAATTTTTTTTTGTTAGATTTACCTACTGCATGGGTATGAATTTGCCTACACACATGTCTATGTACCACACACATGCCTGGTACCTGAGGAGATCAGAAGAGAGTGTCAGATCGCCTGGAAGCGGAGTTGAGTGTGGTTGTAAAGCACCATGTGGGTGCTGAGAACTGAACCAGGGTCCTGTGTAAGAGCAGCAAATGCTCTCCAGCCCTGAGCCATCTCTGCAGCCCCTGCAAGGCCTGTCTGCATTGCTGTAGTAAGGCCTCCACCTAGACAGGGAGTGGGAGGTCTTCCTGGCTGCCTTGCCTTCTTGTCTGCAAGAACATGGAGGGTAGGGACTGTGGCTTGTCCTTGCTTGTCCCAAGACTTGCCTCACAGTGAGTTATGGGAAATAATTGAAGGTCATCCTTAGCTTCAAAATTCTCCCAGGCAACCCCACCTGCCATTCTTATCCTCTTTCGGGATGACAAGAAGGTTATTTTCTGTACCATCAGACAGAAATAACTGTATCTCAGGATATGCAGTGGTGTCCCCAAATCGCAGGGCTCAGGGATGGTGGAGCTTTTAGCTTGTTCCTGCTCCTCAACTGTCCACAGTCCAACCTTAGGAAGAGTCAAAGTTCTCAGGCTATAATACACACACACACACACACACACACACACACACACACACACACACATTTTATATTTCAAGTTTTGTTTTCAATGACCCTTCAGAAAAGGCAGACTAGAATGAGGTAGGAAATATATGAACCCTAAAGAGGGACTCACTCTTAAAATGAGATTCCTCAGCAACTGCCGGTCTGCCATTCACATCGCCATCAGGGTGAGCACATCCCTGAACTCTGTGCCTTCAGCTCCTCACCAGCATCAGCACCCAGGTTCTCACCTGCTAGACATAGACAGACACACACAGATACACACACACACACAAATACATACACACAAATATACACACACATACACACAAATACACACACATACACATACACACATGCACACACATACACACAGACATACACATACAAATACACACATGCACACACATACACACAGACATACACATACAAATACACACACATACACAGACATACACATACAAATACACACACATACACATATATGTGGCCAAGGGGAGTTTACCCCATGGATTTCAGAAATGTCTCCTGGTTCAAAGTGTCTCTCTCTGAGTGTTAACTCTGTGTCATGTATTTGGGGCAGAGGGCAGACAGAGAGTCACAGGAAGGTAAAAAGATTCTGGGCGTGGTAGTTCTCAAGGTTAGCATTTGTACCCAGACCACCTATCCTCAGGCCATCATCAAAAGCAGGCTCAGTGACCCTGAGTGACAGGTTGTCAAGACTTCTGGGAGTTGCTGTAGTTAGCCAAGGAGAGATAGATCTCAGGAAACATCTGGGAAAAAGATAGAGGGAGCCTTGTTTTAAGAAGGCAGGAGGGGGAAAGATGGCAGCCGAGAAATTGGTGCCAATCCAGCCCATCAGCCTAGGGACAAACATTGCCAACACACTATCTCTGGAGCAACCAGCCCCATGCCTGAGAGCAGACCCGCCTCTCAGGTGCCCTGGACTGTTTTCTTGGCTTTGGAATGTGCTGGGCCACCCCTAAGGCTCACGTTCCAGCTCCTGTGTTCTGCTGAGAGTTCACAACCATGTCAGACATCGACAGGGGATTCTGGCGCGACACCCCAACTCGTAACACCACAGCAGGGCAAGAACTGGCGTTGCAAGGCCGTGGCTGGGAAAATCATCACACAGGGTCGGGGCAAGATGGGCTGCAAACTCCCCCCTCCAGGTTCCTGTGTTCCATCCTCTGCCGTGACCCATAAATTCACCAAGATGAAGTCATTCCCCAGCCGTGGCTGTAAAAAGTCAGCTGCATAGCTGCAGAGTTTGCAGCCGAGTCAGATTATAAAATAAAACCAGGGATTCTGAAGGGGGGGTGGTGTCAAGCCAGCCAGGCCCTGGGGGAGGGGAGATGACTGTTCTGTTGTTTTTAACAAGCACCAGAAGGTTTCAGCTTTGTAAGATTCCTCACCCTGCTCCCCCACCTTCCCACAACTCCCTTTAAAGTGGGCGATCATGCAACTTCAGGGCTTCTTCAGTGTTACAAAAAATACAACCAAAATACAAACTTAAAAAAAAAAACCCCAGCCGGAAAGTTCTCTATTTCCTGCTGTGTTTGCAGCAGACCTCAGACCCTATTCTTCTGAAGTCTCCTGAAATTTGACCAGAATCTGGGGAACTCAGAGCAGTCACAGACCCTGCATCTTTAATTCCCGGAAGCTGGAGTGAGACAAAGCCAGGAAGCTGGAGTGACCCAGGAGCTGAGCTTGTCACCTGCCCACCTCCAGTGGGGCAGCTTTCTGATCTACATAGCAGGCTTTCGCCACTTGCCTACAGTCTCTCCAGCTCAGTCTTCAGGGTCTCTCCATCTGAGTACATCCTTCGCTCAGACACTAGGGGTTGTTCTGGGAATAGAGAGGTTGACAACGCAGGCAAAAAGACACTTGCCTTTGCCTTCTCTATCTGGGAAGGGCTGAATAGCCAGTACCTTAAAACGTGAGACCACTAATGTCCTTGTCATCCTCCTAGCAAGGACACCCATGAAGGTCAGGCTGAGACCATCTCACATGTGCAGTAACCTCCTAGCTCACCAAGTACCCATTTAGTCTCTGTACATCAGGAGGGAAGAAATGAGTTGTGTAACAAATGACTCCAAGCACACAGATCAGAACAATGAGTGTGCGTAGTCTCCTGGGATCTCTGGATGCACAAAGTCAGGGACGAGGCTGTGGTGCATCTGATGGCCGGACTGAGGCAGGTCCTCTCCTCCCCCAAGCATACATGGAGGCTGTTGCAAGGGTCTATTGCAGAGCTTGGTGGACTGAGGGGCTCAGTTCCTCTCTAACTGTTCCCCTGAGAGTCTTTCTCTGTGGCTGCACAGAACTTGCTGTAGAAGGGCTCCCACAGTGACGGCAGCTTCTTTCATCATGAGCAATGAGTGTGCCTAAGATAAACCACATACACTTTTTAAAACATGATCTTTGGTATGGTACTCCTGTATAGCTCTGTATTGGGTTTGTTAGAAACAAGTTGCTGGGTCCAGCCCAAGCTCAAGGGAAAGCATTGCACAGTGACTGAATACTAGGAGGAAAGGAGAAGTGGGGTCCATTTTGGATGCTATTTAAAATAGAATCCAAGCGGTGATAACCATGACATAAATGTGTACTGAACACTCTCCTCACTCTGGGAGCTGTTTTGAGTGAATTCCATACGAAGTTTTTAGTTCATCCTCACTACAAATCAGTAGGTAGTTTCTCCATCTTACAGACAAAACACCTGATTCCCATGAGAGTTTCCGAAGTGATTGAAGACTACCAACCCAAAGTTAAAAAAAAAATAAATAAAGCAAAGCATCCAACAGTTGGTCTCAAAATTGCCTCTTCTGAAATGTCATCTAGGGGTCAGTTGGCACACTCTCCTTTGCAGAGATGACAAGTATAAAATCCAGAGACCCCAGATAACTGGCCAAGGTCACACAGCAAATGAAAAGCAAGGTAGGGAAATGGGTCCCTGCGTCTCTTAGAGCCCTGGTTCTTGAAGGAAGATGGATGAGAGATGCAGTAGATTCATCAGGTGATATCTCACATGAGATGGCATGTGACGTGCAGCCATGTGGGGGTGGGAAGCAGCCTGAGGCATGACACCCTGAGTAGTGTAAAGCACCACACAGCATGAAGCAATGAGGGGCATCAAGCACTGGGTGGCGAGAAGCAGTGTGGCCCGTGAAGACGCGTGTGTAGCATGAAGCCGTGTGGCACATGCCTCCACGTGTAGCATGAAGCCATGTGGAGCTTAAAGTAATGAAGGGCATGCTGCAGTGTGGGCTGTGGAGTAGCATGCGGCATGCACCAGGATGGGCATGAAGCAGCGCATGGCGAGACAATGTGCCAAGCTACCTTTCTCCTGACCTGGGAAACTCTGGATAAACTCATCTCGTCTTTGACCATCGGCTGACCATGAACCTTGCATCCTTCCTCTACCCCAACTTAGACATGAAATCCCTGGTGCCTGCTCATACCTATGGTTAATCCATGTCCCTTTTCAGGAATATTTCAGCTTGCCTTGGCTAGAAAAAAAAATAGGCCCATCACAGACATGAGTGTAATGGACTGGTTTAAGTTTTCCTGGGGGCTTAATAAAAGGTGGTAGTTTGGGTAACAGCTCTGCCATAGGCCCTTCTGTTAATACTTATCTGGCTAATGCATCTTGCAAATGGCCTCATGCAGCTTTGGGGACATTAAGAAGACTTCACAATGTTGTTCTACATATGGTATTTCTGCCTTGGAGTTTTTTTTCTTTTTTCCTTTCCACTTGTATAAATTATTTTCCGATGAAGGTGGCGGTGCTGAGGGAGAGGGGCCAGAGGAAGGGTTAGAATTTCACAGGATCCAGCCTGAGGCATTTTTTGGAGCCCAGAGGGAGCTCTGCCCCACATTCCTGAGCACAGGGACCAGGAGGAATGGAAGCTAAGTGGCTGAGGAACACCAGCTGTGCTCACACACATCACCCTAGCCGAGCGGGCGTCCGTTGCCTCAAAATGGCATACCCTTTGAGAAGACTCACCCCTAAAGGACACACCATGAGCAGATGAGTGGAATTCCTGCTGTTACACGGGGTCCCAAGACTCAAGCCATCTTCCCTGCCCTTATCAGGCCAGCCAAGATAGCCAGAGGCAGGGCTATCTAAACACTGAACACAGCAAAATTCCACCTTACACATACCAGGCACAGATGTGGACCCAGCACTTGACTGATGTACTCATTCCACACAGCTGAAGGTTTCTCTGTGCCAGGTACCACGCCAGGCACTCCAACCAGGACAAATACAGTCCAGTCAGAGCTGTAAAGATCCAGTCTACACCCACTACAAACAGACAGAGCAATGAATGAGTGTAGGGAAGATAGTGCAGGGAGCCCGGGAGGTGCACAGAACCGACTAGTCGAGAGGGTGGAGGAGACGGCTGGAGGATCCAGCTGTCAGGTATGCTCTGTAAGAGAAATGGAAGGTGGGAAACATGAGGAGAGCCAAAGGGCATGCAAAGTCACAGAGCGAGGATTGTCAGTGTGCATGGGATGCTGTCTCTGAGGTTCATTCCCTGCTGAGGATTGTGTGTGTGTGTGTGTGTTATATTATAGGCATGTTATATGTGGGTACCTACTCTCAATGACCAGAACCTGCTATCTCGTCTTCTATGTCTTGTTTGGGACAGTGTCTCTCACTGAACCTAGAACACACCAAATCAGAGCACATGACCCTGGGATTTGCCTGTCTGTCATCCTGGGACTGGAGTTAACAAGCTCACAGTGCCTGGATGTTTTGTGGATGTTGGACATCTAAACTCAGGTGCTCAGGCTTGTGCAGCAGACGTTTTCCCCCTGAGCCATCTTTCTGGCCTGATAACACACAGTGTGTATACCTTATTTTCACAAACTAGTTTTATTTGAATCCTCGAACAATTATAACAGAGATTCCTGTAGCTGTGCCCCAGGCTCTCTATTTCCCTCCATCCTCTACTGTAGCCGGTGCTCTATGGGTTCCAGTCAGTAGTGAGTAAAGTGGTACCATCTCCCCTTATGCCTTGTTTGCTTTCCTCACAGGCTGAGCACGCCTTCAGAGAGCTGCTGGCTTTGGGGCCTCTGACTGTGTTGTCTGTGCACAGCCCTCGCCCATCTCTCTATTTGTTTTCCTTTATTTCCCTTTATGATCTGCAGGAGTTATGTGAACAATTTACTTCCTAATCATTTGCTGGTTTCAGATTTGGCTAGTCTGTCCAGATTGCCATGCCTCTGATAAAGTTTATATGGTATCTTGTTTTGGAGAATGGTATTTTTGTTTGTTGGTTGATTTCTTTCTTTCTTCCTTTCTTTCTTTCTTTCTTTCTTTCTTTCTTTCTTTCTTTCTTTCTTTCTTTCTTTCTTTCTTTTTTTCTTTTGAGACAGGGTCTCAAATATTCCAGACTGGCCTCAAACTTACTATATAGCCAAGAATGCTACCTTAACTTCTGGTCCTCCTGCCTCCACTTCTCAAGTGCTGGGATTGCAGGTATTCCCTGCCACATCTGGGTTTATGGGGTAATAAAATGGAACCTACGATCCTTCCATGTTTGGCAAGCACTCTGCCCACTGCGCTAGCTCACCAGCTTCTTGAATGGTACATTTTGATAAGTATAATTTTTCCATTAATTCTGCTAAAAACTCACTCATTTGTTTTCTCCCCATCTGGTTTGTGCTTCATGGTGGGGAGTCTTATTTAAGAGATAGCCCATGAGAAGTAGTGAGAGATGACTCCGCAGTAAGAGCACTGGCTGCTCTTCCAGAGGACCTGAGTTCCACTCCCAGCTCTCACAAGGAAGCTCACAACCATCTAAAACTCCAGTTCCAGGGCATCTGAACCCTTCCTTTGGCCTCTGTGGGGACCAGGCATGCATACAGTATGCAGCCATATGTGCTGGCAAAACACCCGTACAACCGTACAACATACAATTAAAATATTTAAAAAAATAATCCAAGATTCCAAAGGAAAAACTACAGCAACATATTTTACCATTGTTAGATGCAGTGTCCACATCTGGATGTTTAAACCACTTGGAGTTTATTTCTGTAGCAAGAATAAGACAAAGACTTGACTTGAGTTTTCTCTACACAGGAAGTCACTTTTCTTAACATGATTTACAGAGCCATCCATCCTTTCTTTACTGGTTTGTGATGGAGGCCGTACTGTATATTGCAGAGATAATTCTTACCTGTCTCTAGCCTTTTTTGTACGTCCTGAGTGCAGAGACTGTGACAGACAATTTGCAACTATCTTTTCAAAAGTGTACTGCACAGTAAATATCTGTAGAAAGAGAGACAGTCCCCATGGTGAGAAAGGAGCAATTTCCCCTACTGACTCGTAGAGTACAAACAAAATAACTTTTCTCTCGGGGACACAGGCCAATGCTGCCATTTGGGGAGATTTTGGTTCTTTAAGCTGTGTGTGTAAGATAGAGCCTGTCAATCATTCTGCTTACATATAGCTGCTGCCCAGAGCCCTACAAGCCTCCCTGTAGTGACTGAGACTTATGGAGTAAATGCAGGCTATTCTGGCTACTGCTGCCACCTCGACTAATAAACTCCCGTCTCAGATCCAGGAGGCTCATCGCCTTTGCCAGCAGCCATGAACTTGTGGCAGGCGTACTTGGCAGCCTGCAGGTTATACAGTGTGTCAGGTTCTTAAGAGATCGGACAGTCTTGTATTGTCATATGTAACCGGAACTCTTCTTTTGTAAAGACAACACCAAAGCTATTTTAATTGGCATGATTTTGTTACAATTTTTATGTCCAATAGGGAAAACTTTCAACTTTGGCCTCTGTCACTGTCAGATTCATTATTTATTTATTGACATTCATAATAAGTCAATTTTGGAATCGATTTGTTGAGCTGTCTCTAAACAGTATTTCAGTTTGTTTGGAATTATTTTGAGTGTATAGGTTAAATTGGGAGCGGGGGCGGGGGCGGGGGGGGGGGAACTGACATCTTTGTAACATTCCTCAGTCAGGAAAATGTATTATATACATCTTTTCCTTGTCCTTGGGTTAACATTTGTGCATTCATCAATGCCAATATGTCCATTGCTGATTGTTGCCCTTGTTGTATCAAATTTTCCGTCACAGTGTCTTAATTAATGAAAGCAAAGAAGAACGTGGTTACCCTCTACATGTTGGTCTTATGCATGGCACGTTATTTTTTGTATCTTTTTAGTTCTTGGCATTTTCTGATTGTTTGGATTTTCTATACAAATCACCGAGTCACCCACGAATGAGGGGAAAGGTATCTTTGTTCCCCACCCCCATCTCCATTTTCCTTTCCTTTCCTTTCTCATCAACATGAACCTGTAGAATCAGCAACACAATAATCGAGAAGCCAGCTCTGCTGTCGTACTCCTGACCTGAAAGAAAATTGCTCTTAAGTACAGTGCTTCCCGTGGCACATTTAGCATGCAACCTTTGCCAAAATTAAGGATCTTTGCATCTATTCCCCTTCATAAAACCATTTTTTAGACTAAAAATTAGCATTGAACTTTAGGTGGTATTTCAACACTGATTGGTGCGATGGTTTCCACCTCTCTGTCATTAATACTCTCAATCACGTGCATCGATGTCCCTCACATTTCAGGGACAAATCCTCCATATTCATGATGCATTTTAAAAATACATAGCATCGTGTTCAGTTGTCATATCACGTGTGTGGGAGGTTTGCGTTCACACAGACACAGGCATGAATTCCGAATAAAGGGGAGAGCCATCAGAAGGTGGGATATGGCAGATGGTTCTAGAATGTCCATTCTGGCTGAGGTGTTGAGGTTAGGAAAAAGCACCATTTACAAGCAGGGAGAAACATGATTAGCCCAGGAGCACTGAGAACTCAGATCAGGAGTGAGGTTTTTGAGCTGGGTGTAGCAGGGTAGAGGCAGAGGAGGCAGGGCGCTGGGCTAGCAAGATGATCTGTCAGGTTGGTTTCTACAGGGAGACAGGAGTGGGGCTCTGATTTGAGCAAGTGGAAGGTTGGAGTTTCTGTTGGGACAGCATGAGGAGTGAGGCAGGTGCAGTAGGTGTCGGGTGAAGCCTAGGGGCTGACCCCAGCAGTGGGGGATGCTCTTGGAGCCATGGAAATGACACTGAGTATCTAAGGAGCTTTGTACAAGCAGCAGAGAACTTGCCTGGGGAGCAAGCTTTCTATCTGAAACCTTGTTTGAGAGGCTGTTTGAGGCAGGAGAGGGGACATTGTGCCATCAGTGCCTGTCACCATCTCACACAAGCCAGAGCTGGAGATTATTTCTGTCACTTACTGCATACAGTTGCTATCCTTTCTGTACCCAAACACATCGGTGTCATTCCAACAGCTACTACAGAGACCTCTGAGTGTCTGACCTTACCAGCTAGCCGGCCCTGTTCCGACTTCTTCCATCCCAGTTGGGAAAATGCATGTGGATCAAGTTCTCCAACAGGAATATCTGATGGGTGAGGTCACATGACTGTGCCAAGCCCCAAAGAAGGCTGGGTAGATATGTAATCTACTCAAAGACCACAGGACTCATAAAACAATATACTTATAAGCATAGCAAGGATGTTGTAAGGATTCTGCACAGCTCAAAACTTTAGATGCCAATAGAATCCATCTGTCATTTTTAGTCCCCAGTGTCATGGCTTCCCTCTCTCAGTCTGGACTTCTTTGCTTGTATTCATGGTTGTCCTTTTATGTTGCTGACTACTATTCCATTGCACCACAACTTGGTTTGTTTGTTTCTGTTTCATTTGATAATTTTCCAGTTCTTTGTTATAAAAAGAGCTCTGTACACATCTCCGTGCAAGTCTTTATTTGGATCTAGTTTTCATTTCTTAGAGATAAGTAACTGAAAAGTGGATGGATGGGGATAGTCAACCAGCCCTTGTTCAGTTTCATAAGAATGTCCACGGGCTGGAAAGCTGGCTCCATTGGTAAACTGCGTGGCCTGCAAATGTGTGTGATGGAGCTCAGATCCCCAGAGCCCATGTAAAAAGCTAGGTGAGAATAATGGCCCTGCCTGTCATCAGCCCAACACCCAGGCAGCGACTAGAGGGACTAGAAACCCTGCCTCAATATGTAAAATGGTATAATAAGGAAGCCACCCAGTCTTGATCTTGAGCCTCCACACACATCTGCACATTTCTATGTGTCCCTCCATTTACTTACATACATAGGAACACACACACACACACACACACACACACACACAGAGGCAAAAGACATGAAAAGCAAAGAAGGGAGGGATGGAAGGAAGGAAGGAAGGACGGAAGGAAGGAAGGTCAGACCCAGCTCTTGACTCCTTGTCCCCCACAGCATGTACAGTTGCCTCAGCCACTTTTCCTTCTCCCAAACACTGCTGGTTCCCGGGATCCGGCCCTGCATCTGTCTCACTCACTCCAGACCACATGTATCTGAAGCCGCTTCCTGCTCTTGGCCCTTCAAGCGACTCTGGAAAACCTCCTGTTCCTTGGGCCCCTGTCTGCAAACCAGAGGAAGTTTCCTGTGATGTTTCATCTGCCGCTGACTGACCTCAGCCAAGCCCCTTCCAGTCCTTGCACAGTGTGTTCCCCTGATGACAAGAAGCCTGGGGACGCTAAAGGCTGTGCTTGCTCCCAGCACTAACATCTCTGCCTGAGACTTTCCAGTCTTTGTTCTTTCCCTGTTCCCCTTTCCATCTGTCGCTTGACACCCTGCGACTGATTACATTTCTTTAACTGCCTTGGAAAACAGCTTGTAGTTTTTTTTCAAGGCCTTTAAATAAAATAAAGCTCCATTTTTCTAACAAATCTGAGGAAGAAAGTGGAAGGGGACGTGACGACAGCCACTGAACACCTACTATGTGCCCGTTCCTTGAGGATCTCTTGTTGAGTCCCAGCAAACAGTGTATGGAGCATTTTTCCAAAGCAATCCTTGTTTTGTTTTGTTTTGGTTTTCCACTGTGTTCTACTTTTCTCCCAGTGCTAAATCAGTCGGCATTCTCCCGGGAAATAGTGGCAGAGGGCTCTCCAGAAGCAGAAAGAAGAGGTTTGTTACTGGAACTGGTACACATGACTAGGGAGGCCAAGAAGTCGCATGGCCCTCTGCCCTTCCGCTCCCTACCACCCCCTCACTCTGGAGCAGGGGAACTGTGAAGATCCAAGGGCCTGCACCTTCCATGTGCCAGGGAATTCTTTCTTCTAGCTGGACCTGGACAGCATGCATGGTGCTCCTCTATGCTGAGGGTGAGTGTTCTTTGTCCAGGCTCCTTATTCCATAAAGGGATTGTGGCTGGAATGGACGGGATCTCTGATTTTGGACAGTAGGGATGTCTTTTGGCTCTGATGTCTCTGTCTCTCTATCTCCCTCCCTCTCACTTCAACATCCTCTCCCCCTCCCCTCTTTTTCTCCTCCCCATTTCTTCTCTCCTCTTCTCTTCTCTCATTGTGGGCTCAACAATCTCACCTTCTCAGAGGCCCACGTTATCTGCTTGTGATACTGGGAGATGTCACCAAGAAGTTCTCCCCTGTCTGTGAACTAGGACACTGGGACTGACTCATCTGGGCACACAAAGTGTGGGGGACACACAGGAGAGAAAGGTATAGGCCAAGGTGTGGTCCAAGGTGAGGCTGAGTACCTAAAACTCCACCTCTTGGAGCAGTAGCCCAGGGGCCAGGCACTGGCCTGGAGACCTGCTCACTTCGCCTATCTGCCTCTGCTGTGGAGGGTCTAAAGCTAGCCTCCCTACACCCGAGGGCTGATGGCACACGAGACCTCTCTATGACCCCCAGAATCAGGACTGAAAACATTGCCAACAGGGAACAGGGCAAGGAGAAAGCTCCTCTGAGCTGTGAGAGCCCTGAGTGTCCCTGGCATGGGGCAGCCACCTGGGAGGGACGTGCACCTCACTCCTGCTGCACAGGAAGTGAGTGCCTGAGCCATCTGGGTTGTGTTTTCAAGAAAATCTTGAAAGCTGCTTCTCTGGCCAGGGGTAAACAGGATTTCATTAAGTCATGCCTGGCCTGAGGCTTGGAGAGGGCTCCGGTTTCACAAAGCAGCCAAGCTCTGTGTTCCTTTCTGCACTCTCTGTGAAGTGATCCTGGCAGCCATGTTGGTAAGTTCTGACCATCCACAGAGAAGACAAAAAAAAAAAAAGACATCTTCAGGGTCAAGGTGAGCTCCTCATCTGATGCCACCCTGCTTTAGTGGGAAGGAGATCAGCCAGCCATATGATCAGATGATGTGTTTTAAACTTCTAAAATGAGCCACTGGGTAAAGTACTGTAGTGGACTATATGCAGCCAAGTTACAGGACAATTGTCTCAGGTGGGCACCATCATGCCATTTGCTCTCTGCAAGCAAGGACACAGAAAATTAAGAAGGCCCTTTCGCTACTCAGAATCACATAGCCAGACTGTGAAGCCAGTGTTGCCCTCAGAATCCAAGCCCAGTAGCTGCTCCTCCAAATTCTGTCACTGGAGAGAGTTCTTCTGGCCAGAGGTGACCGTCCCTATCCTGGGTAGCTTCACCCTCACCCTGTCGCCGATGGATGATCAGACTCAGCAATGACCCCCTGGTGTAGACAAGGAAAACGGGGTCAGCGTTACTCTGTTACTGGCTCAGGGTCTTAGGGGAGCCCCTCTAGCTGCCTGTCATAGACTATTCCCTCCCCTTGGTGGTGATAGATGAACAGGGTCACATGCTTGCTTCAGAAATGTTCCCACTGACTTTTAAGCATTCATTCTTGGGTGGAAATTCCTGCCTCCAGACTTGTTGGCAAACACTGCTGTCTCCTTGCTAGACCTTCCTTTCCTGTTTGGGACTGTGGGCTCTGTAGGTGGGCTTCACAGAAGCCAGCGTAGCCCCTAGGCTGAAGCCCAGTCCAGGGGGGATGCCCCTCGCACTGGTGGATAGAACTTCATCCCTGCTTGCTTCGCCAAGAATTTGTGGCTTTAGTGGCTTTGCTGGATGACACTGAGGTGGCTACAACTCCTTAGAGAAGCCTCATGACCATGGAACAGCTAGCTACCCATCCCGTCCAGAAATGGTAGTTCTGCTGTTTGGAGCAACGTGTGGACCTTACTCTGAATGACCGCTGGTGAAGCTCAGGACTAAGATCCTGCCTGCCTTTTGCAGATCTTCGCTGTGGCTCTGGCAAGCTACACAAGCTAGATCGAGGTTGTGAAGCTTGGATGGGGTCCAGCAGGGTTTGAACTTAGGGTTGTGACACCACCATGGCTCATGAAAACTCAGGTGACCAATGAAGAGAAACGATGTGATTTCCTGTTCTACTGTTGGAAGCTGAGCCAGGGAGGCTCCTAGGAGCTACTTCCTCAGCCCTGGAAGTCAGCTGTGAGGAAAGCACTGGGTGCCATTGCCGAGTCCCTCCTTATAATTTAGTTAATGACGGTCTGAAGAACAGGCATGGGACAGGATCATTCACTGTCACAGACTGAGCTGGCTTTGCTCAGAGTTTGTATGAACCTGACTAGAAGCTCAGACCTCTCTAAGAAATAGCCAAAGAAGACCGAAGCCAGCAAGGGCCTGTGCACTGCCCGCCAGGACTGTGGAAAGATATGCTCTCAGAAAGGAAGGTGCCACAGAGTCTAAAGCACCAGGCTGTTCCTCCTGGCCATTCTGTTCACTCCCACATGGTCCCTGCACCTCTATCTGGCCCAGAGCTACCAGCTCCCAGTTGCATGTGGACCTCTCTTCTCTTGAATCCACTTGAGGCACTGCCAGTTTCTCACTCCCTCCTCTGCTGAAACTCAGTAAAGAGAGAAGCTATTTAGGACATCCCAGGGGAGCTGATAATTGAAAGAGTCATCTGATTTAAAAGTCTGAGCTCTGCCATTTCAGTAACAGTGGCCCCCTATAAGGAACCTAACCCAAGCCCCAGAGCCCGTCCTCGTCCTCTTCCTACCAGAGCAGCCAGGCTCAGCAGACAGGATCTTTGAGTCTGAAACAAAGCTCTGTGTGGCTGTCCTAGCGTCTCTGGAGCTATGACATCACATGCCTCCCCTGCTGATCACCAGGACTCTGCAAGCTCCAGACTACAACATCAAGTGCCTTAAGCACAATTGTGGCTCCCAGTGCCTCCAGTGGCTCCAGTGGCTCCCAGTGCCTCCAGTGGCTCCAGGGTTCCCTTTACAAGGCTCTGGCTGACTCCATGAGCTTCTCTATCTCTATTCTGAGTGTCTGGAGAGATATGGGAAAGATCATTCAAAAGCACTTTGAGCAGGCTGGAGATGTGGCTCAGTCTGTAGAGTGCTTGTCTAGCATGCATGAGGTCCCAGGTTCAACCCCCAGTACCATACAGATAAGGTATGGTGGCGCATGCCTCTAATCCCAGAACTTGGGAGGTAGAGGCAAGATTAGAAGTTCAAGATTTTCCTTAGCTACAGAGACTTCAAAGTCATCCTGGGATGCTTGGGTGAGTCCTGTTTCCAAAGAAGAAAGAAAGAAAACATTGTGAGACAAGATCACTGCAGAAAGGCAATAGTGTGACAGGTGTACGTGTAAGTGTGACACCTTATAAATGGCTGGAGATGAAGGTCACCAAAGGTATTTGATAGTTCTCCAGGAGCAACGGATGAACACAGGATGGGCTAACATCTATGATGGCTCTAAATCTGCTCATTTCTTTTAAGGAGCTCCTCCATATGCCAGGCAGTGCCTAGAGTTGGGATGAGTGTCCAGCAGGGTGCGTAGGTTTTCACTGGTAGGGAGCAAGCATGCTGAGGAACAGGGAAATGCAGGGAAGGAGAACACAGGTTAATGGGAGTAAAGGAGGTGAATGGAGGAGCTGAGGGCAGGAAAGGTTTGCAAAGACAGATGACTGGGAAAGCAGGGACTGTCTTGGCAGTGAACATGGCTAGTTCAAGGGTTGAGAGACAGGCAGAAGTGTGGCACATCTGGTGAGACGTATAGGGTGTTGGAACATAGAGAGGTGAGTGGGGGCATCTGGCACAGCTGGCGACGTACTCAGAGAAGCAGTAGAAGTCATCAGACAGCATGAGTCGGGGAGAACCCATCTTGAATTTTGTGTTAAGGTCTCTGACAAACTTGCCGGGGGTCAGGTGGGCACAGAGAATGAAGAAAGACCACGCCGATTTGGGAAGATTGTCATCATTCATGGTGACAAGAGAAAGAGGCCGTTTGCCCAAGGGATGAGTTAGTTCCCTTCCTGCTTCTCCTGTCTCCCAGTATCCCACACCCCTCTAGTGCAGTTCCTGGAACCATAGCAGGGTTACTTATGCTGGTCATCTAACATCATCCTGCCTCTGACTCTCTGAGGACAGTCCTGGGGTTAGATCCATTTGGCAGATGAGGGTTGTTGGCTGATCTCTCCTTGGTCATGTGATTGGTGACAGGACCCCACATCTGACTGTCTCACTCTCTCTTGAAGAAAGATGCAGTGTTTCCAGTCTGTATAATCACAACAACATGGAGTTCCAGTTGCTCCAAGCAATCACTAGATTTTTTTTTAATTTTAACCCAATCACAAAAGAACACACATGGTATGCAGTCACTGATAAGGGAATATTAACCCAGAATCTCAGAATACCCTAGACACAATTCGCATATCAATAGATTTCTAAGAAGATGGACGGAGAGACCCCTGGTCCTGGAAAGACTGGATGTAGGGGAACGCCAGGACAGAGAAACGAGAGGGGGTTGAATGGAGAAAAGAGGGAGGGAAGGGAGCTTATGGGACTTTCGGGGAAGGAGGAAACGGGAAAGGGGAAATGATTTGGAATGTAAATTAAAAAAAAAACTACAAAAAAAAAGAAATTGTATGTATGTATGTATGTATGTATGTATTTAGTTTATCTGAAATGGTTGATTTAATTGTCAACTAGACACAACCTTAAATTACCTGGGTAGGGAATCTCAGTAAGGATCATGTTGGCCTGGAGAGGGTGGGGCATTGTTTTGGTTGCATATTAACTGATCTGTACAGGCCCAGTCTAAAAGTGAGCAGCACCATTTCCTGGTCTTGGGGACTGGACTGAACAGAAGACTGGACAAGCTGAGAGGTAGCATGAGGGCCTTCATTTCTCTCTGCTCTTGACCGTTTAAGCAGCTATTTTAAGATCCTGCTTCCTTGACTTCCTACTACAATGAACTATAACCTAGAACTGAGAGCTAAAGTAACCCCTTCCTCCACTAGATTGTCTTTTGTCAGGGTATTTTATCACCACAACAGAAATGAAACCAGAATACCGTTCTAACATGTTCTCAGAGTATCTTAAGACAGTTTTATTCTGTTTTGAATTCCATGAACTTAACCCTGTCTTGAAAAAAAAAAAAGAATTCCATGAACTTTAGAACCTGTGTATCTTCAAGGAAGCATCTATTCAGATTGCTTTGTCCACTTGACTATTAGGTTCTTTGATTTTCTTCTGTTGAATTTGAACAATTTTTGCCTGTATCACACACAAGCGCTTCGTTGGGTTTGTGGTTAATAAACCTTCTCGTTCAGGCTGTGAACTGTCCTTCCATTCTCTCAGTGGTGTTTCTCATGGGGAAACAATTTTTATTCTGATAGAGTTCTATCTATGGACTTGGTTCCTTCTGTGAACCGTGCCACAGGTGTCACATCTAAGAACTGTTTGCCTCAAGATGCCTCGAGAAGGTTTCTCCATGTCTATCTCACCAGTTGTACCTTTTCCAGGCAGATCTACAGTTGGTTTCATGGAAGGCATGAGAAGCTTTTATTTCCCACGTCTGATGTTATTTGGCTATAGATCTTTTATCATCTCAGGTGGTATTTGGTAAAAAGATAATCCCATTTTCAATGAGTTTGTCAAAAATCATGCCTTTTCTGCATCTACCTGCATCTGGGAGTCTGTTGTGCCCTCTGAGGTATCCATTTCACCAACCCTCGCCCTCTTGGATCCTGCATACAGAAGCTTTAAAACCAGGTAGTGCAATCCATCCAGATTACTTAACCCCCAAATTGTTATGACAGTTATGACTTTGCTTCCTTCTCTTACGTGAATCACAATGCATTGTTTGTTTGTTTTTTAAATCCAATTTAGTAACTTTATATGTGTTCTATTTGTGTTCATGAGGAATATTTGCCTAGAATTTCTGCTTGTTGTATGATTTTTACATGGTTTTGACTTCAGGATAATAGTAGCCTTATAAGATGTATTGTGAACCCTTCCCTCTTCTGTGTCTGGAAGCAGTTATACAGAATTGGTGTTATTTCTTCCTTCAATGTTTGACAGAATATGTCCACGCAACCATCTTGACCTAGAGTTTTCCTTTCTGGGAGATTTTCTTCTTAAACTCGAAGCTATTTCTTTAATAAATGTAGAGCTATTCAGAGTGTCTATTATTTTCCTAAGAGAGTTTTTAATACATTTCTAAAATAAGTGCTCTGTTTCATTTAAGTTATCAAATGTCTCTGTACAGAGCCATTTGCAGATCACCCTTGGTGTCCTTTAATATCTACAGGCTCTGTGACTTTGGCATCTCTTCTCACTCTCTTCTGTCCAGTGGAACAGGACCCCAGACCTTAGCACAAATGACACCATATTAGAGGCACCATTCTGACCTTAAACTCTGGCATCTAGGCCCCAACACCTGCCAACATGGACTCTCTTCCCTCCGGCAGCTTCCGCAGGTCAATGACTTAAACGTGCCCCCTATGCATGGTGGATCTCAAAACAAAAAGGAGGCCATGTTCTAGCTTGTCTTCTGTTGCTGTGAGAAATAACATGACTAGAGGCAACTAGAGAAGAAATAGTTTTCTTTATTTCATAGCTTACAGTCTATCACTGAAGGAAGCCAAGGCAGGAATTCAAGGCAAGAATTTGAAGCAGAAACCACGAGGGAATTCTGCTCACTGGCGTGCTCCTCTAATTTGTTCAGCGGGCTTTCTAATACATCCCAGACCCACTTTCCTAAGGATGGTACTGCCCATGGTGGGCTGGGCACTTCTGTATCAATTATAAATCAAGAAACCCCCACAGACGTGCCCACAGACCAGTCTGATCTAGACAATTCTTCCTTTGAGTTTCCCTCTTACAAGGTGGTAGACTTGTGACTATTGACAATGAAAATGAAACAATGCAAAGATTTAAGTCTTTGCACATCTCTTTCCCCATGCTACACTAGCTATGCAGGGTACACATTACAGAGGTACAGTGTATTCACAGAAGTCCCTCAGACGAAAAGCAGAAAGTCAGAGAAAGGAGAATTTTTTGGCAAGTGTACATGAACTATATACTCCAGCAACTTAATAAATAATTGTGTGTGTGTGTGTGTGTGTTCATGCATGTGCATGTTGGCCTTATGTCCTGAAGTGTGAAGTAGTAGCAAAACCCAATAAATCTCTTGTCCTAGACCTAATGTCATGCACTGTTAGCATATGACTTGGATGAGACCAACATAGCACATTAAACATCAGATCTGACAATTTCAACAGGGCCATGTTACAATATGGACTTGGATGAGACCAACATAGCACATTAAACATCAGATCTGACAATTTCAACAGGGCCATGTTACAATATGGAATAGCAATGATGCTTTGTGGAAAGAGTGTGCCTTGTAAAGTAATAGATAAGGTACCAAGGAGGCTGGAACTCAGGGGTCCTGGGTGGGAGATAGTGGCAGGAAGAGAAAGATGAGTTGAAGTGAGAGAAGGCCTCTGATGTTGGGTTGGGATGTGTAGTTCTGCCCTTCTTTGGGAGGAGAAACTAGGGAAGTAGGCACAGGTCATACTGAGGACCAAGGTACCACTCACAGGGCCTTTTAAGGCCTCAGCAGTAGTGCCAATTTTCTACCCACTCCAGCTCCCAGTGCTGGGGCCATGGGACACCATCACCATCAGTCCAGTAGAGGGAAATGCATGGTCCATTGGCCCCTGCTTAGGTATTCATCTGACACCTATGCATCTTGGTTCTAGAGCGTTCTGTCTCTCTTCATAGATGAAGTCCAGAAAGCATTTCTCAATAGAAGAACACTCTGGATAAAAGGAAGGCTCAGCCTACGCGAGGGCTGCACACTTGAGCTTTCTGCCCGCAGCCAGTTCATCTGACTGATGGCAGGTATCAGACCTCAGAGAATGGTCCTTGTTAGGATTTAGGAACAAAACCATAGGATTTCTGTTTACAATAAAGAGAAGCAGCTCCTTGGACCTTGCACCCCCTTTACGTCAAATAAACATCTGTCAAGGAGGAACAAGACAGAATTCCTGTGATCAGATGCTCCGGGTTCTACAGACATTCATCAAAGCCCCACTCATCAATTAGAGAAATATTTGAAAAAGCACACAGCTCCCACCAGCACCTCATGCATAATTCACAGGAGCGCCACAGTCGAGGGAGGCGGCCACGGGAGCCAGGGTGGGCTTTTGAAGGTAAACCTCCTTATTGTTCCTTTCATCCCCAACCCAGGAAGAAACTCTGGGCCCTTCAAAAACTGTACAAGCCTTGGATGTTGGGGGTGGAGAAAGCTTTCTACTGAAGTATAGAAACTTCCTCAGCCTTCCTTTGGGCCCTCAGTAAGGGAGACCATTTCTCAGGTCTTTGGAACTGGGTGTCCCTGTGAGCTCAAGGTGGCAGGAAGTGGCCCCTCATCTCACTCTGTGCCCTACTTTTATCAGGGCTTCCAATGCTGAGTGCTTACGAAGGGGCTGTAAATTAAAACAGGCTGACCGAGGAGATCAAAGGTACCGCAGAAAAAGAAAAAAACACAGTCTTGCTTTTCTCGTTTCATTCACCATACCCCATAGTGTCGTGATGCTAGCCCTGTTTTATAGAGCAGATTGAACCTGAGAGGTAGAGACACATTTTCAGAGTCACGCAGCAAATTTACCCTGAATACCTTACCTCAACTCTGTATATGCATAAGCCCATGCCAATTTCGCTTCTGTTATTCCATTTAAACAACAGAGAGAGTAAGAATAGAAAATCGGTCGTTGTCAATATTTTTTTTTTATCGATACTAGGTTTGGAACCAAAGTTTCATTTGATAGTCAAATACTTTGTTAGTCACAACAAGCATATCGTTTTTTGTTTTGTTTTGTTTTTAATCAGTATATTCTATGCCTGACTTTCATTGCCAAGTTCTACTGCAACAAGATGCCACAGAGAAGGACACAGGGCAAACAACACTGCCCAACATTTCAACATCCACCTTGGAGTCCGCCCTGACGTTTTTGTTTGTTTGTTTGTTTATTTAGTTTTGTTTCTTGTTTTTTTTCCTCCTCCTCTAACCCAGCTGAAAGTTGTTCTTGCAAGATAAGGACATTCTTGTAGGGGCAGGATGAGCTCTACTGGGTCCCTGTGCCTGGTATCAAGGGACAGGTGGATGGGCTCCTCAATTCTAGGATCCTATTGTAGCTGAATGACAACATCTGTGTGACAGGATGCGTCCGAGCTCTTCATTTTAGATTCCGAGCAGTGCCAGGCCCTGCACTTAGCAAGAAGGGCCCAATGGGTCTGAGACCATCCGACCAGACCGGAGAGGCCCAAGATTCCGGGGGCGTCCAAGAGTCTGTATTAATCTAGGCAAAACATCTAGGCCTGTACCGCACCACAGCAGCCTCACTTGTAGTCTAGAGTGTGCAAGCACTCAGCCGGGCAGAAGGAACTCTCAACGTCACTGCTGACAAAGCTGTCCAAGATAGTCAGTGGGAGTAGGGGAGTGGCCGCTTCCGCATTCCCATCATGCCTTGCGCTTGCTCAGCTAGTCACATTATGGCACAGCAATCTCGTTCCTGGTCTGTTTCCTCCATTTCATTTGCATTCCCAGCATCCTCTGTAGTTCACGATGCATATTTAATCCAAAGGAAGGAGGGAGGGAGGCATCCTGGCGAAAGCGTTTCACAAATAAGGACAAGACACAGGGACATTCCTAGCAGTTCCTGCCCTATAGCGCCCATGTTGCTGATGCTGCTGGCTGCTGTTGCCTGAGTCCACACATAGTTCTCCTGCACAGGGGAGCTCAGTCCTCCTGTTACTATAAGAACATGAGTCAAATCACCTCAGAGCCTACTTCTGACATCATGTTTAACCAGCCACTAGCATACAACATATTAAAACAACTTAATATAAACTGTTGAATTAAAAAGCATGTGAGTGAATGAGTGATTGGTTTTTTTTTTGTTGTTGTTGTTATTTTGGTTTTTTTGTGGGTTTGTCTGGTTGGTTGGTTTTGGTTTTTGTGGTTCTGTATGGAGGCTCAGGGTGGGAAGCCCACTTGCATATGGTTCAGTGTGTACCAGTCATGTGGGCAGCCAGCACTGTTGCTGCTGGTAGTCTGCCTCCCAGGAGAGTCACTTAGCCTTGTAGCCCCAGTGACAGACAGGCTCCTCCCTCAAAGCATTCATCTTCAATGTTATATAGCGCAGGCTATGAGAGCAAGTAAGACACCGCTGAACCCAGCAGCTGATCACAGCCTACTTTTAGAATAGATGTGAATGCAAGGCTGCGGAAGGGTTGTGTGGTATTTTGTCATTTTTCCCTATCCATGCTTCCCAGACTCTGGGACTTTGATGGTCACATGCAATCTGAACTTGAAGGAGATGTGATCAGACATGAGTCAGTACTCGGTCCCAGGAAAGCAGACCCATGGTACACTGGCCCTTCTCAGATGCAGGAGTCCACTGCTCAAGTAGAATCTGGGGAGGGAAGCCTCCCTGCTCGGCATGGGGTGGGGAGACACAGCATACCATGGAACAAGACCTGAATGAATAATTGCCTTAAGATACTTTGCAGGATGAAAATACACACTATACTGGAGGTCAGAGAAAGCTGTGTGGCACCCTCTCCCAGAAAACAGAAAAGAACTGACATTCACACCAGGTGTTTGGGTGCTCTTGAGGGTGATGCAGTCCACGAAGCACATTCTGAGGAGAGCCTCTTACTCTATCTAGAATAGAGCCATCCAGGAGAGAGAGCGCCGGCATAACAATAACTGGGCTCTGCGCTCTGCAGTTCTGCTCTCCTTGCTCTGAATGGTCTTAGTATTGCTATCTGTGAAATGGATGGACAGGGATCACAAGCCAGGACTCAGTGACCCCACGTATCCCGGTACAGATTAAGTTCAAGGCCATGCTTCTTACTTCTGTGCTTGATATTAAGTGTTGCACTGGGGGGCGGGGCTCCCAAAGGAACCCAGGGCAACTGTCATTCAGTACCATTGGCTCCTCCCAGGACTTCTCACCCCGCCCCCTACCCTAAACTTCTCCCTCCCAGTGGCTGGGCTTCTCTTCCCTTCCTCCAGCTTTTCTTTTCCTATATAATTCAGTCATTTTAGGCACAGGCTCTCTTGGTTCCCATGTGCTCTCTTGGTCCTTGAACCCCCTCCCCCACTTCTCTTGCTATCTTCCCCCATGACTTGGGCTATTCTGCTGGCCATGTTCAGTCTGGTCTCCTCTAGATGCCTCTGGTTGTTTTCTCCCTTCACAACAAAACCCTTCACTTCAACCACACCCTGTTATGTCCTCATTTTCATCCAGAGGGGTACAGGGTGGGGTTACAGCCTTCTCCAGGAACCTAGTTCTTAGGCCTGGAGAGTCGACAAGTCTCTATGGCGTAACCCCGCCTGACTTTGTTCTAATGGGCACACTGGTAGGATGGAGCCTGGCAGGTCTCTTGTGAATATAAGAGAGGCTCAGACTCTCCCAGTTCTGTCTAAGGTGGAGGAATGGTGGTGAAGAGGTCAGCTCAGAAACTTTGGAAAATTCCACCAGACCCCTCCTCATGAAAGAGAAAGGTCATAAAGAACATAGGCACCGCCCCCCTCTGGGAGGGAGGGGCTAATTACATTTCTCAGACCTCAGGGAGGTCCCTGCGGGGAAGGGAGGCCCAGAGTTATTCTGAGACCATTGGTCACCTACCTCATTCTCTAACAACCAATCGGTTTAAAAGTCACACTGTTCTGCCAATCACATTGTGCCTAATGGCGGCTTCCCTGAGGACTGTATAAAGGCCTGCTGGGTAGGCTGCATGTGGTGGTTGTCTCTCCATGTGCGGGGTGACCCCAACATGTTGGAACAATAAATTCCTCTTACTTTTTGCATCGATTCCTGACTCCACGTTGTTCACGCAGAAGGTCCCCGGTAGGCTAAGGCTCGCCAGGGTCTTACAGTGGGGATTAGGTTTCCATTGGCAATGGAGGGCCCACAAATGCTTCCTTCCAACCTTTTACAGTGGGCCTTACAGAGAGCTGGGCTATAACCTCTCCCATCCCTTTAATTTCTAAGAGTTGCAGCCAGTAAGCTGTAACTGGCCTCAACAGTACAAGATGCTCTGTATGGTCCTGGAAATGGTCTCCTATAGCTGTGCATTTGGTTTTGAAGGAGTGAGTTTATTAAGTACATAGCAAACAAATATGAAAGACCAAATAGCAAGCAGCAGATAAAGAGTAGCAGTGGATAGACAGAGAGACATCATCAAATTCAGTGGTCAAAATACCTAGAGTTGATTGGTGTCTCCAAACTGGAGCAGCCAGCCAGAGTTACTGGTGTACAGTCCCTAGCAGAACATTGTAGGGGTGGGTAAAAGAATAAATGATAGCATATAAGGAAAACATCATCAGGGCTGGAGAGACGGCTCACTGACTGCTCTTCCAGAGGACCGGGGTTCAATTCCCAGCATCTACATGGCAGCTCACAACTGTCTATAACTCCAGCTCCAGGGGCTCTACCCCCCTCACACAGATGTGCATGCAGGCAAAACACCAAGGCACATAAAATAAATGAATCTCAGGAAAAAAAGCAAAACAAGCAAAAAAAACCATCATGTTACAAAAACTGACTGGGGGATCCTGCTGAAACTGCCCCACTGTTCTAGAGAGAGCTCGAGCAGGGCAGAGCATTCGCCCAGGGCTGAGCTTCCAGGTCCTCTTTCCCACCTGGTGGCTTGTTTTTCTTCCTTTGTTACATGGGGAGAGGGGTGGAGCAGCTTTGCCCCAGAACAGGAAGCTCTGAAGGACATAAATCATAAATAGTCCCGGGGTTCTGATGTGGGGGGTGGGGGTGGGGATTCTGTAGCCAGCTTCACAGCTTCAACAGCACAAGATTATTCGCCACCATAATGTCTACTGTATTCTACTAGGACTGAGGCTGACCTCCCATCTGTCAAGGCAGCCCTGATGACAAGAGCACATCCCTTCATCTTCCTCATCTCTCCTCTGAATGGCCCGTAGAGGAAAAGGGAAAAGGCCTTCCACCCAGTAGTGGGACTGAGAAGGACCTTGCCTGAGGTTCTCGCTCAGCAGAGCTTGCTGGTTCCCATCAGTGAGCATGCCCCATCCTTCTGCCCTCCCTGGGCTCCTCAGGTTTCCTCTTCATCCTCACCACCCTCCTTCCCCTTGCTCTGAGGGCTGGAAGCCTCTGCTGTAGCTTGCTCAGATGTACATTTGGTACAAGTGAGCCACCCACCCAGCTGCGTCAATTGCGCAAATGATCAATTCTGTTCAACCCTACAAGGTGACAGCTGTGCTCATGGCTTCTGAGGACTGGGCTCCCTTACTCAGGGACGTCCCTGAAGACTGCACTGTGTGTTCATCTTTCCCCCCCGCGCTAAGAACTGAAAAGTCTCTGAGGTGGGGCTCAAGGGGATGCAGAGACAGAATGTTAGGGCTAAGAAGTGTATTCGAAGAGTTGTTAGTGCCATGTACAGACAGACAGACTGCAGCACGGAAGACAGAAGTTGAGAAGGGCTCATCTTCTGATTTAACTGCAAGTTTGTTGCCAGGCTCTCTGATTCCCAGACAAGGAGGCAGGGACAGGAGAAGGAGGCAGGAAGTACGTCCATCAATGCTCTTCTTTGATGTAAACTTAAGTTCCCCAGGTGAGAAAGCCCTGCACCTGGAAGTCTGTTAGCTTAGAAGTGCTCATGAAACATCCTCCGTGGGGTGCCCTGCTGGTGTCTGTCAGGGGGAAGTGGGGCAGGCTGCAGCAGATACTGTGGCCCGAGCAGCTGTCTGGTTCAGATTCTAACATTACATTCTTACAGAAAGGCCCCCTCCATCCTCTCCACCCCTTTCCCCTGCCCAAGACAGCTCTCCGCCTCTGGGGGAGTCTTTGTAGACCACCCAGGTGTAAGTCAGTGAGTCCTCCTCCTCTCTCCTCCTGGGCTCCTCCCTCCCTCCCTCCCTCCTCCTATCTGGGGTCTGTGAGCAGGAGACTGCGGTGGCTGTCGCTGCAGATAGGCATCAGCTTGTATACCCAATCAGTTCACTGGTGACCAGTCGGTGTGCACGAGGGGCAGGGGTGGGGGTGGGGGTAGGGGGGTGGCTACCTGGTTTGGAAACCCAGCTTAGTGCCTGAGACCCAGCAACAGGGCTCTGCTGCACCACCCTGCTCAGCCTCCTGTCATGGTGTTATTTGCCCTCAGTGTGGGTACTGTGGTTCTGGGGGCTCCCCTGGAATAGAGGCTTCTGAGCCCCTTGGCCTCCCCCTGGAGCTGTGCACAGAGAGGTCTGTTTAGCCAGTGTCTGAAGTATTGAAGTGCTCTCCCCACACAGTGGTTGGCATTTTCCCTCTACCTAAAGCTGCAGTAATGAAATTTTCACCATATGCTGGGAAGGATTGAAATGTTGAAAATGTCACAACCCGGAGGAAAGCAGGGCTCTTAAAATGTACAAATAAAAGGAGGGCTGCTGGTTCCTGAGCCCCTTCTGTGAGGCTTCGTGAGCATTTCTCTCTGGCCCCTGATGATTGCCCCTGGGAGTGGCTGTATATTCCAGAGGTGTCGTGATAGTTCCCATGGAGTCTGCCATCAGTTCTGACCCATTAGAGTTGCTATGAGTTATCTTAATCCCAAACCTTCCTACTAGGTCAGAAGATGTCATTACTGACAAGACCGGTCTCACAGGTAGGAGTGGCAACGCTCAGAGGGAACAGGATTTTCCCAAAGCCGTGCAGCTGGGTGTCATAGTCCAAGAGCCAGGCCTCAGCAGGTACCTCTTAGCCAGCATACTGGTCTGTCAAACAGCCTGGCTCCCCAACTTTAACAAAGTTGTGGTTAGTGTTCACCCGAGCAGCTGGGGACTGGCTTGTCTACAAAATAGGGAGCTCACTGCAACAATATACCTGCTTGCCTCCCATTTTTCCTGGGAAGGTGAGGCATCCATGCTGTATGCAGAACCCAGGGTCCCCTAAGATGCCAGCTCTTGAGAGGTAAGAAGGGTCAGTGGTCTTGCAGCTAACATGGAAAATGGAAGCCAGATTAGCTTCCTGGAGAAGCGAATTATAGGAGCTGATATCTAGTCTGTGCTGACACTACACAGGCTAGACTTGAATCTGGGCTGAGAAATGTGGCTGCCACAAGTGTGTGAGTGTGATATCAGCTCTGATCCGGCCTTGCCTCCTCACCTGTAAAGTCCCCCATGCTGTGCTGTGTGGATCCTGATGTCCCACTCCCATGTGGGCTCTGAGCCTGGAGCCAGCCATGGGACGGGGAGGGGTCCCTTGGTCTTGTCTATGTTTTGGCTTCTACATCTGTCAAATGGAGCAATCACCATAGCAGCTGCCTCAGATGGACGTTGCACATGCATGTTTTGATTCAAGCAGTGCATACCTCAAGGCCCGAGTGCTTGCTGGGCTGTTTCTCTGTAGGTATCTTTCCCTCTGTGCAGAGGTGAAGTAACTTATTCAAAGCCACATGTCTAACCCAGGGTCTAGTCCTGGGTCTCCCTGCTATCACTGGACCGCTGTACTTCCCCATCTTTGACACAGGAAACACACTGATGAAACAAGTGCCCAGCCACTGAGATCTGGTCTTCTCCAAAGTTAAAAAAAACGGAGCAAGTTTCCAAGTGCCATCAAACAGCTTGACACCCACTACCAGCATGGGGGCAGTCGGGTAGCATGTGAACCCTCTGTTTGGTGGCCGAGAGACTGTTTCCTTTGCTTACCACCTGTGTGACTTTGGGCAGGTCAGGTAACCTCTCTGGACCTTTCTGTCTCCATCTTTAAAAATGAGGAAAAGCAGCCCTACCCTTTCCACTCTTCCAGCTGTTATTAACATTAACCACAATACTTCTAAACAAAGCCTCAGTGTGTTCTAGTGCCCCTCTCCTCCCCCCTCCAGGAGCCTGAGGAAACAGCTGGCTTGCTCAGACTTGTCAAGGAGGTGAAGTCCATAGGGGCTGTTGTCAAGGGTGGGATCAAACCCTGGGGACAGTAGAGAGTGGGGTGACTTCCAGAGCCCTGTTATGATCACTGAGGGGGGGGGAGTGTGATTATAAGGAGGAGAAGTCACATGACAGAGGCTTCGAGGTCTACAGAAGGTGACCAGATTCCAGCAGGAAAGCCAGCCCCTTCCTACCAGGTTCTACTTCACCTGAGCTGAGTAACTGATAACGGGGTACACGGTAGCTCCAGAGCACCATACCCGGCCTGTCAGGGGTTTATTGTAAGAGAAGATTTAGCCTCTTTATATTTTTTTCTTTTTATTTTTTGCAAGTAAAACAATAAAACCTCCATAATTGTTTCAGGAGGAATAAACATGACAAAATATTTAAGTACTAATAAAACTTAAGAATTATCTCAGCATATTTAAATATAGATGTAATTTTACAGCAGGCAATGAGAGCAATTGCAAGCAGAGAGCGTTTCATCCCAGCCAGTTAACATCAAACCATCCACCCCTGCTTTGAGGCTCGGGTGAGGAGAGGGTCACAGAGGGGCAGAACGGTGGAGGGGATAGAAGAGACGCCCGCCCACCCACCCGCCTGCCTGTCCATGTTGGGTCAGACACACCGAGGGTTGCCTCCAAGTGTTGAGAGGTCCAGTCAGTCACAGGCGTCAGGCAAGGAGCTGGGCCCTTGCTTGCCACTCCCTGGCTCCTCCCTGCAACTCCCAAATACCGTCCAAAGCATTTGTGCCCAATGTGGAGGAATCCAAGATGCATTGAGAGGAAGTTGCTTGCCCCAGGCTGCACAGCTGGCCACTGCTGTGCCTGGAAAGAGACGCGCGGGACTGAGATACCCCTTTGGAACACCGCTCATTACTACCTGGCCCCAGGCTAGGAATGAGGGACGAGGGTTGACAGCAGGCAACGTGCAGGGCCCTCTCAGGCTGTGCCAGGACATTCGGTAGCTTCAGGCAGAAGGTCTCAGAGATGAGTCCCACATGCCTGCCCACCACTACACCATACACTTTTCTGCTGCGATGCCTCTATCTCAGACTGTATGTGTGCTTGTGTGTTTTTGTGTGTACCTGTGTCTCTGAATCCACTTCCTTCCTAAATATTGAATTTCAGGACAGGACATGACAGTAGGTACTTCAGGCAAGTGCAGTCCTGTGTGTGTGCATATGGAGTCCAGATGTCAGTATCAGATCCTCAGCCATTCTCTACCTTAGTTTTTAGGTTGGGGGCGGGGGGGGTCTTTCACTGAATCTGGAGCTCCCTAATTGGTTAGACTGGCTGTCTATCATGCCCCTAAGATACTCCTTCTCATCATCAGGATTACAAGCCTGTATTACCACACTCGGCTTCTTACTGGATGCTGGGGATCCGAACTCAGGCTCTCATGGTTTTACAGCAAGCTCTTTAACCACTAAGCCATCTCCCTAGCCCTCCTTGTGTTTTGAATGTGTCTTTCTTCAGTGATTAGTGACAGTGAGGGTCTCAGCATGTCAACACTGGCCCTTTGTCTCTCTCCCTTGGAAGAATATCTATCAGATCCTTCTTCGTCCACTTGTGAATGGAATTGTTTCTCATTGCTGCTGAGTTATAACCTGTGTCATATTTTAGCATCAGATGAGTCAATTCATCATCTTTTCATGAATGACACAAATGTGTGTGTGTTAATTTCTGGGACACAGGTACATGCTGTGCTTCTTAGCTCTTACAGTAACTCAATGTCTGTAAAGTTATGACCTCAAGTGTGTGTGTGTGTGTGTGTGTGTGTGTGTGTGTGAGAGAGAGAGAGAGAGAGAGACAGAGAGAAAGAGACAGAGAGAGACAGAGACAGAGACAGAGAGACAGAGACAGAGACAGAGAATCAGGCATCTTACTCAAACTGGGCCTGGCATGTTTTTCATGTCAGGCTCAACATGGTCCATCTCCGAAGTGATGCACCTTATTTCCTAGGCTGCTTCTCTGCAGCAGCTGAGGCTCCTCAAGCAGAGTGGACAGCCCCTGCGAAGACCAATCCATTATTGTAATCTGCACTGAAGAGACACCCCAAGGTGAATGATGTCACCACGAGGCTCAGAGCAAGGCCCGCCATTAATCTCGTGGTTACAAACAATATAGGAAGATTATGCTGGCCTCCAGCCCAGTTAAGTGGACATTTGGATTTCTTCCAAAACAAATGTGGAGACTGTAAATACAGGTCAGCTGGTTTGCAGGAAGCCTGCATGCAGTCGAAACTGCGCCTAACGAGGTTTTCCCAAAGTCCTACTCTAGAGAGCCTGGGCAGGGTCTTTTAGTGGAGTGTGTCTCCCATTCTTTTATTGGTGACACACCTGCTGAGGACTGCCAGGTATCTGGTTAGACTCATGGACTTAGGCTTACAGGTGAGATGCTGAGACTGAAGGGGCCCGAGAATTATGACTTGGTTATCCAGAATAGTGTCTGCCTTCAAGTCAGATCTTGACACCCAAGAGAGGTAGAATTTTTGTGTGAGGGCACATGGCACCTACATAAAATACAGAGCTAAAAAGACACTCTAACTTACTCCTAGGGCACTTGACTACTTCAGTCAACACTGTTGTCCTTGGTATTTAACCTACTGATTTCTTTTAGGGTGTTACCCACTCTCCAAAAGGGCACAACAATTATTTTCTCAAACTCATGTCCTGATTTCAATTGTTTTCATTTGTTGACAATTTTATACACAAATACTATACATTTTCACCATATGCATACACCTCCATTACCCTCTGTCATTCCCTCCCAATCTCGTCACCCCCTCTCCATGACCTGCTTAGGTTGATTGTGGTTGTGTGCATGAACATGGGTGAGGAGTTATTTACTGGAGCGTGGGCACTTTATCCATGGCTACACCCCCAAAGAAAACCTAACTTTCTCTCCGCCAGCAGTCATTAACTGTTAAAGGAGTCCCTCAGCTTGGGGTGTGGCCTTATAAGCCTCTACCCCGATCCACGCCTGAATGAATGTGTCCTAAACTGGAAATCAGAACAAAGCAGTCTTTGGGATGGAGAGATGGTTCAGTGGTTAAAAGCACCGGGTGCTCTTACGGAGAACCCTGGTTTGGTTCCCAGCACCCATGTGACTGCTCACCACTGTCTTTAGCTCCAGTTTCAGGAAATCCAAAGCCCTCTTATGGCCTCAAGGGCTCCTTCATGAACATGGTCTGCATTAACCCACACAGGCTACAGACATCCACTAAATGAATGCATAGTTTAAAAAACCGCCAAAATGAAAATATATCTAGCTGCTTCCTTCTGGATCCAAGCAGGTAGAGGCTACCACTGTAACACTGACCACTTACTCCAGGGAAGGTTAGGAAGCAGGAGAGAGGAGCAGAAGTGAGTGCTTGTGGCTCTATTTGATGAAGCACCTCAGGAGAGGAGCAGACAGTGAGTCCTTTTAATCTACTCCCAGCCAGGATGTAAGAGCAGACTTGTCTCTCTGCATTAACAAGACACCCAGGAGGGCTGTGACTTCACTCCAGATCTTCACAGAACTTAATTAAATGTTCCATGGTCTGTGTGTGTGTGTGTGGGGGGGGGTGGCTTCCCTAGGTCCACCTATTCCCATCTATTCCTGGGGCAGTTGCATGCCAGGATGGCTACATTGGGTCTCCTCTTGATAGGGCTCTGGTGAGAGATGGATGCCTCCTCTATATGTTGGCTCCCTTGGCGGAGGAGCACTCAGACCTGTTTGCCTCAGCATCAACCCAGGGGGAGCAGGAGAGCGAACACAGAAGGAGTTAGAAGCATTGTGTCAGCCTTGTCTGGCTGCTGCTGGCCTCACCTTTAAGCTCTGTCCAAGCCTCAGGCTGGAACTTGGCTGTTCATGGTCCGGGACACTATTCCTGACCTTGGTGTGCCTGGCACTAGGGCTTCCTCTTGGTAGGAGATAGAGGGGAAGGAGGAAGATAGAAGGAAAGGGAAGAAAAAGGGGGGACAGGAAAAGAGGGTAAGGAGAAAAGAGGAAGGGAGGGAGAGAATGTGGGAGGGAGGCATAGAGTAGAATGCACGTAAAATTTCCTTTACCAAAACCTACCTTCTCTTTGATATTTCTGCATGATTTACCCAGGCAGTCATGTCTGCTAGTGGCGCCTGCCAGCCATAGCAGCTGTTAGTCCTGTTTGCTGAGTGAGTGACTATAATGGAGATTTCCAACCTCTTTACCTAAGAGCAGACCTCTCTGGCAACCTTGTGAATCACCACCACTAAGATCAATACGCAGACTCCAGCTTTGGTTTTAAGTCACAGGGTGACATTGTCACATAGGGAGGCCATTTTGAACTACAAGTAGTACAGATTATTCTCGGAACCAGATTTGGTGAGTGTGACTTCTAGTTCACAGTCAGCGCTAGATTCTCTCTCCCAGGCAAGTGCTCAGTTCTTTGATTGCTAGGGGAAATGCCCTTCAATGAGCACAGCTTATGGCTTTCGCCAGATCTCAACCCAGGTCATGGACTCATTTCAGTGAGCCAAACGGGAGTGATCAGTGAAAGGTGGGGTTGAGAGAGCACACACTTATCTAGCTACTGAAAGAAACAGGTTGATTCATGCAGGAACACACACACACACACACACACACACACACACACACACAACAGGCTTGCTCTCTCTTGAAGAAATTTTTAATTCAAAATGATTTCATTTGATGAACTGGTTCTTTTAAATATGGCTTCAACCACCTCCTGAATAATTCTCCTTCCAGGAAATAAAGACGCTCATCCACCTCCCCAGTACCTCCCGGCTCCATGATTCAGAAAATGAGGCTTGAAGAAGATACCTAAAAATAGCAAAGAGCCCAGCAGCCCAGCAGGGTGGGACCCAACATCTCGCCACATTAACCCTGCGAACTCAGCACGGTAACCGGGGCTGTAGCCATTAAAGCCTAATGATGTTGCATTGTCTTCCAATAACAAACCATCTTACCAGTTGGTTTTATAGGGGACCAGCTGTTGTTAATTGGGGGAGATAAGCATGAAACGGCAGCTTTCACACCTGACCAAGAGAGAGCTGTGGTGTTCTGGACAAGCTGGGCCTCATCTGCTCTAAGCAGGAGGCTCCTGAGAACTGCCAGGGTAGAAGAGAAAGACAGACCTTCAGCTTTCTGCCCTTCATGTTGTCTTAGAAGTGAAAAGGACAGAAGAGAGTGTCCAGTTCACTTAGCATCCCCCCACCACTTCCGTCATCCTGACAGGATCCACTTACCGTGAGGTGGCATCCAGATTACTCTGGCTCTGGAAGGCAAGGGCCTTACACTCCCATAGTCCTCTGCAGATGCTGCTGCTGCCAACTTTTCATTTGAAGTGCATCTGGGTTCTCTATCACAGACACAGGTGACAGGACCAGGGACAGACATCTGGTCCCAGGGACATGGTCTTCAGGCCACCAATAATCAATGATATGAGAGCCTGTCCTCCACAGTGACCACCTATGAAAGCCACAGGTAGAGCGAGCAGGACCAGGAACAAGCCTACGGGAAGGACAGTGCACCCCCGACAGGACACTGACACAGAGACTTCTGGTTAAGAACAGAGATGCTTTAAGAATACTTGAAGGCAGAGAGTGTAGGATCTGGGAGCCTCAGGTCTGAGTTCCTGCCTCAGGACCTGTCTTTGCTCTTCCAAGAGAACTGGCTGTGCCTTACTCTAAAGTTTAGAGTTTAAAGTTTAGGTAACTCAGCAAACTTAGAACTGTTGGCCTCTGTCCTTTGCATCCCAAAGGGCCTCTGTAGTTTGAAAGGCAACTCCCAGAAGTCTTCAGTCAACCTCAGAGCAGAGGCGTGGGTGCAGTGGGGGACGGTGCTTGTGGGGGATTTTGTCAATGGAGCAGAAATGGCAGAGGAATGCTGCACAGCACCTTTGCTGCATGGTCACCAACCTTGGAGTCTCGTGGTGGTGTCTTCCCAAGACACTTGGGAAAATGTTACATTGTCTCCATTTCCCAGATAAAGAAGACTCTACGTTGTGAGCAACTGTCCCACCTGTACAAAATGGATGATCTGGGACCATGTGATTCCCCTTGGGTACTCTTGACAGAACTGTACCAATACTGTGGACCCTGAGGGCCTTGGTAGGCCTTCACACAGGTCACTAGAGGCCAGAAGTTTAGTGTCATTCAGGGAGCCCCGCCAACTTGCCTCCTCTATTCCTCCAGACAGAGAAAAGCGCATGCCTCTCTCTGCGCCTATATTTGCCTTTCTTTTCAGCTTTGCTGCGGAAGACGGGAATGTGCGGCATTAAAACATGTACTGTAAATAAACCAAATTAAAGTAAAATTGACTCATTTAGCAACCAGCCTCCAATCTTGCATTAGAGGCAATTGAAGAGATTTCACAGATTTTAGTAACCAGATAAGATTATTATATAAACAGACTTCTGCATTAACTGATGAGCCATATCTGAAGGAGAATATTTGAAATCAATAGCAATACAGGCTGAGAATTAAGTAATGTGGTTAAGCACCTCTGAATGATGCCATTTTTAAGAGCTGATTAGAAATAAATATGCCAATTGCAGCAGGGCTGATAGCTGAAACTGCCTGATGATTAATCAATTTGGGTCAGGGAACTGGGGAAGCCAATTTGGTGAGGATGCTGCCAGCCCCAGACTTGTGGGAGAAGGATGAGGGTTGATGTGCTGGGGCCTAATGGTGTGGCTTCAGCTCTGGGCAGAGGCTGTCAGCTCCCCAAGATGTAAAGGGTAAGGAAGAAGACATCAGTGTCCTCATGCAGAAACCCAACTCTGCCCACTGAGGGGCTGGCAGCTGAGCTGTAGCTTACATCTCTCTCCCGTGGTGACCCAGCAGGGCAAAGGAAGCTGCGGTGGAGGATACCAAGACCCTGGAGTCCGGAATGTCCGATTACCACTCAGCTGGGAAATGATTGGTCATCTGGCTGCCCTGTAATCATGTCTCTCTCACCTGGATGATCATGAAGCTTCCTGGTGGAGCTAGCAGATGCATTTCACACAAACACAGACACACATAACCATGACCACAGACACAAGCATAGAGACACACACTGACATACATAGACACACACATAAAGACACGCACAGAGACATACACACACAGATGCAGAATATATACATAACAGAGACATACAGATTAAAGACACACAAAGAAGCACATACTTACAAGCACTGACATGCATACAGAGATGTGCACACATACATACATACACACAGAGATAGAGACAGACAGGCAGGCAGGCAGGCAGGCAGGCAGACAGACAGACAGACAGACAGAGAGACAGAGACAGGGAGAGAGAGCTATCATCACAGGGCATCACTTGAAACCTGCCACTCTCACAGAAACCCACTGCAGCCTCCCCTTGCCTTAGACCAATCTGCAGACACCTTTGCTGAGGGTTCAAGGCTTTTTGTGGTCCAACGGTCGGTCTCTAGTTGCTTCCTTTCTCCTGACCTACTACTATTCTTGCCCTGAGACTGCAGTGTGCAGGCTTGGGGGAGCACCTCCATTGTATCATGTCCATTGTCTATCATGTCTCTACCTCTGCTCCTGCCAGCTCCCCCCCCCCACCTCCTGTGTCTGGAAACCTCACCCATTTTCTCACAACTAATGCCCCTTTCCTCAGGAAAGCCCCACCCCTAGAAGAACTGACTGTGTTGCCTGTTGTCACCATACTCAGACATCTTCCTCTTCCATGTCAGCTCATTCATATTCCTCACAATGAAAATACCATTTTCATTTTATAGGCACCTTTGCTGTGGTTGGTCCTGAAGATGCAGGAGAGAACACAGATAGAATCATTGCCAACCTGGAGCAGAACTCAATTCTACACTACATGGGTTATATTCTACGGTGTCATCTCAGCTCTGAGCGGTAAGATGGGCTCATATACTTCACTAGACCCAGGCATGTGATTGAATGAATGAATGAATGAATGACCCAACAAATGAAAGGTAAGGTGTGTCAGTGGAAGGTGGCTGCCACAAAGCAACATTTTGCAGGGTAGAAGGAGCTGGGGCTCTGCCCAGAAGCACAGAAGCTGCCTTCCACAGGGCCAGGCTCCCAGGAACTAGAAGCATTCATGCAGAGGGAAGCCATCTGTCAAAAAGGTTCCCGAAAAGACTTGGAATTGGCTGAGACTCAGGCTGCAGTGCTAGAGGCTCATGGCCCAGCCCCATCACCGACTTGATGTACAACCTCAGGTAGACCTTGGGGAGAGGTCATAGAGTCTTTGAGCCTCAGTTTCTCCATCTGCCCCCTCTCCCAGTTTCTCTATGAAGAAGTGGATCACAAGGAGCCAGTCTTAGAGCATTTTGTTAGAGGGAGGAAAACCAGCCCCTTCTCCCCACATGCTGGTGACTGTCAACCATCCCCTCCCACAGCAGATCATGGTTAGAGTTCCGATGCGGATGTGGAAATAGGGTCCGTGTCTGGAGAAGGATGAGAGAAACTCTGAGGGGTGGAGAAAAGAAACTGGAGGACAGTTATATGCTCTTAGTGCAGGTTGGAGGTGTCCTGGGAAAGACAACACGGCAGGGAAGTCCTGGGCAGTTAGGGCCTTAGGAGAAAGGAGAAAATGCTCTGAATCCAGGTCTGAGTCTGAAACACAAAGTCGATAGGACCCTAAGATGGTTTTATCACAAGGAGGCTTCAGCACACCACATGCTCTTCCTCTCTCTTCCGTAGCCTGGACCAAATACCTGCTGGGCTTTGGATGGTATTCCTCAAAGACTTGTACAGACTTGACAGGTTGGTTCCTAGTTTGCGCTGTTATTATGGGATGATAAAATCTTTAAAATGTGGGGACCCAACAGGAGAAGGTGAGGTCCCTGGAAAGTGTCTTTGAAGATGTATTGGAACCTGGCCCCTCCCCTCTCTTGTTTCCCAGAAGGAAACAGGCCTAAGACCTTTTTGCCAACATGCTGGTCCTGTGACACCCTGAGTCAAAAAGCAACACGGCTGGACAAGCATGGACCGAAACCTCAGATCTTCACTCCTTTGAGTTGACTGTCGAGAGTTTGGGGCAAGGGCTGTTGCTTCCCCTGTGGCCGTCTTTGCTTAAGCCACTCCTCAGTGAAGCCACCTGCCTGCTAGCCTGCTCCTCAAGTCTGCTGGATTGTCCATGGGCAGCACTCAGGTCTGTGTGTCAGCTCTGAGTTCTATAGGGACATGGGGACATGGGTGATAGGACACATTGGCTCTCCTCATCACCTGCTAAAGAGAAACTAGGTCAGAGAAGGAAGCTCAGTGTGGCCTCCCCTATAGTTATCTTCCCCCTCTGCCCTCCCTCCTCACCACCCCTACAGTTGGCTTCCCCGTCTGCCCTCCCTCCTCACCAGGACAGTAACCAGACACAAACTCTTAAAGTTCAGTAATGAAATAACTCATAAGAAGTGGGGAAACTGAGACTGGGAAAAGGAAAGAGACCTGCCTGAAACCCCAAGATGGACCATTTCAGGTGGACAGACCAGTGTCTCGGTGCCTGTCTTGTTTGACAGGCGTTAAAGCATCGCATCCTAATGTCATCCTCTGTCACAGGGCCACCCTCTGTCAGATAGTAACCTCTGGGAACTGGGCCTATGAAAGTTACAGGGAAGCCAGGCCCTGATTCCACGTTCCTCTTGCACGGCCTCTGCCCTCCCTTCCCTAGACCCTCTCAACTACACCTTCTGGTATCCTGTCCCTAGCCTACCTTGGCTCTCCTAACCTTCCCTCCTCATCCATGGCCCCTGAAGTTTTAGGCTGTTGACAAGGATTTGCATTGAGATCAAGTTTTAAACTTGGTCACACACATCTCTCTGCTTTTTCTTTTGGCTTCGTCCAACAACAAAACTTCGTTCTAACTTCCTTGTTTGCACCACAATCCTCACACAGGGTTGGAGGAAGAGGTTTAGGGAGCACCTCAACCTTGCTGCTCTGCCAAAGTCTTTATGGTGACTTCCAGAACTGCAGAACAGCTTCTGCTCCATCTGTCACTCTTGCTACAGGCCCAGAACAAGTGACAGATTCCCGGAGGAGAAGCTAAGCACCCTGTAGGAAGCTACGCATTCAGTGTGTTCAGGCAGACATTGCTTCCACATCTGCTTTGCCCCTGGGACTCACTCTGGCTCAAGATGAGAGGCCTGTTAGCACAACAGGGATGCTTTGAGGATGGGTGCCCTTGTGAAAGGTTTGTCTGTGGCATGTTGAGCTGGGATCCTGGGATTAAAACAGGTGAGTCCTGAGCTTTCCCCCCGTGGACCATTATCCAAAGTCTAGTTCAGCATGTGGGCTGAACCCTGAAGGACTTTGATGTGAGGAGAGCATTGACTCTAATGCATCCAGGCTGTCCCTTTTGGGGTCTGTGGCTACAGCTGTGACATGGAATGCCAGAGGCATTTTCTGTCCCATTCCTAGCCTCATCCAGAAAGAAATACAAGACTGGGAGTGTTGTTTGGTTTTGGAGTGTGTGTGTGTGTGTGTGTGTGTGTGTGTGTGTGTGTGTGTGTGTATACCAGTAGAAGTCAGTGGACAACTTCACTCCCCAGGCACCTTATACTCTGAGATGTCTCTCCTTGGCCTGAATGCCACCAAGTAGGCTGTTAGATGGCCAGTGAACTTTCAGGGGTCTGTCTGTTCTGACCTCTGGCCATAATGGGGATTATAAGAGCACACCACCGTGCCAGATGTTTTATGTGCACTCTGGATCTCACACAAGGCATTTGGAGCTTGCAGAAAGAGCACTTTACAGACGGAGCCACTCCTACCAACTGGGAAGCTTCTACTTAAGGAGATAGTTTGATTTTTGTTTGTTTGTTGTGTTGTTTTACTTTATTTTTATGGTTTGGATTTAGAACAAGATGGAAGATTTTCTAGCCCCTAGACAAGGCGTTTGGACTTGAAAGGAGAGGCCCATAAGGCTGTGAGGACAGGCAATCACTGACCAGATTTGCTGAATTGGTGAGCTTCACCTTTGCAGGAGAAACTCTAGCTAAAAACTAAAGAAGTGACTGAGGAAGACACTCAACTTCAAACTCCAGCCTCCATGTGTGTACTACAAACATACATGCCCATTCTCATGTACATGGGAGCCAGTCCTCCCCAGGATACATGCATACACACATGAGCATGCATGTACACATGAAACACACACACACACACACACACACAGCAATTTTTAATTATTTCTTTTTAAATTTGTCTTCTACTAGCATATACTTTGCTTCAGGCCAAGCATTTAGGACATTGCTATAGAGATGAGTCAGATGTAGGCCTGTAAGCCCTAGGGAGAACGAAGGTGCAGAAAGGAGAGAAAAAGAGAGAGAGAGAGATAGAGAGAGAGAGAGAGAGAGAGAGAGAGAGAGAGAGAGATTGATTCAGGATGGCAGGTGTCTCTGACAAGAGTGTGGGGCCAAGCAAAAAGAACTCAGCTCCATGAAGGGACCCTCCCAGCCATCTCTCCAAGGGCTCTTCGCAGTGTCTGTGGTTTCCCCTCTCTTTTGCCAGCATTCCTACCTTCCCCAACTGTGCAAACATTCTCCAGTGAGGTGTCTGGGTCTAAGTCACCATTTCAGAAATTTAGCAAAGTGAGGCCCACGAGAGGCATTTGAGTGACGCATACCACCTCAAATGACAAGGGGCCCCCATGAGCCCTCAGCTGGTCCTCCAGGGCCCATTGCTCAGTAGCAGTGCGAGCCACACAAACAAAATCACCCAAAGTGAGTTTGCCAGATGCTGACTCTCAGCTTCTTCTCACAATAAATAACTATGTCCACCTTCGAACTCAGTGGGGATGGATTAGCAAGTAAAATTGCTGCCTAGAGACAGGGACTTCCTCTTTTCCAAAAGCTTCTGTCATCTGAAGCTGCCCCAAGAACATACTACAGTGAAGAAGACAGGCCTGAGACAGCAGACAGGTGGTTCCCCAGGATCAAGCAGACCTGTGTCCATTGCAAGACTGCAGGTGTGGGACTGAGAAGTCATAAGGGACAGGTTCCATGTAAAATACATGTCCCATGTGGGTATGGATCTGAGAAGTCATATGGGACAGAGAACCAAGTGAGGGTTGCCTGCATCCTTTGAGCATTGACCTTAGCCCCATATGCACATCTGAGTAGAGAGTGTTATTGTTTCCTGTTTACATACTAGGAAACTGAGGCTACTGGAGAGCCACTCAGCTGTAGGCAGTCAGAGAGAGCCTGAACCTTGGGTAGGACACATTTGTGAACTTCCTACTTGTGCATCACAATGGATCTGGTAAGGCCAAGGAGGCAAAGTCAAAGGTGCAAATGGCAAGGTAGGGTCATTTGTCGAAGGGCCTGTACCTCAGCAGAACTCTTCAAAGGTCCTCTTTGCCTTTCTGAGCTGGAAGTTGCTCCAGGATATCATCCTGGCCTCCTACATTGATCCAGTTCCCCTTGAAAAGTCCCTATTTAAGGACATGCTTGTGAAGTGTGCAGGACCCTCAAGAGTAAGTGAGAATCCAGTCCACAGTCATCCTTCAGCTGTTCCACACTCTTCCAGAAAACACAAAAGGAAGTGTGTGCATAACCATGCCTTTTCAAATGCAAGTCAACTGAATTTTTCTCTGTAATAGCATCTAGCAGTGTCCCATCTTACCCGGTACAAGAGAAGTGCAATGACTGTTTGTTGGAACTCTTTCCCCTGTTTCCTGGTTCAGGGAGGACTCTTGGTGGAATGAAGGCTATCCTACACATACTAAAGCCACGGATAGTACCCCGCCTCCTCATCCTCATGACTCTTTTTGCTCCAACCATGTTTGTCTTTGCCATGGCTGAATCACATCTTTTCAGAAAAGGCTCAATCTTCAGGCCGCCTGTCCCACCTCACCTTCACCTCCACACCCCCGCCCTGACACCCTAAGTTGAAGGGCTGGCCCTCAGCTCTGTGTGCATGGTTCTAGGCCAGGTCTTCAACTCAGGGCTTCTAGCTTGTGTGGGGGGGGGAGGGGGGTGATAGTTTTGTGTACTTCACAAGGCATTTGTGACTCTCAGCTCAGCTCACTGCCACCTCCTCACTGAGGGTGACAACCCATGGGTGGCAGACACTTCAGAGGCAGCCCAAAGCCAACAGTGAGCCTAGATGCAAGCCCTCCCTCTCCAACCATACTCTATATAATGGATGTGGGAGGCCTCCTGGTTCAGCCCTGTGCTGCAGGGCAGGTGAGGCAGCCTTACCAAAGGAGGTGTCTTAGTTAGGATGTTATTGCTGTGAAGAGACACCATGACTCTGGCAACTCTTATAAAAGAAAAAGATTTGACTGGAGCTGGCTTATAGCTTCAGAGGTTTAGTATATTATCATCATGGCAAGAAGCATGGCGGCATGCAGGCAGCCATGGTGCTGGAGGAGGAGTTGAGAGTTCTACATCTTGTTCTGAGGGCAACAGGAAGAGACTGAAACACACTGACCAGACTTGAACTTCTGAGACCTCAAAGTTCACCTGCAGTAGTGACACACTTCCTCCAACAAGGCCACAACTCCTAATAGTGCCACTCCCTACAGCCAAGCATTTAAATACACAAGTCTATGAAGGCCATTCCTATGCAAACCATGGGAAGCAGCACATTGAAGATTACTATTGTGAAGGTTAATTTGTCTACTTGACTAGCTGTAGAATAGGAGACAGGGGTCTTGGCGTGCCTGTGAGGGGTGATCTGCAGTGGGCTGACTGAGGTGGGAAGATTCTTCTTAACTGTGAGCAGAAGCATCTCATGGGCTGGGGCTCGGGACTGAAAGAAAAGGAAAAAGGAAGCTGAACACCAGATTCCCCTGCTCTGCTTCCTGACTGTGGACATATGTGACCAGGAGCTTCAGGGTCCTGCCTCCCCCCTTCACCACCATAATGACCTGTGAACCAAAACAAACCCTTCAGTCTTCCACTGCTTTCCCCCCCCCCCATATTTTGCTGCAGACGTGAAGAAGCAGCTACCATAACTCTGCAAAAGAGAACACAAGTACACCGAGTGCATGTGCCATTACGCCATATGTTCTGAATACACATTTACATATGCAAATACACAGAGAAAGGTCTAGAGCAGGGCTTCTTAAGCAGTTTCTACTCTCAAACCCCTTTTATCCAAGAAATTTTTATACAACCCCAGTTACATATGTAAAATAGACATACAAACCAAACATTGGATAATAAATCATAAAGAAATTTATTTTAACACAATTCTTTAATATGCATAAAATTTTACCCTTTATTAAAGATGAAAGCAAATTTACATACTAATGAAATGGGCATGTTTGTTTAGTTTTATATAAGAAATTAAATTTTAGCTAAAAAATATTCAACAATTTTAGATTTAATTGAAATTTTTGTTATTGTGCTTATTTGTTTATTTCTTGAGTGTATGTGGGGTGTGTGTGTGTGTGTGTGTGTGTGTGGTAGGGTACCTCTATGTCATACATAAATGTAGAAGTCAGAGAGAGGCTAGCATTGGAGGCTGCCTCCTGCCCCTACTTGGGTTCTTTTCTCCTCCTCTTCCTCCTCCTCCTCCTCCTCTTCCTCTTCTTCCTCCTCCTCCTTCTCCAAGAATGGAGTCAACAGGAAAGAATACAAATGGGCGGTACTTTATTATCAAATTGGAATTAACAGTTTTAAAGAAGATTATAAAATAACAAAATAAAAAAATCAAAAAACTTAAAACATTATCATGTTGGATTTGATTAAAGCAGGTTTGAACTCCTGGTAGCAGCAGGAAGCTAGCTGAGAGTTAATATAACTCTGGTTATGGCTCAAAGCTCTTGAAGACCTCAGGGTGTCAACCAAGTGCCATCCCTTGCAGAGCAAACCCATATCTCTAAGAAGTACCACAACTCTGACATACTTCTGGAGCAATAGGTATCTGACATGGTGGGTGGTCTGGATGTATGGAGGCTGAAAACTGCCAACAGAAGGAATTTCCCTTGGCACAGATGTCTAGAATCTTGAAGGTTGTAGTGACTTAAATGAGGATGTCCACCCCCATGGAATCAGATGTTTGAACAGTTAGTCACTGTCTTTGAAGGGGTCAAAGAGTTGACTCAGGCTAGCCTCCAGGACTTCCGCTGCGGACCAAAGGAACCCCTTCCTGATAAGGCCTTTGTATTAGTTACTCTTTTGCTGCTGTAATAAAATGCCATGACTAAGGCAACTTACAGAAGGAAGAGTTTATTTGGGCTTATGGTTACAGCAGGATAAGAGTCCATCACAACAGAGAAATATGGCAGCAAGTTTCCAGGCATAGCAGCAGGTGGCGCTGTTTGGGAGAGGTTCAGAAAGTGTGGACTTGTAGGAGGAACTGTCTTACTGAGGTGGGCTTTGAGACTTTAAAGAATGTACACCACTTCTAGTGCATCCTGTGCTTGATGCTTGTGGTTGAGAATTTACTCCCACAACTATACCTGCCAAAGATTTTGTTTCCTTTGAGGTGGCTATAACTCCAAGTCCACAAGTATCAGCAACCGTCCACTAATGGATCCATTTAGTCCTTGCCTTAGAATTAGCGTTTAGTCATTGAGTATGCAGAAGCCTTTATTGTCTCCTAGTTTTTCCCACAACTCTACATTCCCATACGGACCCCATAAACGGTCTAAATCCAGTTTAAGAAACTGGAGATTGCTAGTCACTAGCTGGTCAGTCATTAAAACACACAAGGACTAGGTTTGGTTCTCAGTACCAACACTGGATGGCTCATAATGACTTCTGACTTCAGTTCCAGGAAATCCAATATCCTCTTCTGGCCTCTGGGGACACCTACAAGAATGTGGTGAGCGAACATAAAGTCAACCGCACACACATGCATGTAAGATGATAAAGAAGCTGGGGTCAAAAAGCACTCATTCCAACCACTCCCTGTTATTATCTGACTGTGGCCACTGGGTAGGAGGAGCAGTGGTTAGATGGTAGTTTTCCCTTAGTTACAATGTTGTATAAGAGGGAAGTGTCCAAAATTACATTTATGTATGCAATTAAAATTAATTTTGAAATGGATGGAAATGACAAAGTATGACCTAGGTGCTGTAACAATATTTGTATTTGCAAACCCCAGAGAGTGGCATCTCTCAGCTTCTAGCAGGCTTTGTTTACACTGCAGCTCAGAGAGCAAGGTGGTTGCTGGGGAAGTCACTTCTCTGGTTCATCAGCACAGAGATTAGAGGAAATTTTAAAGGGTGTATGTTTGCTTTCCTAACACAAGTAACATATATACATCATAGATGATTTGCAAAGGACCAGTCTTGGCAAAAAGGAGACATTGTTGCCACCCACTCACAACTATGAACCAGACTCACAGTTAACACTGCAATTTAAGCACACTGGTGTCACTGTGCCTGTCTCTGCTCCTTGCTCATGCCTTAACTTAGTCCTTGAGCCATGAGAGGGGAACATTATGCTTTTGCCACAGGACAAGGACTAATTAGCCAGGAACACTGGGCAGTGTGTGCTGACAGTGCTCAGAACATACCTGCCCTCACTGCATAGTAGCTGATATCATGAGTGTGTGTGTGTGTGTGTGTGTGTGTGTGTGTACATCTGTATCATATGCATATACTTCCCATGTTTAGCTCATACATAGTATATAGCATTGTGCATTTCTGTTGATACTTTCAGCATGCACACCTTTTCGTATGGGCATTCTCTAGTCTCTGGGGGTGTCACCACTGTGCCAAGACACCAGAGATGGAAGTAACAATAAGCCTCAGTGACACATCTCACCCCTACTCCAAAGCCTTCCACGACTCCCTACCATCTGGTCTCTTTAAAACAATATCAGTGTACATTAATTATATATAATAATGGGTCTTATTACATTTCATAGTGCATATAAAGTATTTGATAGTATTCACTAATTACCCTTTCTAGCCAGTTTTCTTTCCCCTTTCATGTCTTCCTTTCTGTGTGTGTGTGAGAGAGACCCGATAAGTTTATTGAGGGTTTCTTATAGGAGAGATGGTTTAGAGGGTCACAGGCAACTGCTACATCACTGAAGAAAATCTCCCCCTCCTTCCTCCAGCAGCTGCAACCAGACTGACTGTCTGGACTCAAGCAGAGGCCAGACCTCACGGGCCCCTTCCTTCCCTCCCACCACAGAATGTCTCATCTGAGCCTTGTGCAGGCAAACACAGCTGCACTGAGCTCAGGCCTGGAATATCATGCCATCGTAGGATCAGTGTCCCATGTGTTCCCTCCCTTCCTCTGGCTCCCAGTCGGTCTTCCCCACCTTCCGTGGTGTTCCCTGAGCTTCGGAGGGGATCCTATTTTGCCTGGAGCCTGCATTCGTCAGCATTGCGTCTCGCATGGCCACCCCACCTGGCCTCTGACTGCTCCTTCCTACCTTCCTGATGCTTTCTCCCTGAGTCACCCTGACAACTGCCAACATCCAACCCTGTGCCAGGACACCGGCCTTTCCTCCCGTGGTTGTCCAAGCAGTTTCCCCATGGAAACCTATTCCCTTTTCCTTACTGTTTAGGACACTATAGCTCCTTCACTGCCAAGAGCACAGTGGGCATCAAACTCCACAAAGACCAAGCAGTAGACCCTATGTCCCGGCTTCATCTTAACCCCCCAACCCTACTGCATGTCCCAAAGACTGGCGTCTCACTGTATGCCACCTTTTTTTTTTCTTATGAGATTCATTTATTTTACGTATATAAGTATTTTTTTTTTCTGTGTGTGAGTCTGCGCAACAAGCTTGGTGACTGAGGAGGCCAGAGGAGGTGAGGGGATCCCCTGGAATTGGAATTATGGATAGTTGTGAGCCATCATGTGGGTGCTGGGAACCGAACTCAGATCTTCTGCAAGAACAGCAAGCGCTCTTTCCCTCTAAGCCATCTCTTCAGCCCTGCTTTGTATCACTCTTAATATTATCCTTCTGTAAGTTGCCTAGCACCGTGCTGAGCCCCTGGGTGGCACCCACTCACACATGCACCAGCTAACCGTGAGCTGCCTGGTTTTCTATCTGAAGGTTTGTTTGGCCTCATGAGTGTCTCCTGGCCAGGCCAGCTGCCAAACGGCAAGCCCAGAGACCCCTCTGCTGGTATGCACAGCTGTGGTTATCTTTCCAGTAACTATTCCCCCCTCATTCACAGCTTCCTTCTCAGTTCATGTATTAAGAAGTACTATGTCCACTAGGCCTCCCTCCTGGCCACGGTGTGGTTGGTGCCTACTGAAAATGGAGAAGATATATGCCAATGGAGTACAGCCTGGCACCTTTGCCAGATGAGAAATACAAAGGATGCAGAAAGGTCTCTTGCCTCTGAACTCTTGATTTTAGGAGCTAGGACGGGGGCATTTGTCTCAGTAGAATCATTATTTGGGAAGGTTTTGGAACCCTGTGTTCAGCTGAACGTGTGACCCTACTGTCCTATGCTGTCTAGTTATGTGTGTTCTGGTTTGGGCGTGGCTTTCCCTTACAGATTCTTGTGCTGGAATCTGGGTCCCTAGTGCAGTGGTGTTGAGAGGTAGTAGACCTTTGAGAGGTAGGGCCTAGTGAGAATTGGTTACGTCACTGAAGGCTGCTGCTCTCCGAAGGGATTAAGGTTATTCTCACCCCACCCTGGTTACTTCCCGACAATAGTAGGTTGTAATTAAATCACTGAACCCACAGCTGGGGAAATGGCTCAGTGGGGAAAGTGTTTGGTACTCAAGCCTGAGGACCCAAGTTTAGATCCAGAGACTATGTAAAAGCTAAGTGTTGTGATCTCTTATTCCTGCACAAGGATTGAGAGCTCATTGGTCAGCCAGTCTAGCTGGATCTGAAACCTCCAGATTCAGAGTAAGATTCTGTCTCAAAAAAATAAGGTGGAGAACAATACTCACATATACTCACACGCATGCACACATGCCACACACACACTCTCTCTCACATACATACTCACACACACACTCACTCACATACATACTCACATACATACATTATCACACATGCATTCACATATACACATACATACACACTCAGACACTCAAACACATATGCATGTACACATGCTCTCACATACACTCACACACATTCACATACACACCTACACACATTCACATATACACACTCACAAACACATACTCAGAAACAAACATACATGCATATACATGTGTGCTCACAAATACTCACAAAGTCATACATATACACCACTCTCACATGCATACTCACACACATACACATGCATATACACACACACTCACACACACACTCACAAACATACATACACTCTCACATGCACACTCACACACATACACGCATTCACATATATGCACATACACAGACACACACACATACACACACAACATACACACACTCCCTCACACAGACTCACATGGTCTGAGTCCTCAACTTCTATCTCACCATGTGACCTCTACTGTATCTTCTCCACCACTGAGTTACATCCGACAATTTGATGCTGCCAGGCATGAGCCTGTCACCAGAGAAACAAATGGGTTTCCCCACTCTTGAATTTCAGCCTCTAGAACACTGAACTACATAACCTTTTGTTTATAGACTATTCTACCCTGATTTATTGTGCTGTCATTATCACAGCCTGAAACAGACAGACAGGGAACCAAAATGTGTTTCCCTTATGAGCCGATTTGGTTTAGGTTTTCTGCCGTTCTGCTTACTATACTAAAACTACTAAATCTTCTCCTCCTTGGTCCCTTTCTACAATAACTGAGCATTTTAGAGTCCAAGTTCACATTGCTCTCACAATCACAATTTAGAGACAAGAAACAATGGTCTTTTAAGAAGGTTTGAAATCTTCCCAGGATCCCACAGAGAGCTTCAGACTGGGACCAACTGTCTCCTGGGACTGAGCTGTACCACTCTTCCAAGTCCCTGGAGAGACCTGTAGGTGCTCGCCCGCCTCCCTTACAGTTGCAGGCCTTGGAAGATAGTGGTTAGTGGTATCCCACAGGGGACTTGAAGCTACAAGACATACAGCCTGCTTCCCATGCCCCTTCCATGAAGCCCAAGGGAGACACTCACGCTGTGTATGCAAGTGCTGTCTATATAGATGTCAGAGGATCTGCAGCTGAGGACTAGCACCCCAAGCCTGAAGCATGTGACCTAGCACTGCGCAAACCTTTCCCAGTGGGAGATAGTCACTGGGTGTGTGGTGAGAGGCAGATTGCTGAGCTTGTATCTCTTACCTCTTGGAGAAGAGGATCAACCACAGAACCTATCTGACCAAGCTTGCATAAAGCCTTAGACTTTTTCTCCAGGTAGCTCTGAACAGCCACTTCCAGAAAGTTCTTATCTGCTATTGGACAGGCATTCAACTTAGGTATACCATAATATTTAAAAGAACCATGCATTAAACAATAGCTTCTGTTTGCATGGGGAGAGAGTTAATCCCAGTATGTGTGGTATGACCCTAGTGAGTCATAGACTAGGAAACTGAGAAGCAAAGTAGTCACACAATAAGTCTTGCAGAGAATCACTACCAATCTAGATCTAAAATATGAGTCTCGTGTCTTCCTGTAGGGCATCCTTCTCATTTCCCGTTAGAGTCTCAAACCCCCTACCTAGCTCTGATCCACATCTGGGTAGATTGTTCCTCTATGTGGTGAGTTATTGAGTCATTTGGAATGGTCCGAGTTATTGTAGACTGTACCACATGGGTGGAGACAACTCTGCTCTCTCACTAGAATGGGCTGAGTGTAATAGGGAGGAATTACCAAGGCAACGCTGTGGAATGACGAATGGCTGCCAACAGTAACAACTTTCAGCTACAGGGATACAATCTTATGCTCACAGATCCACAGATTTGAGAATGTAAGGTGGGTGAGCAGGACTCTAGGCTAAGCACAGAATCCCTGTGGCTCAGTGTGTATTCAGTCTAGGCCTAGCTTAGGAGCAGCAGCTTCCTGGGTGAAGCTTCTGAATAGAGGTGTGGTGCCTTTGAAGGCCTCAGCTAGAAACAGCCTGTCTTGGCTTCCACCTGTACAAATAGAGATGCCAGATCCAAAGGGCCAGGCAAATGCACCCATCTTTAGGGGGAAGAGATGTCTTCAGTGCATGACAGAGTAGCATGTTCTCATCCAGGGAGGTTGGGAAGAACTGAGGGCCTGGATCCAATCTGCCAGGTAAAGGGGCAAATGTCTGCCCCTGTCTGTCTATCTGTCTGACTGTATGTCTGTTTCCATTCTGACTCAATGACCTGCCATCATTCCTAAACATTTACCTCAGCATCTTCTCAGAGATACTCAAATTCCTTCCTGACAGCGGGTTTCAGTTAAAAATCACATGCAGACCTTTAACTCTCCTTCCTGAGCAGAGTCAATGAAAGGGCTTCGTGTAGCATTTAGCTTGCCCTAGAACTAACCCATTGTGTCTAGAGAGCCTGAGGCATCTTTCTAAAGTCTAGCTTGGTTTTAGTCTGTACCTCCAGTGGCTCCAATGCCCACAGCACTGAGCCATGACCCTCAGTCTGTCATTGCATTCTGAAAACATGGTGTCACTCAGTCCAGCTATTAGCTACAGCAAGGGTTTCACTGCCATGACTTAACTGGATGGAATAAGCATCTTTACTTGCCTGTACACTTTGATCTGTGCCATATCCCATAATATACCCATGCCTTTCCTCACGGGGTCCAGGGCATGGAGATTATAAAAGTCTAATGCAAATGCAGAGTTTGGAATGTAGTCTTCCTCACCTCCCATTCCTCTGAGGAAAGATCAGGGCATGTCACCCCAGCTCCTGTGTCCTCTGCTGATTCAAGGCATGAGGACCCTGAGGTGGCCAGGTGGCATGAAGGCTGTGTGTTCTGACTGAAATAATCTTCCTTTTGAGACTGAGGCCTCTAGGCTAGACGTTCCTGAGACTACAAGACAAGAGGCAAGAGTCTTGTGAGGAACCCCTCAGGGTAGCCATGCAGGTACCATCCCCACTTCCATTCTTGATTTCAGGAACTATATCCTGACTCTGGCAGAAGCACCCCAGACTGGATACTGCTGACTAAAAGCAGAGCTTCTTAAATGGTCTATGCTCACAGCCTTCCTGCATAGGTGGTTGACTAGATAGTTACTTCAAATCGAAACCTCCCATAAAGGTTCAGGAATGGAAGCCAAAAGTAGAAGTTTCAGAAAGCTTCCAGAAACTTCATGAGTCTCCCTCCCAAGGTCACCCAAGCAGTAACAACTGCTGGGAGACAACAGAGCTGTCTGCAAGTCCCGACCGGAGCTCTAAGGGATGCAGTCGTCCTGAGTCATCAAGGTGCATCCTGAGGCGTGCTCAGCTGTGATACACTGTCTTTAGTCCTGCATGCTCCTGTGAGTATCCCCTCCCTCACACTCCCATAGGGAACCCCAATAAACTCACTGCTTTACTAACCTTGCCTCTCCTGCGTCTGTTGGTGCCCTATCTGGGGAGAATGGAGATTGGTTTATTTCTCTCCAAGAAAACACACACACACACACACACACACACACACACACAAAACATAGGTGTATAAAATAGATAAACAAATCAAATTGAGTGTTAATAAGTCACACAGAATTTTATTTGAAAACAATTCTTTGAAATACACACACACACACACATACATATAATGTTAGCATTCATTAAAGATGAAAGCAAATTTACATATTAATGAAATGGGTACCTTTGTTTAGTTAAAGAACCAAATCTTGGCTGGATATTTGATGCAGCAGTGTGAAGAGCATTGTCAACAGTTTTCAGAGTTGATTGATATTTTGATTTTATAACCATCAATGCCACAATGCCATTTGGCTTATAAATACATAGTACAAAATGGCAGAACTAGGCCTAGGGTCACTCCAGAAATTGTTAGAAATTTTAACCTAATTCCCAAGTCAAAATTTATTTAATGATTTTTTTTGAATGAAGCTCTAATCAACAACTAAAGCTTCGATTAAGAAAAAAAGTCAAACGTTGAAACACACAGAGATATACTAATTTAATATTTGTATACAGAAGCTTGACTGTAGGGAAACAGTGAAAGTGTTTTTAGTAATTAAACCATTAAGTTTCTTTCTTTTTTTTTTCTTGCCTCTAGTTTATTTGTGAAAACAGAACAGGACACTGGTCATCTGCAAATAGTGTGTGGGTGGGGGTAGGTGTGTCACAGCAGTCCATCTGCCTTTTCTACGGTGCCTTCACAGGGGCCTGGGCACCTTTGGGAGCCTGGGCTGGAGCTGAAGCCTGGGCCTTAGCTGGAGCTGCGGCCTCTGCCTTGGCCATGTATCAAATCCGCTTCCCAAGTTTGGGGTGAGCGATGAAATCCAGGCAACTGAGTTTGTGGTTGGGGCCCTTTGGCATCTTGGGCTTGATGGCCTGAGGCTTCACAAGGGCCTTGATGGCCTCTGCGTGTGCACTCATTGCCTTTCTATTGTTGGCCTGCATCTTCTTCAGGCCTTGCTTGTTGTGTTTCTTGGCAAAGCACACATGTTCCCCAGGAACTTGGGGTCAACCCTCTTAAGAGATTTGTGTCTTTGTGACCTGGGTTTCTTAATGCCATTTCCGTGCCATTTGTGGGACTGGTTGTGTGTGGTGTGGTTCTTGGACTTGGCCATGTCTGCATGGTAACCTTGGCTCCCATAATGACTGGGACTGGAAGAAAACCATTAGGTTTCTCCAAGAGCAGGAAACTTGGTATGGATAGTAGAACCTCTACACTTCATAAGATCATCCCCGATCTGAGCTAGGTGTTTTGCGATGTTTTGCTTGGCACTGCATGTGTGACAGCCTGCTCTGTCATGTATTCAAGACCAAGGTCTGGTGAAGCCATTCAATGCAACGTAGTATGGGGCTCCACGAATACCTCGCAATCATTAAGTGCTTGGCTTGGAATTAGATTTTGGTCTTTGTGCCTTCAGTAGACATTTGCTGTTGCCAAAATTTTCAAGACTTCCACATCAGTTGACACTTAGAGATATGGTGTTGTGATCCACCATTTGAGAAGCTAGATTTTAAAAGACCCATTACATTGTGGAAGTCACACCTGAACTCTGCGAGGAACTCAGTTGCTTTAAGAAGAAAGATAATGAGACCATGGTAGATTCTATTGGCCTGGCCCAAGATGGCACACCATTTCCTACAAGATGAGTCACCTGGTCAGCTGTCACAGCACATTTTCATGACACTGAGGAGAAAGCTGTCTGCGGTCCATGTGTGGTACTTTGCACAGAAGTCCTAAGTGGAGAAGGTAAAGCTGTCTCCCAAGACACTAACCACCATGGATCCCAATTGCATGTACCTCTCCAAATCCTAGTTCCCAGGAAGACTTCAGTAATCTTTCAGGCAAATCCACTACTTAGTAGCACACAAACATTTATTAAGTAGCTTCTGTGGGTTAGACGGTCTGCTGGGTGCTGTGGAGAAACTCAAGTAGTGAAATGAAATAAACAAATCTGTTCCCTGGATCCTCGCAACCCAGTGGACATTTGGATCTCTTATTGCTGGAGAGTTTTCTCTGCCTTGTCAGACTGTGGATATTGGAAGACTGTATTTCATGTTCCCACTCCCAACATGCAAAGAAGCTGAGATGTTTTGGAACCCATTGGGAAGGTCTGGGAAGCAAGAAGTAATTGTTTCTCCAGAAGAAATCAGGACTGTGTGTGACCCATGGGAGTTATTATAGCCTTCTCTAGGAAAATAGCAAATGGCTAGGGTACCATGGAGAGAGAGCCACACCCCTGCAACTTGCTGGGTCTAGCTACACTGATGGGCTAGCTTAGCATCTCAGTCCTTTCACCTTGGGTGACCCACCTCCTTCTCTACAGGATCACATCATTCCCAGCCAGTACACCCAACTGTGACCATTCTACAAGAGGACAGAAGATGCCATGTGACCCTTTGGGGAACCTAAAAACCAGTGTGCCCTCATTGCCAGGCTCGGTCCCTGCTCCCTGGCCCGTGCTGCCTTTTCTTCCCCTGAGCACACCTGGTTCTTTCTGGTTCTTTATTCATTGACATTAGCACTACCAACTAGGAAGTCAATAACTGGAATTACCTTCCTACCACACGCTGTCAGATGCACCCAGAAGCCTCAGTGGCTGTTCTGAGATGAACACACAAATGACATCTTTGGCCCCTGCAGCAGCCTCTCCTCAGAAACCCAGCAAACCCCTTGCCAAAAAGAAAAGGAGCCCTCACTGGAAGACTAGATTTGAGCAGGCATTCGGCACAAAGTCCCCTCCCCTTCTGGCCTCCCCTTCTGGTTCTCAGTGTGAGATGTGAGATGATACTTAGGTTGGATGCTGCCTGGGACTCTTTTCTAAGTAAATTACCAGTTTCTGGCATAAATACAAAGGGGTGAGCCTGTGCCCAGCAAAGCTATCCACACCCCATGAGCAATGACTTTCTACTTCTGGATCAATTTGTCTCAGTCCAAAGCACTTCCCTATCCCCTTGAATGCCTGCTGTCCTGCTCCATGGCTACATGGTGAACAACATTCTTGGCCTCAGGTCTTTGTTCTTCCTTGCATTCCCAAGTTAGGCACATTTATTTGCTGTTAGCCTATGGACCTGAATGGTAAGTATAAGTCACCACAAGGGTTGAAATTTTCCCACTTGCAATATTGTTCCTCTGCAGTGAAGGTTGTCTCCATCCTTGTCCTAGAAGTGTGAGCTCTCTGGCAGTCACCGAACACCCGCCCTGTGCTCTGGACACCAACTCTCAGAGAGGGTGACTTACACAGAGCTGCAGTGTAGTGGGCAGCAGTGGCTGGGAATTTCTCAGAGTTCCTTGGTTCCTGCTAACTGAGGGTGGTGCCGTGCTGTCCAGTTAGTTGAGCATCATTTTGCCTTAGGACCTCTTGTCCCTGGACTGATGGATCTTCTTGGGACAAGATGCAGCTGACAGTTAAGCTGGGGTAAGCCCAGTGCAGGGAAGAGTTTGCTTAGCTCATCCCTGATATTCACAACCTTGTCATCGATGACTCGGTCAGAAATCAGTAGCACTGTAAATGTTCATAGTCTATGGGTACCTAAAGGTCCACAGAGTACTGGTGTAAGCCAGTTGACTAACAAGCTGAGAACAGTCTTGTTTATCAAATCCACAGTCAGCATCTCTGTGTAGTAGAGGCCTGTGTCCCAGAGGATCAGGGCCAGAATCCTAGTGACTGTCAAACTAAAATGGGTCTGCGTGCCTGCGTGCCTGCCTGCCTGCCTTCCTGCGAAACAGGGGCAGCCATTTCAAACCCTTTCCAGGATAGCTGTTTTTGCACTCATGACCCAGAGTTGAAGGGGGAGGGAGTATCCTCACCGCCACACAGGCTTCTCTGACATGTCCCTTTGCCTGGAGTGGGGACAGCATGGAAAGATGATCCTGTCTAATGTAGACTTTTTTTTCTGCACCTGTCTCTCTTGTATGTCTGTCACAAGGAACTCATTACCTGTTCCAAACAGCTGACAATGAGCCGAAATCTGCCTTGCTCTTATTTTCTGCTCCTATCTCTACCCTATACAGCTGCTTTTGAAGTCTCTTTCATAAAGAACTTATTGGGAAAGACACCGTCTCTGTCTCTGTCTCTTGTCTTCAAGCCAAATAGCCCTGACTTTGCAACTGTCTTCATGTAGTCAATTTCTGGCCCATCATATGCTGGACTTGCCTCTATGGCTGTCTCAGGAGAAACTAACCCTTCTCTGGACCCCACCAGGTCTGGTATGGCATGCAGACTCCTGGACAAGATTGGGACAGACTGGCACCCACAGCCACTCCATCTTCAAGCTTGTTTGCCACTGGGGAATACACAGTCCACCTACTCTGAGTAGCATGATGCCATCCAAGTGAGACCTGAGCACTAGGTTGCATCTGATCCCACATTAGTGACAACGGACACCAGTTCTCCACTGCTACAATTGAAAGAGAGATGTATTTGTCCTTTGGGTAACACTGCCCAAAATGTGGGGCTCATGGGTCTACTCCTCAGAGTCATGCTGCAACAGAGGAACAGAAGAGAAGCCTTCATCAAGTGTCTTAGCATTCTTCAGACAAGCTGAGCCAATAGAATGCGTGTGTAGAAGGTTATGTTAAGAAATTGTGATTTAAAGATCTGACTGATTGCTGGATTGATGGCTGTCAGTGAAGAGCCTACCACAAAAGCCTGGAGACCTCCTCTTGATTCCTAACATTCACATAAAAAAATCTGGGCACACTGATACACACCTGTAATCCAAGGGCTGTGAAGAAGAGACAGGGGATCCTAAGGACTCACTGGGCAGCCAGTCTTGATGAATCAGTGAGTGCCAGATTTAGTGAGAAACCCTGTCTCAAAAATGGGATGGAGAATTACTGAGCAAGACAGCCACTGCCAACCTCTGGTCACCACAAGTACACACACGTGGTGCATATGCACATATCACATGTGTGTGAGTACAAACACACAGAGAGGGGAGGAGAGGGAGGAGAGAGAGAGAGAAGGAGAGACAGGGAGGGAGAGAGAGAGAAAGGGAGAAGGAGAGGGAGAGGGACAGGGAGAGGTAGAGAGAGATTGACCAGACAGGCTGGAGAGTGGGGGTTTCAGAAAAGAACCCAAGGCAGCCTGTTAGTAAGGTCATTTTTTGTTCTGTTTGGTACCTTCAGTGCATTAGATAAGGACCACTCACACACAAAATGCTGTTTGCTTCAAGTCCACTAGTTTAAAGGTGATCATCATGGTAAAACCACCTCCCAGAAACATCTAGAATAATGTGTCAACTTCTGGTCACTACAAGTATACACTCATAGTATACATGCACATATCACAAGTGTGTGAGTACAAACACAGAGAGATAAAGGGGAGGGAGGGAGGGAGAGAGGGAGGGAGGGAGGGAGGGAGGGAAGGAGAGAGGGAGAGAGGGAGGGAGGGAGGGAGGGAGGGAGGGAGACACATGGGGTTCTGGCCAGGCTGACACATAAGATTAATCCCTACCTACAAGCTCTCCAGTGACAGAAAGGGATACTGAAGGTACTTAAGATGTACTTAAACTTGTGATGTCTTCCAAAAGGCAAAATGACATCACCAGAAACCTTCCCATCACAGATTCATATCCTTATTATCTAAGACAGTGATGGGATTCCTCACACCACCGACTACAATACGGAAGGCTACAAAGCAGGGTTCAGCCTCTGGCCATCTAGCCACCAAAAATGATACTGTCTTCCAAGTTTTTAGTCATGTGGTAAGACATCACTAAGTAGATATGTCAGAATATGGTGTGATAAGCATTTATAATAAAACCAACTTGTATCCACCAAAATGTGCATATAGCATTTATCTCTAGACATGGAACTAAAATGAGCCTATTGGTTTGTCTGTTTCTTGTGCAAGCATTATGTAACGTCTTCGTTAAGATCCCCTGCCAATCACTAAGGAAGGTAATAAATAAGAAAAGTTTCTCATCTAAACAAAATGATCTTAGAAAATTATTCCCATACATAAAACTCCTAAACGGTTTTATCATTTCTCTGAATTATGTTCCAGTTAAATCTAACTAAACTCCCACCCCCTAGCCTGAGGGCTTTGTGGTTGTGACTCTTCAGTTAGAAAGTGTTTCTCTGCATTCTGATTGGACAGGGGAAAGTACTTTATAAACGCTATTAAGTACTATCAATTGTTTGGAGGAGACATTTCATCTGTGGATGCTGGCTGTCTTGGTTATTGCCCGCTGCTATAACCGAATATCATAGACTGGGTTATTTATAAAGAACAAAAGTCTAAAGCTCATGGTTTAGAGACTGGCATAGCCATGCCTCAGGCTCTAGCAGGCTAAGTCCTACAGGGGCTGGTCTTCTGATTCCAAGATGGAAACTCATTGCTATGTCTTCTCAAGAGACAATGTACTGTGTTCTCACACAATGTAAGGCATGAAAGTGTGTCCAGTTCCGTTGGCCTCTCTTCTAAGGTCATTAATCCCATTCATGAGGAAAGGTCCTCCCTCTGAAGACTACATTGACAATTAATCATCTGTGTGGGCTTTGGACACACATACAGACATCAACACTGGCCATAATTAATCCCTTCTCAGTCAGGCTTACAAGTAACTGTCACCCATTCTGCTCTCACTGCTACTTCGGCAGAGCTGCCAGAATTCACTGTTTCCTTGGCCGTCCTCATTCTGAAGTGGGAAAAAAATTACCTCCAGTCTGTAGTCACATGAGGTCTTACTACATGTTCTGCCTCTGCTCTGAGTGCCCAGGTTGCTCTGCTTCCTCGATTAACATTAGAGGTTGGTGATTCCAAGGTGAGATTTGGTGCATCCTATGCAATGTGGAATGTTGTCTTAGGGTTTCCATTGCTGTGAAGAGACACCGTGACCAAGACAACTCTTATAAAGGCAAACATTTAATTGAGGTTTGCTTACAGTTTCAGAGGTTTAGTCCATTATGGTCATGGCAGGAAGCATGGCAGCATGTAGGCAGACATGGTATGCTGGAGTAGGAGCTGAGAGTTCTATATCTTGATCTGCATGTAGCAAAAGGAGACTGTGTACCACACTGGGCGTAGCTTGAGCGTAGGAGACCTCAAAGCCCCTTTACCCCTCACCAAGTGACACACTTCCTCCAGCAAGGCAACACCTACTTCAACAAGATCACAGTTCCTAATAATGTCATTCCCTATGGGCCAAGTATTCAAACACAGGAGTCTACAAGGGGTCATACCTATTCGAAACATCACACACTGCTGATGTTATCCCTGGCTCCTATCCAATGAATTCCAATAGCAAACAGCTAACAATATCTCTGGGCATTGTTTTTTTGTTTATTCGTTTGGTTGTTGTTGTTGTTGGTAGTGGTGGTGGTGGTTTTTGTTTTGCTTGTCTGTTTGTTCATTTGTTTTATCACGTTGGCTAGAACTCAGGGCTATATTCTCCAAGGCCCCACAAAGTCTGAAATAATAAACATTAGAGGAGGAGCAAATATTTACTTGAAGAATACAAAGGAGCTTGTCCAGGGGAGCCTCCCACATCGTTCTCTGTGTGGCTTCATAGTGTCTGACTGGCCTCGTGTTCTCACCCTGTGGAATCGAGAGTCATGCTCTCTCTTGCCTGGATCGTCACTGACATGAGCAGGGACACTCACTCACAGGAGCCTTGTCCCGAGACAGGTGGCAGCAGCACAGAACCAGAGCAAAGAAGTCACAAAAATAATACAACAGCAGAAGCACATGGGGCTGAGCGTGGTGCGCGGGTACATCTGTGTCTCCAGGCCATTAACAAATTCTGGAAAGTTCAAGCGGTAGTAAGGCAGCTAAAGATGGGCCAGCCTCCTGCTGCTCTGTGCCTCAGTCAGCCCCCGTTCCCACCAGTTCTGGTCCCATCAGTTAGGCACCTGCTCTCAGGGACTCCCTTACACCTGTCCTCAGAGAGCAAGGCATGCTGCCAGGGACGTAGTCTCGGCACTTCAGAGGCTGAGGGAAAGAGGAAGGGAGATGCCTGACTTCTGGCTTGCCTTTACATCTGTTCTTCGATGTTTACGCTATTTTTTTTTTCAGTCTTGGCACTAAAACTCCAGATCTGGGTCCAGAGAGATGACAGGATGTCACCAGAGCTTTGTGGCTGTGAAACTCCAACCCATTCAAACTCTGAGAGACATCCACCCCCACACCTACTCTGAAAGCCTGCTTCTACCAGCCTGGAACTCAGGCACCTTCCGTGTCTCCCTACTTTCTACAAGGCAAAGCTCACTGTACAACATGGGAAATGTGTTCATTTGGGGGAAGCACTGTGACAACTTACAGCCAACGAGGTCATTTAAAAGGTAGAAATGTGTCTTTCTGCAGCCCTGGGAGCCGCAAGGCTGTGTGATCAGGTATCAGCAAAGCCTGCTATACTTGTGGATCCAAGGGAGCATTGCTCAAGGCCTCTCGAGATTGGCGGGCAATCATTGGCATCCTTCACTGGCAGCTTTGAACTCTTGTCTCTGCTTCCTGCTTCTTTATATCTGTGTCTTACATTCTTTTTTCTTAGAAGGACATCATGGAGAGCCTAAAGAGCCTTACCTAGATCAATTACACAGACAAAGATTCTCAGCGGGCAGAAGGTCAAGGGCACAGATACCACACAAGGTGTGTGCAGCAAGAGCCAGAACCACACTCAGTGCACGCCTGGGATAGACGTCTAGTGATGAGCATCCTGGCTCTGCTCTTTTGCACTCAACAGGAAGTTAAGTAGTGAGCCACGCTTGACCACTGCCATCTGGGTCAACATTCCTATCTGACTCCCCAGGGTCCTCTTCCTTCTACCTTTTTGTCCATGTGACCAGATTCAGGGCTTCTAGTAACATTCCCAGCTCCTCAGGAAGTCTTCTTGGCCTTCCTTGGGCTCACCAATCTCTCTTTCAGCAACACTTCCCACAGGATCCTCAAGTGCCTCACTGAAGACAGGTGTGGACTCTCTAGCAGAGCCCCTGCGAGACACCCACCAATCATGTGCTGACCATAAGGTTAGCAAGAACCAGTACTTGGCTCTGTGATCCTGTGATGGCTAATAATGGTTGCACTTGACAGAACCTTGAATCACCCAGGAGATAGGTTTCTGGGTATGTCTATAAGGGAGTTTTTAGTTTAAGTTAATGGAGGGGTAAAAACTCCTCCTCACTGTGGGTGACTCTATTATGTGGTTGAGACTCCTGACTCCAAGGAGAAAGAGACCTGAGCACCAAAATCCATCTCCGTTTGCTTCCTGGCTGAGGAGGAAACAAAGTGACCAGCTGCCTCACACTCCTGACCCCTGTCACTGTAACTTGCCATCACGATGGATGGGACGCCTTCAAACCGTGAGCCAAAACCTCCCTTTCCTTGAGTTGCTCTTATCAGGTCTTTTGTCATACAATCAGGAAAAGTAGCTGTTTCCTGCCAAGGTGTAGGGGCAGGAGATGGAGAGGAGAAGCTGGAAGAGGAGCTTTGCCAAGCAGGGCCAGCCCCAGGTTTTTATCCTTATGCTCCCATTTCAGCCATTGACCTCCAGGACCCTGAGGTCTCTGCAGTGCCTTGACCTCAAGTTCAAAGTCATAAGACAAGCTACAGCTGGTGACAGCGTCCATGGGACATCTTGGAGAGAGTTTCTACAGGTGGCCAGGACAAAAGGCTGCTGGACTAAGACTCCAATTTGGACATTCACTGCTGTTTCCTCTGCAAATGCTTTACAGTGCACATGGATTGCCATCTGTCACCTGTGTGTTGTCAGTGCCTAGGGAGACGAGTGAAGCCTTGAGTGGCCCTGGCAGTGTGGCTCAACAGGGAGGCCTCTAGCAAAGGAAAGGCTCCTCGTATGTACCATCGGAGGAACCTCTCACCACCAGGGTCTACATCATCAGTCCTAGAATCCCTTTCTCCATCTGAATCCTGTGTGCTTTCCAGTCACCCCACATCTCTCACCAAGGTCTACTGTCACATGGTTCACTGCTCTGGGGTATGTGGTCTGCTGCAGTGTGCCCTCACCTAAGCCTGGTTAGCCATTTATCAATCCCACCCCACCCCCAAATAACTCACCACCAAGGCATCTCCATGGACTTTGGTGGAGACTGGCAGTGCTCTGAGCACACTTCCGTTGTGTGGAGACTGTAGAGGAGGACTGAGCCTTGAGCCACACTGCACACCTTATATTAAATCAGCACAGTGAGTTCCATGACTAACCAGTGTGTACAGCATCCAGGCACCCAAGTGCCCAGCACGATGTACAGCAAGCTCCCCTTGCATCCCGCAGTCTGCACAGACCCCAGACTCTTCCTCCACTGCCAACTCCTTTTTATCTAAATCGTCCTGCATGGTCTGCTACACAGTCTCCCAATGAGCCCTCCCTGCAGGCTTCTCCCTTGTTCCTCTTTCTGAGTGTGGCTGAAAGCCAGAAGGTTGAAGGACAAATGTGGAAAATGTCTGTGGTATGACAGTTTTACAATTTTGCAGATCCAGGAGCTCTGTGTGTGCCTGTGCATGTGTGTGCGTGTGCGCACATGCCCATGTGAACCCAGGGACTCACATAGACTATCACTGAGCTATTAACAAACATGCCCTAGTCCAACCCAGACACAGATTCCAACAGCAAAGTCAAGAAGCTCTTACCAATTGTCACAAAAAGGCCAATCCTGCCTCCGGACTCTAGCTCTATGAACAATTTCTTATTTCTCAGGAGGAGGGAGGCAGGGCAGAGAACTGATGAAATGTAATCAAAAACATTTGCTTACTGCTTTATTTATCCATTTGTTGATATAATAGCTTTTTTTTTTTTGGAGGCAAGCTGGCACACAGGAGACTATATATTCAAACCACACAATTTCATGCAGTTCATCAGATACTTCCTGATACCATACAACACTGTGTACATCTGACCTGCCCCCAAAGCTCTCCAGTTGGTAATTCTTTCCATTACTGCTCGTCTCTGAGTCCCAACCCCAGTCACTACTCTGCTTTCTATGACTGTGCACTCAATTGCATGTCCTGGCTCCCAAAGTAAAGGAACCACTCAGTTTGCACACTGCGGTCTAGTTTTGTTGCCCTCCTTAGCATGTTAGATCCATCCATGTTGTAGTACATACCAGTTGCTTATCCTTTTTTGTGGCCAAGTAATATTCTTTTGGAAGGATATACTACAGACTGTCTCTTCCTTCTCAGTTAATAGGCATCTGGGCTGTTTCCTGTTTGAGCAAAGCTCCTCTGAAGAGACTGTGTGGGCGCAGTGTTTTCTTTCTCTTCTGGGTAAATAGTAAGCAAGGAAAGAGTCACCCGGGAAGAAGAGAGTTAACATTTTAAGAAACAGTATTTACCAGTGTAGCTGGGCTCTTTCACACACCCAGCAGCTATAGCAGCAGTGAGAGTTCTGCTTCCTTCCCAGCCTCACCAATGGTGTTTAAGTTTTACCTGCTCTGACAGTCCTGTGCTATTGTGCTTCTCATTTGCATTTCCCTAATTACTAATGCGGGCAAGCATCTTTTCATGTGGTTTCCCATCCAAACACCTCCTTTTGTAAAGCTTCTATTCAAGTCTTTTGCTCACTTTTTGTATTGTGCTGTTTTCTTAAGATTGATTTTTTTTTTGAAAGTTCCTTAAATATTTGGATATGACTTCTTTATTTTCTCATGGAATGTAGCTTGTGTTTTCGTCCTGTCAATGGTGCCTTTTGAAAAGCAGAAAGTGTTCATTTGCATTCATTCGCGTGGTGGTCAGGGCACCCATTGGTTGTCTCATGAGGATTCCTTGAAACATTGCAAACAAAGAAAGCTTCTGGTGGCCCATCATTCACGAAGGACCTACTGTGTGTTTGGAGTCAAGAACCTACTAGGCACCAAGAACTGAGTACTTACTGTGTGCCAGGGACTGAGAGCCTACTATGTCCAAGAAGTATGAACCTATTATGCATTGAGAACCTACTGAGTGCCAGAAACTAAGAAACTACTAGATGCCAAGAATTAAGAATGTACTGTGTGTTGGGGAATTCGAACCTACTGTGTTCTGGAGAAAGCAAGCCTACCATGTGCCAGGAACTATATGACCTCAAATAGAAAAAAGTATGAAATCCACTGCCTGATTTCAGTCCTCAGATAGTAGAGGAGAGGATAAGGCAGACTGAATGAACATTATCAATGCTGTATGAGAAGAACAGAGGGTGATGGGGCTCCCAGGGGAAGGAAGAAAAGGTTATGTGGCTAAAAACCCATTCTCTAGGGTTCTATTTTTATTTGTGGGGAAACTGTGATATCTGGGTTTTAAATACCTCCTCAGGCCACACACTGAAGGCTCCATTGTCAACCTATGGTCCTCTGAGGCGCTGAAGGAAGCTTCGGGGAGGCTGTTAGGCTACTGGGGCTGTGTCTTTGCAGAGGTTATGGAGCCCAGCCCTTGGCTCCTCTTCTCCTTCACTTCCCAGACATCATGACTTCCACCCATGAAGTCCAGTCATCGCTTAGGATGATGCCACAGAGCACCATGGACTGAAATCTCTACAACTATGAGTGCAAACAAACCTTTCTTTTCAGTCGTGCTATTTACTTCTTTTCTTCCTTTCTCTTTTGCTTCATGTGATTTATGTGTGTGACGGGGACTGCACGTGAATATGTGTACGGAGCCCAGAGGTTGCATTGCCTGGTTTTCACATGATTGTGAGCGTTCCAAACTCAGGACTGCATGCTTCTGCAGCAAGCACATCAACAGCCGCTCTGTCTCCTCGGCCCTGTTTTTCCCGCAGACTGATCGATCACCTCTGGTATTTTGTCATAGCCACAGAGAGCTGCCCTGATGATTGTTTTCCCTACTCACAGAAGGTGAAATGCTGGAACACAGGTCCCACTGAAGACAAAAGGGGTTTGGATCAAAAACCGAGAAGAGCTGGCTGAGAGAAAATGCCAAGAAGGGGGAGGGGTTAAGAAGGGGAGGAAAATGACTAGAGAAAAAAAATACCAAGGGAAGTTTCTAGTCGTAAAATAGAAATTAATGGATTATAGAGCAAGGACATTAAGAAAGATCTTTAAGGGGTTGCCGGAAATGGGAGAGTCAGGGCTACTCTGAGCTGTCATGTGGAGCGTTTTATATAACAAACTGCTGGGGAAAGCTAATATAGGCTTTATCTTACAAAGGGTAAGAGGCAGTGCAAGTTGGAGAGATGAAAAGAGAGGGGAGGTGCAGGAGAGGGGACACTCATGCCGCTGGCCACACGGGACCCCAGTGCTGCTGCAGGCTAAGCTGCTGTCCACTGTTCCTTGTTCACATAGGGGACCCAGGACAGAGCTTCCAGCCCATTTTGATTTGGGGACAGAGGACAGTGATGTTGTTCTGCGGATTGAGGAACACTCTTCAGGTTCCATTTCCCCCTGGAAGCCACTTGAAGGGGAGTATGGGAAACTAGGCAGGTACCAAATGCTTCTACCTGCATAGCATGCTTCAGAGGGACACAGAGGTCAAGTGTCCAGAGTACACTGTTGCTCAGCTAGAGGAAGCCCGAGGTACTCAACGGACTCTGCTCTTCTTGCTTCCAGCATCTGTCGGTCAGCAAGTTGACTGGTAAGAACAGGGAAGGCAGAGAAAGAGACATCAGATGGGAAGTGTGTGCTTTCACCATAAGCTGTATAATCTCAGGTGAAGGCCTATCTGTACTTCAATGAAGTCCCAGAGTGAGCATTCCAATGCCAAACAGTATGACCTTGGGACAATGGGAACTGAAGACAAGGACATGATGCCCAACCAAGGCCAGGAAGCCAACAGACCCACGGCCAGCTCAGACCTTTTGTTCTTCCATCTCTGAAGTGTTTATGCCAAAACCAAGTAGTGTTGGCACTTTGTGAATGAGATTGAGCCCAGCGAATGCATGGCACCCCAAAACGGCAATATAATCCTCAGCTATATTAGTTGGGATTCACCCAAACTCAAAATATAGCAGTGACATAAATACATCAGAAGCTTAATAATATATAAGTCTGGATAGATGCTGGAGAGATGACTCAGCAGGCAAAGCACTTGCTACCCTTGTGTGAGGACCTGAGTTCGGGTTTCCCAGAACCAATGCATAGCTGAGTCCCACTGTTCTTACTTCAGGATGGTAACCAGAGACAGGAGGATCCCCAGAAGCTCATGGAACAGCAGCCCTAGTGTAAACAATGGACCAACAGAGAGACCCTGTCTCAAAGGAGGTAGAAGGCAAGGACTGTCACTCAAGATTGTCCTCTACCTTGGCAAGAGTTGTGACATGTGTGCGCGCGCGCGCACACACACACACACACACACACACACATGATCACATAGAGGGAGAGGAAGAGAGTAGGAGGGAGGGGAAAATGGGAGGCAGGGAGGGATGGGGTACGTATTGGTCTCTTCATGAAAGGCTTTGGACCTATTCTAGGTAAACACTTCTGCTCAGGCAACTGGACAGGGCTTGGCCAGCTTAGTCACATGGCCATGTGCTCAGTTATGAACATGAGTGACTGAGGAACAATCACATACAGCAGCGGCTTGAAGGCAGGTTGGAACACGGTCTCAAAGGAGGCCAGTCATATACTCCGACAACACTTGGCTCCCATAGAAGAAGAGGGAATGGACATTAAAGACATCTAATGGCCTCAGCCACATTGATGAGTCCCTAACATTAAGCCCTAAATTAAGGAAAATGTAAAGACACCATGTGCTGAGCTGCATATGGATGAACAACTGCAGGTAAGATTCCACACAGAAAGCAGAGTAGCTCATAACAGGGTCTTGGGGAGGCAATGGATAAGTGTGGTGTGTGGTGTGTGTGTGTGTGTGTGTGTGCACACGCGCACATATGTGTGTTCCTGTGTATGCAAGTACATTTGTGTGTGGCAAAAGAATAAAAGACAATCCCAGGTCTCGTTCCTCTGGGCTAGCTCTTCACCTTTTTGTTGTTATTGTTCATTTTGAAGCAGGGTCTCTCCCACTGCTTTGGAACTCTCTAGGTAAGTTAGGCCAGCTGGTCTGCAAGCTCCAGCTATCCACCCGTCTCCACATGACTGGTGCTGGAATTACAGGTACATACTATATACTGACCACCATCTCCAGTCCTCCCCTGCTCCCCACTCCTTTAAATAGGACAGAGAGAGAGAGAGAGAGAGAGAGAGAGAGAGAGAGAGAGAGAGAGAGAGGAAGAAGAAGAAGAAGAAGAAGAAGAAGAAGAAGAAGAAGAAGAAGAAGAAGAAGAAGAAGGAGGAGGAGGAGGAGGAGGAGGAGGAGGAGGAGGAGGAGGAGGAGAAGGAGAAGGAGAAGGAGAAGGAGAAGGAGAAGGAGAAGGAGGAGGAGAAGGAGAATGATCCTCTGGGGTGTCACATGGAAAACTAAGTTATCTCTTAACTGGTTTGTGTTCTTTAGTGGTGAGAGAGGCTTCACCTTGAGGCTCTTTCTGAAAACTTGCCCTGCAGAGACTTGTGCTGAGAGCGGGAGATGAAGCAGGAGAAATAAGATGGAGTCATTGCTTTCCGGGGAAGGGATGGAGATTCCAGCCTCAGAATGGCGACCGTGTGCCTTACATCACAAGGCACTCATTTAAATGGACCACTTCAAACTTTGTACCCCTGTGTTAAACAGGTACTCAGTGGTATTTAATAGCAGAAACTCATTTGCACAGGAACTCTCCCAATTATCACTGGAATTCTTATAACCCAGACAAATGGTCTAGTAGTCACTGATGTATGTGTGCGTGTGTGTGTGTGTGTGTGTGTGTGTGTGTGTGTGTGTGTGTGTATACATATATATGCTTTGCATTCTATAGTGTACACATGCAGGTTATATGTCTTCTTTGGGTATCAATTTTTAAAGCTGTAAAATGGGGATAATCATTTTTGAACTTTTATAACTGCTGCACATATTTCTGGGAAACACATGTATAGTTCTCTTCAAGGCTCCTGGGCTCTATCACTCTTAAGAGAATTCCTCAATGGTACTAGGAGAATCCTTTGGCATCTAATGGCTTCCTATCGGCTTTTCTGCATTCCTTCATGTGGAAACCACACGCTACAGTTGAAGTAGTTGCAACTGAGTATCTGTGATGCTTTGTGAACGTATTTCTAGTGAATAGAAGAAAACTATTTTACTCCTTTCAATCATATTTAACTGTGCTATTAATGGCCATCAAGCAAATCAGAGATTTGGTATGGGGAACAAAAAGCCATAGTCTCTGCCCTCTAGAAACTCACTTGGGGAGCATGCATGGAAGTGGCAATAGGGTGCAGTTCCTGGCACCTGGAGTGGGCCAGCAGCACATAGACAGTCCGCATGAGAGGGGCATTAGGAAGCTAGGACTTGAACTCTGTTAGTGCACATGCGCAGTAATCAGAGTGGAAGTCTTTGCCAGGCCTCAGTAGACACACAGAAGCATTGAATAAGCTCCCTCCTGTGTTCCAGGCAGAAAGGAACAGACTTAGGTAGAAGAAGAACATGAGTAAAGTCCCAGGGTTATTTCAGGTCATGGTGGAACTCTGGTGATAAAGTGGGGTGAACACCATATTTGCAAGCTCACAAATATTACAAATATTAGCTAGGCACCTATCACCCAGAGGGACTGGAATAATAAAGATACAGACTCTGTCCTAGGGATGCTTCTGACTTAGATGGGAAAATAAGATGTGTGCCTGGGGCCTGGGGGATATAGCTCAGAGGGAGAGATAGTGCTTACCTAGCTGGGGCTCAAGACGTGGAGGCAGGAGAAATGTATTTGTTATCAACCAGGATAGTTCTCTGCTACAGAATGAAGGTCTGTGTCCCTGCTTTAGCTTATCCTTAGACAAAGTGATTTATTGAAGCCCTAGCCTTCAATGGAGTTGTGTTTGGAGACAAAGCTTCTCAGGAGCCAGGATTAAAAGAGGTCATAAGGGTGGGGGCTCTAGTTCCATAGGATTAGTGAACTTGAGAAAGCGAGAATTCTCTACAGCCCCCTCCCTCAGAACACACCAAAGAAAGGTTAGCAAGTCACGGTGGTGAACCAGGAGCTGAACTAATCAGAACCTTGATCTTGGACTTCTACATGCCAGGATGGTAAGGGAATTGGTATCTTATGTTGGAGTGCCCCCACCCCCTATCACTGTGATGCTTGCTGCAGCAGCCTGCATGATCCTATCTTGCCATGGGGGAGAACACAGGGGTTCTGATGATGGAAGAGACTGTCTGTCAGCTACCGAGCTAGAACTGGTTGCGGAAGGTAGCGATCCTGACTGAGCCTGGAAACATATGGAAACACTTAGATTTAAGGGAGATTCATAGCGGGGGAACATTCCAGCTTAAGGAAATCCCAGGGACTGTTGGGCAGTAGGAAAGCATGCATGGGGCCCACTGGGCTCACACCATAAAAGATGGTGAAAGTCGTGGTGCAAACATGGAGTCACAGCCCACCTTACTGGGTTTTGACAAGTTTCACTGAGTCTTGTGCTTTGGCAGAGAGACCAAGGGGTACTGGGAGAGCCTCAACTGCGGAGTGGCTACAGCAATATAGGGAAACTACAGCAGCTACAGCAACTAGAGTGCAGCCCAGAGCAACAGGAAAGGGGAGGTGGCAAGAGAGGTCCAGGAGTGCAGATCCACAGAATTGTTTAGCCATTGGATGGCAGAGGAGAGAGGGAAATAGGTGTTAGCTGTGACAAGGTACATTCCCCACATCATTTTACTACTGCCCACTTCTAAACCATCCACTGCTAAACAGCCCCACCTTGGGGGTGAGGATGTGCACTTGGAAGGGTTAGTTAACATTGCACCCAAGACTCTGCTGCTTTCTGCCATTCAAGGCCTCTGCCCAATTTTAGCTCAAGGGATGAGGTCATTTGTAGTAGAAGTAAGAGTAAGTTTGGAACAAAGATGAAATAGTCCTTCCAGATTTCCTGAACCAAAAGTGACACCATACGGTTGGCGAGGTGTCCATGTCTTTCAGAGATGAAGGTAAGTGAGTGGGTTTGGGGGCCAAAGGAACTCACTGTCAGCAGAAAACAGAGCTGTGGACACAGCGGCACCTAGAATGTGAGCAAGAAATTCACAAGAAAACCAAAGGTTTTAGAATAATGGGGACTCAAGTCATGCTGCTGTCAGATGGGAGACCATGGGGGACCATGGGGAACCTATGTGTCAGGAGAGAAGTGGGATCAATCATACCAATGAGTGTGGATTCTGGAAAGCTAGAGTGGAAAAGCTCACTTGTACTATGAGAAGAGGAAAAAGTCGTTCCTTCCTCAGCTCTGGACAGCAGAACCCTCTTCTGCCCAAGGGAGAACTTTGGACCAGGTAGGTGCCATACCCATACGTAGGTCTGAGCACATGATCTCCTGCACTCCAGGGACCTTTATTACACTCTGTGATGTAACCAAAGATGTATAGGGTGGTACAATGAGTGACCTGTACTTAGGAAAAATGCCACAGAACATCCCAGCTGATGTCACAATCCTGAGCATTTGACCCCAAGTTGTCATTTCCTTAGCATGTCTGGAGACTGCCTGTATATGATACAGGAGTGCAGATCAGGTCCTGAGCATCATTTCCAAGAACTTCCATGGAGTGTCAAAGTTATTATCCAGCCACAGGTTGTCCACACAAGGGCCTCTAGCACAGAACATGAACTGATGGTCCCTGGAATCTTCTGGAAAGGTATTATAATTTTTGGTTTGCTTATTTGTCTAACTAGAAACAAGTCCTAGAACATTAGAACTAGTTGACCGTATATGAAAACTCTAAAGCATTGATATTGAAAGGATTTCATGTTCTATCTTCTTTCAAGCACCCCCAGAGTTTCAGTGGTTGCATCTGCCAAGCAGAAGAGAAGCTACGCAAGAGCATGTCTACAGCAGCCCATCTAAAACATGGGAGAAGCCTTCAGTCCATTCTGAAAAGAACTCAGCCCCAGGCCAACTCCACCTCCTCACTATGCTACCACAGGTTCTGTGTTCTCTCAGAACATTCCATTCCTGCTCTTCAGTTAGCCCTCAGTGGACAAAGGAGACAAGATGAAGAGAGGTGTGAGCTGGGATGCAGGTGCTGACCTACACCACATCCGCATCCTGGCTTCATTTCTGTGCCTGTGGTCAAATATCCTAATGAAATGTAACTTAGGCAAGTGTAGTGGCTATTCCTGGTTGTTAAATTGACAATATCTGGAATGAATTACAATCCAGAATTGGAAAGCTCACCTACAATCCTAATCTGGAGGCTGAGATACAAGTTTCTGACCTGGATCTTCGCATGGAGATCTTGAAGCATAGTGGCTATGAATTCCAGAAGATTTAGACAAGGAGATCTCTGATTCAAGGTCATCTGGAATTAAAGGCATGGTGGCACATGCCTTTAATTTGGGCCATGCCCTCTGCTGGAGACCTACATAAGGACATTGGAAGAAGGAAGACTCACTCTCATTCTTCCTTGCCTGCTTGCCTCGTGGGACTGAGTAACTGCTAGATCCTTGGACTTCCATCCATAGCTGCTGCTGTCCAGTTGGGGAGTTGGACTACAAGGTGTAAGTCATCGAAAAATTCCCTAACTATATAGAGGTTACCCATACGTTCTGTGACTCTAGAGAACCCTGACTAATACAGCAAGAAAGAGTTTATTCTGCTTATAATTCCAGGTTACAGTGCATCATTAGGGGAATGGTATCATCTAGGCAGGAATGTGAAGCCAGTCACACCACATCCAGTCAAGACCAAGGAGAAATGGACGTATGCATGCTCACTCATTTGCTTGCTTGCTTGCTTGTGCTCAGCCCCATCTCTCTACTCTTACACAGTTCAGGAACCCCTGCCTAGGGAATGGTACCTCCCTTGGTGGTCTGAGTCTTCCCACATCAGTTAACCTAGTTAAGACAGTCCCCACAGACACACCCATAGTCAGACCCAATGTAGACCAACCCTCACTGAAACCCTCTTCCCAGATAAGTCTAGGTTGTGTTGAATTGACAACTAAAGCTAGCCATCACAATGCCTCTGAACATTTGGGTGCTTAGAAATTGCCCTCTAAAGATCCAAATACCCTTTGCCCAACCCATGCTGGAATTAGTGTAGGATGCTGGACTCCTCCCTCACTAGGGGACCCTGAATGTAGCATGCCATTCTAGAGACCTCTCTTTGGTACAAAACCATCCAAGTAGGAGCATCGAAGACCAAATCACCCATTTCTTTGTCCTCCTCTACTCCTGGTGCCTTCCTTTGTTTCCTAGGGAGAGGCTGAGGCACACCAACTCAAAAAATGTGCTTCAACTGAAGGAGAACCTGGAGTTTATCTAATAGGCAGGTTGGGAAAAATGAAAACGCTAATTACTTCAGGGGAAGCATGGAGAATGAGTCAGCTGATTGGGCCAGGGGGCAGCCAGTAGGAGCAGTTTTTTTTTCTCCCTGTTAGAGGATAATGACTTATTCTCGGGGATTTTAGCTGTGCACACACACAACAAAAAATCATTCCAAGTGTCTGCTTGCAAAATCCCAGGCTGCTGAATGTCGCGTTTGAAAATTAATGTGACAAGCTGGAGGCCTGTTTGCCCCAAGATCAGAAGACAATGAAAGCTTCCTCCCCAGGGAGTGTCTCAAGGTAGAAGAAGAGACCCCAGAACTGGGGAAGCAAGGGGGCAGGGCCCCACCCCGGGACCAGGACAAGAGTCAGAGGCAAACCTGGCGTCTGCCTTTGTCTTCGCAGTCAGGCCCGGCCTCCTCAGTTACTGAACCTCCACACGGAGGCTAGTGGGACTGCTCATCAATCGCCTTATTCATCTCATCATTAAAATGATAGGTCTTGCTATCTGAGCGGCGCTAGATGTCTGTAAATCAGGCACACCTCCTGACAGAAAGGTCTCCCAGCAGGACCCTGTACAAGGACTTGGGGTTTACCTGAGCACCACTGGACTCCAGGAGCTGAGGACCCCAAAGTCCAGGCTCTTACTTCCCAGCTGGCCATGGAATTAATGAAGCTGGGTAGCCCTGGATGCGAGGCACACTCTGGTCCTTTACAGCTCTTTGTCTGCAGTCGGGCTCTTGTCTTTCAGAGCTAGCTGCCGCTGTCTCTGGGGCTGGTGCAGCAGTCAGATAATGAACAGTATATCAGCGCAGTGGAGAGGGGGGCAAGGGGGAGAGGGGTGAGTGAGCGCCTGAGCCAGCCAGCCTGACTTATTATTCCTTCACTCTCAAACAAAACAAAATCATTGGCCTGCCAGGGTCATTAAGGACCCCGGGGTTGTCATAGAAACGACCTTTGGGGCCCGGTGGTTGTTAATGCATGAGTGACTGCCTGCATTGTGTGTTCCCGGAGAGGTCAGAGTCTTGTTGGTGGCTTAAGAAAGAAAGAAAGAAAGAAAGAAAGAGAGAGGAAGAAAGAGAGCCAGCACAAAGCCCAGAATTGGACAGCTGACATCCAGGAGCAAGACTGTGTAAGATGGTCCTGATTGGCTCTCTGGGATTGGTGACTCTCTGCTGCCTGGCACCTAGTAGGTGCTTAATAAATGTCTGAAAAGGTGAGAGGGTGTACTTCTCTGTTTTAAAATGTCCTTTTCTCTCCTCTTAATCCCACCCCTATAGAGTCCTCTCTGAGGGCTAGGTAGCTAATTGAACTTCTGTGGTTCCAGTTAGGATTAGCAAACTCACAGAGTTTTAGAACTTTATCAGCCTTCATCTTGAGCCACATCATTGATGGAGGTTGTTGCAGAAAAACAGGAGACCAGGACCAAGTTTCCAGCCTGGGACTCTATGTGCCTTTTTCAAGTCACCTCCTGGTCAAGGGAAGAGATGCGATTAGCAGAGTTTTAGGGCCAAGTCCCAGCAGCCAAATCCTAATGAATTGGGGACCTGGTCACGGAGCCCCAGTGCAATTACTAAAGATCTAAGAGATGGTGAAAAACAGAAGTTTAATCAGCACAGCCACAAGGGAAGGGTCTCAGTGACCCCCAAGTCCATCTTTGGAGTACTGAACAAGCTTTGGATTTAAATAGGGCAATTGAAGTGTCTGGGGGGGGGGCGGTGGGTATTCTGAATTAGGTGTCAAAGTGTGGTCTGGCTGATCTTATCTCAGGTTTATAGAAGGCCTTATGGCTCAAGGGGACAGGCTGGTTCCCAGGAAATGATTGCTGTAGCTTGAAGATGACATCATGGTGAGATGGCCTATTGAGAGGCTTTTCCTTCCGGTCCAACTTGACCCTAAATTTAGGACAATGGGTATGGAAAGGCTACTGATAAAGCTGACAGTGAGGTGACTCAATCATTCTTTGTTCCTTCAGACTTGAAGGCAGAGAAGGGAGCCTCTGTGGCTTCAGTTTTTGGACCTGGAGTCATTAACATGTCTGCACAATTAAACGGCCAAGGAACCTGAAGGAAAGGACATAAATACAAGATGAAGGCAGAGACTCATGACCTTTACATTATTTTGGTTTTCTAGAGAATTCAAAGTGAGGAATTGACATCAGAACATTCTCTGACCTCCCCCCCATTGTGTGACAGAGTGCCCCCTACCAGCTGATGCATAGAATAAGTTTAGCCTAGGTTGACTATCCCCAGGCTGCCACCCCAGAGTTCAGAAAGAATTTATATTTCTGAATCTACCTTGCTATTAACTGCATCGTCTTGCAAGCCTCCTTTACCACTTTATCTGTCTGTATCATCAGGGATGGTCCAGATGATAACCTGCGATTGCTGCGTGGCTTCTCCTGGGGTCTTCTCTCAACTTAAGATTTCATCAAACACTTTTTAGGTATTCTTTGGGTGGCGATAGAATCATTTGAGCTCTGAGAAGGCCATCACTGGTCAATTTCTGTGGTGCAATCACAGAAGTGAGGTACTTAGGGAATTTTCCAATCTCCCCAGTAGGCTAGGTATGTTGCTCAAGGATGCCTGTGTTAATTCTGGCACAGCTTTAACCCAGTGGGTTGCCTGAAGTCCCCAGGTCAGTTGGAGGAAGAACCTGAGACCTACTGGTAGACACATCCACTTACACAAGCAAACACACACCCAGGGAGCAGGAGGAACAGGAAACCCCTGGAGTCACAGTGACAGTCTGCCGTTGTCCCATCGGTAATGCTGCCCAAGCTGTTCCCTGGATCAGTACTGGAGAGGGACATCAAGGCTTGCCATTCTCAGTCCTCACTCACCGCTGGCTAAAATGCACGGTTAGTGTCCTTTGTTGTTGTTGTTACAGTCTGCATATCTGATTTGCATAACTGTCAGGGCTGTGGTCTGGCACCTGCTCCCCCAGGGAACAAGGCAGGAGGAGACTAACTCTTGGAGTCCAGCATTTTCTCTTCCTTCCTGACTGCTTGTGAGTTTAGCCTGATGGTTGGTGGCTTACTTTTTTTCTCTTCAGCAAACATCTTCCCAAATCACTGAGGAGACAGAGTCTTAGGGAGTTTCCTAGGATTATCAAGGCATAATGACTCCACAATAAAACTTTATCATGTTGGGTCTAAACATCCAAGAAAAGTGTTAAAAGGTCACTGATGCAAAGGGAAGCTAGAAGCTGGAACCTAGAAGGAACCAGCTTCTCTGGGACCAGAACTACTCCTGAGTCTTGTAAGAACTTTGGGTGCACTGCCTCTCCTCATGGGGCCTACATCCATTTCTCTAAAATGTAAAGGGGAGTCCAGTGTAATGGACCAATCTGTGAAGAGCCTCTATACAAGTGTGAAGAACTGAGTTTCAGCCTCAGACCCCACATAAAAACTAGATACAGTGATGCGTGCCTGAAAGAGCCCAGACAGGAGAATCTCAGGAGTTTGCTGATCAGTCTAGTGGAAGTAGTGAGTTGCAAGTGAGGTGAGAGACTCTGCCTCAAAAATATATGATGTGAAAGGATATGGAAGGTACCCAGCATTGATCTCTGGCCTTCATGTTCCTGCGTGCACGTGCGCATGTGTGCTTGCACGTACACACACACACACACACACACACACACACACACACAAATATGCAGTGCTCTAATTCTGAAGTCTGGGTTCTTCTAAAAGTTAATAAACTCTGGAGCATTTGTTCTTAATGAAATTAACACCAGGTTATACAATCTTATACAATCAAAGAACTTGCTGGGAGGTGGGTGTGCCAGCAGGACAGAATGGAATGTTTCTCCTGGCCCTAAGTTCAGTATGTTTCCTTAGAAATGAGACTAAAACCCAACACTATAGAAAATGCCATGAGCATTTGCATATCCTGCAAAGAATATTTGCATATAATTAGTTGCATAAAGCCGGGTGCATGTTTCTTGGGGTGGAACGCTAGCTAACTGACAACTCTCCTATATGATTCTGATGTGTCAGGTACTTGTCAGGTAGTGCTGAGTCCTGAGCACCACAGATGTTTAGTACTTGTTGAACACACCTTGAAACTGAGGGCCAGAGCTGGAACTGGCTGGCAGTCACAACATGGGGCATAGGGACAGCCTTATTCTTGGTGCCACTTTTCTGTCCTACAGCATCACAGTATCCGGTGGAAGAGGTGTGTCTGTAGTGTGTCTGCCTTGCACCTGCAAGGCAGATTAAGGTCACTGGGATTTAATCACAGTCTTCTGTTGCATGGAAGGTTTGGACAAAGTGACCTCTACAACCTAGTTCAGATTTGAAGTTTCAAACTTAAGGTACTTGCTTAAGTATCAGTTACCAAAAACAAACTCTGAAACACATCTGCCCAGGATTCCCAGGGAAAGCATGTTTTCGGATCAAATGCGTTCGGAAAATATTCCTAATGGTGTTCCCAGTTAGAGACTTACAATGCAATTTACAAACATCAAACTCTACGATAAGGCATACAATAAAAGCCCGAGTAATTATTCAATCTCTTTCCCAGACTTGTTGAATCAGCATCCCCCTGTTTCTTTCCCCACATAACACGCAATTGCTGAGGGTGCTAGAGTAACAGAAACGACTGGAGTTCACGGGTTCTCATTGGGCAGAGCACCAGCAGTCCTCAGGAAGACTCAGGGGTCAGAAGTGGGGGCTGGAGAGAGAACATGAGCAAGACTGACTGATGCTCATGCCCAGCTTCCGCTTCCAGGAGCTCTTAAAGCTCACACACGGTTTACTCGTGAAAAGCAAGAGCCTGGGCTCCCATGCAAGCCCTTCTAGAAGAAACGAATACCACTGAAGCCGATTCTGAAGTCTCGACACTCGAGTATCTCGATGCTCTCTGTATGTTTGTATAAAAACCCTCTCATGGGTGAGCACAAAACGTGGTGGTTTTTCTGGTTCAAACTTCCTTCTCCCTTTCTACCAAAAGCCGTTAAACACCGTATTCATCAAAACTGGTGAGTCACAGTTCCTGCAGTCAGCTCATGTTGTTCCTCAGCTCCATCCAGTTGGTCCGTTCCATGTCTGTGTAGAGACTCCCTTACTCCTTGGTAGCTCTTTTCTCTGTATCTCAGATCCATTGTCACTTGCTCAAGCACAGTCTCCCTGAGTGCAGAGCAGATCTGGTTCTATGGCCATGTTGTTGTCACACGACTTTGGGTTTTTGAAATGCCTGATCCTCCTACTAGAGCACAAACCTCCCAAGTCAGGGATCACATTGTGTGACCAGCACCTGTCCAGTCTGGTGCTGAAGAACATCTTGTTGAATAAATAAGGGAAAACAATTGTAATGTGAAGTAGCCTGTGTGCCTGGTCCCTCACTGAAGTCCAGCTCTTTAGCTAGCAACTTTAACCTTTCTCTTCATTTAAATTTGATCCTTCCTCACTCACATCCTGACCTCAGCTCCCCATGACTCCAAGCCACTAGATAAGGCACGCCCATGCTCCTCTTTCCATTCCCAGAGGCTGAGTCCTGTTTCCTGCCGAAGAGAAGACCACAGGAGGGAGGATTGGTAACCTACCTCTAATTTGTAACCTACCTGTAATTGACCTTTTGATATCAAAGGTAGTTTTCTCAGTTTTATCTTTTGTTCCGTGAAGAAAGTAGCAGTGTTAATTTCAAAATGGTACCCACTTGGTTGGAATTTGTATCTTAGTAAAACTTCAAACCAATGCACAGCTGACTTTTGAGAAGTACAAATGGGTTCTAAAATTCTATGAAGAGAATGTTCATAACATTGCCCGCTTGTATTCTCACTTCCTCACATTTTACAGATAAAGAAACTGAGATCCACAATGATTGTGAAGTTTGGAAGTGGAGATGCCAAGGTTTAAGCTCAGACCTTTGTCTTTTGTTTGCCATACTGAGCCCTGAGTTCAGGTCATCAGCTCAGGCTACAATGGCCTTCTGCAAGATCATGAGCTACTAAAAAGGAAAGACAACTCCAGTTTCTGACCCAGTGCAATGCCACAGAATAGCCCTAAATAAACATTTAAAGAGTAATTAGGTGAATGGCAGAAATATTGAAAGCCTGGTATAACAGTCAGCTCATGAATCCCATGAAAGATGTGTGTGTGAGATGAAGTCAGAGGGTCTTGAAGGTCTGAGGAGTCACAAGTTCAAGAGCAGCCTGAGCTAGGGAGTGAGTTCAAGGTCAGCCTAGGCTTTAAAAATTAGTAACAAAAAAGTTCATAACATGAACTATGAGCTATATACAAGGATATAGCTCAGTGCTAGAGTCCTTACCTAGCTAGCATGTACTAGACCTTGGAAACAATCCCAAAGAAGGAAGGAAAAGAGAGAGGGAGGGAGGGAGAGAGGGAGGGAGGGAGGGAGGGAGGGAGGGAGACACAAACAGTCACAGAGAGATCAAAATGCATAGAATCTAGAGATAAACATTCATTCCTTTAAGCTGAAAAAACTTGTAAGAGCTAACTTGTTTTATAGCAAAAGATTTGAATGTAAAAATCTAAAGACACCTTATTCAAGTTGTGTAGATAGAAGGATAATTGTAGTGATTTGTTATTCTTCAAATGAACATCTAGGAACAATGGTGGGAACCATAGACAGACAGGTGCCCTCAGCTTATCATCAGCTCAATATAAGATGACTGTGTGTACACACATGTGTGTATGTATAGCATTAACCAAATGACTCCAGACACTTGCTTGAAAGGGTGGAGAGCCAGCATGGGTGAACTTGAGCATAAGGGAAGGACTGCTATTTTAATGCTTTTTGAATATATATCTTAACCCTCTCTTAGAGGTTTTGAGAAGTAGTTTCAATAAATGTAAATTCCCTTGTAATTAACGCAGAGTGCTTCCCAAGTGGCCTCTTTGTCCATTTTCAAAAAAAAAATAGCTTTAAGTCATCCACAGTCATGACATTCGTCACTTGCTTAACAAGCCACCATCTCTGTTTTGCTACAAAGGTGACCCCTACCCAAAATGGAACCCTATGAAACCCACACACTCCAGAGGGTGCAGATGCTTCAAGCTAAGGAGGCAAAGGGCTGGCAAGGCTGTAAGCAGTAAGAATACTGAAGCAGAGTGAGTGTCAGCATGTTGCTGGGCAGTGGGTACAGGCTCTGAACCCAGACACTACTGACTGAAGCCAGGTGGGGTGGGGGTGAACTCCAGCCATACGTGGAAGAAGACAGGGAGGAAAGGCAGGAAATGCACCCCCTCCCCAGGGTCCCAGGATTGTTTTGGTAATTACCCCAGCTTCTTGAACAGCTTGTGATTTGTCTGGTGCCTGGGAACCTGTATTTGCCTCACACAATGCATAATTCATAGGGCATGGACAGCAATTATGAGCTAATTGAGGGGTGTAATGTTTAAAGAAAGGATCCATTATGAGGCGCATAAGGGATGCTGGAGTGAAGACACTCTTGAGCCCACGGAGGCTTGGTGCCCCTAATTCAGCCTTCCTTGAGATGACTCTAATTGTCTCCTGAAGGGTACTGAGGCTGGGCACAAGTGTGCTCCTGCTAGAGGATGCTCAAAGGGTCCCAGAGTGACTTCCTGCTCTCCTGAGCTTGGTCTTCCATTTGTCAAGCAGATGGTGTCACCTGGAGTCATATGATTTGAAAGACACAATGTTTTGATCCCAACCATACTTGCAAAAGGAGAGTGAGGATCTCTTCTCAGGGTGTGGAGGATGCTATAGTCTTCGAGACAGTGCAGTGAAGAATTTATACCATTTCTATCATAAAATAAAATCTTAAAGGAGTTACAAGAGAGATCCTTAGATGGTACATCTGCAGAAAATAGGGAGCTAGCTATCTTCCTAAGTAGCCCCTGGGCTGGCTTCCTGTATGGGACTAGTCTTTCCTCTTGCTAAGGGTCACTGAAACAATTGCTCATCTGTGACCTCAGCTTACCACTGAGGAATACAGGTTAAAGGAATGGCCTTCAGACCCTCCTGGTCCTGATGCATCATTTCTGTGCATTCCCAGACTCATCTTTCTGACTGAAAAAAAAATGTTTTGAGACTGAGTACCTCTCTGTTGTCCAGGCTGTCCTTAAATTTGTGGGGAGATCCACCTGCCTCTGCCCACTGAGTACTGGAACTGCAGGCTTATGCTGCATGACTCGTTCTAATTGGAAAGTTTAATCCACCTCCATAGACAAATCTTGCTTGCCTTGGGACCTACTCTGTACACTGTGATTCCCACAGGAGACCTACCACGTGACTACCACGCAAGGTGATCATGTGAAAATACACCAAGAAACTTAATTTCCTCTTCATTTCTACTACCAAGCCAGATGAACATTTCATAGCAGTTTATCAAAGATCCTTTGTAAAATAAGGGTTCTGCTAATGCCTGATCTTTGTGTAACCGGGAGGGCGTGGTAGCTGTATATCACATGTGGGTGACCACCTTTCTGGAACTCTGTAGGCCTCAGCATATACCTCACTCAAATTGCTCTAGCATGGCCCTTTAGAGCTTAAATTTCCTCTTCATATCCAATCAAGTACTTCCACAACAGCATGTTGATATCATAGGAAGCCCTTTAACAAACCTGTTCTGATGGTATTACTACAGCTACTCAAGCTGGGCTGCAGTATCCCACGTCACCAGTAGAGGCCGCTTTTTGAAGTGTATCACACACAACCCAAAGAGTCAAGTCATCATGGAGTCTATCCATGGGTGCTTATTGACCACTTTGTGCATACAGACCTTGAACAGATGTCCCTGCTTTATCCTGTACAGAACTTACTCTGTCTACAAAGGAGTCCTCAGCTGCAGCAGGCCACTGACTGCCCAGAGGTTTCCCGTGTGTGTCTCATTTAACTAGAGTGCCTGGCCAGTTTGTACGGCCACTGAATTGGCCCCTTAGAACACAGGGACTGATTGCCTCTGCTTCTCATGCTCTGGTGAGAGAGTAACTATTCCTGAACAGTTTTTAATTGTTATTTTGAGGCTTTCAAGGTAAGAAATTGAAGGATAGCGACGTGAGCCCATTTGCTCTAAGACTTAATCATGAAAGGCTCAGAACAAACTGTCTCCCTCTTTCTGCTTCAGATCTGAGAGTTTTATCTCTGTGACTGTTGGTTTCTGACAAGCAGAGTAAGACAAACAGGAGTGTGTGTGGGCTGACCCTTTCCCCTTCTGATAGGGGTGGCAGTGTTGAGGGATTTCTGGCAGAAACTCTCCGTAGACACAAATACACACACCCAATTCCTCTCTCCTCTCACTCCTGCTAGATCTGACTAAAGATCTTTCTGCAATGTGAGCCGCCGAACTCTTCCTCACTGAGGTATCCAAGCTCCATCAAAACCTTTTTCTTCCTTTTCGTCTCTCTCCTTTGAGGTTGTAACTAATTCCAAACCTGTCAACTCACATGGTTGCTTTAAACTGTTCTTTTGGCCCCTCCCCCAGTTCATCTTCTGACATGTTACTCAATGATTTGGTTTTCCAAACTTCTTCTTGGTTCCCTCATCAAACTCCTTCCCCTTGGCCATCTCCCCACTGTTGCGGAGTTACGCCGTGGCTGAGCTCTGCAGGACTATCTCTGCCTCCCACTTTGATGCCTCCTTCATTCAGGTGTTCCTTCAACCTGAAAGTCCATCAGTCACGAATCAGGTCCAAGGACCAGATCTGGGTTACAGATACCATAGTAAAGGGCTGTCCCCAGTGCACCTGTGGATTTTTTTGTGACAGCAAGCTGATCTCACTGTCACCATCTTGGCTGAGGGCTGTGTCAGATGGCAAGGGGTACCTGAAACAGAAATGTGTGTGCCCATGGTCTGTCCTGGGAAGACTTTCCATTCCTGACTATGCTTATTAGGTTTTCTGGGCAACTTGGCACAGCTAGGATCACCTAGGAAGAAGGATCCTCAGTTGAGAAAATGTCTGCATCGAGTTGGCCTGCAAGCAAGTGTGTGGGCCATTTTCTCGATTAATGATTGATGTGGGAGGGCTCAGCCCAGTATAGGCAGTGCCACCCTTAGGCAGGGAGTCCTGGAGTGTATAAGAAAACAGAATGAGCAGGCCACAGAGATCCACTCAGTAAGCAGAGTTCCTCCATCTTCTCTGCTCCAGTTCCTGCCTCCAGGTTCCTGCCCTACTTGAGTCCCTGTCCTGGTTTCTCTTAACGATGGCCCGTAACACTGGAGATGAAACAAATCTTCTCCTCCTCAAGCTGCCTTTGATGGTGGTGTTTTATCACAGCATCAGAAGCAAACTAATGTACTTCCCTACATTCTCCCCCTCTTCCCTCAGTCATATTTTCCCCTGACATCTGGAGTGCCAACTGAATGCCGAGCTTTCACAGAAAGGCAGTCATTCAACCTGCTTCCCTTAGCATGAACACTGGGAGGGTGAATAGATCCTCTCCTTTGGACCACCCACTAGCATCCACCTTGGGAATGCAGATCATCTTTCAGCTCTGCACACACAAGAGTTTGTTTCCCATAGGATGGCTTTCAGGCAATTCTGATATAGACAGAAGAGATGGGCGTATGGCTGCTTCTCTTGGGGAATTTTTCCCAGGCGTCCTTATCCTGGACTTAAGTTTCAATTTGCACAGCAAATCATTCATGGTTTTGCAGCTTATAAGTAGTGTTAGCCTATGTTCAAATCCCAGAGCCGGCCATGATTCATTAGCCTTATTCTCACCTTCAAGATGCCGATGAAGGCCTTGGCTAGGACCACGCAGCAGTCAAGCAGCACAGCCAGACTCGAAGCCAAGCCATGTGATCACTTAGCAAGGCCTGACTCCTACATTGTGCTACTACTCTCTGAGATGGATAGGATACTCACCAAAGACTGGGACTCATAGGGACTGGTGATTGGCCAGAGGCCACAGGTAGCAAGTGAGGAGACAGGCTCTGTTCACCCCATGGGCATGTCTCCTACTCAGGCTCTAGATGCACTCTCTAGATATTCATATCATTGAAGTTGTTGGCTCCTGAAATGGAATCTCTTGAGCAGTAACAGCAGGGCATCTGTGAGGGACACATCTTTCTGCACCCATGATCCATCAGACTTAGGAACTGCAGGGGTGATTCATTCTACGTTTGCCCCTTCCACATTCACCACAGATTTCTGATGCAATCTCATGTTTGCAAGGCTGGCTTAGATCATGCTTTCTCCACACTACCGACCTGGGTTTAGCTTCATGGGTCTGAGGTGGGCCTGGGTATGGACATTTTTCACATTTCCTTATGAGATGTCAGTGGACGACAGAGGATGAAGACTGTGAGAATAGCCGCTACTTTCCCTCACAGTGGTCACATGGTCAGACATCCTGCAGGTCGTACAAGCATGCCACAGGCCTACAGGCAGGGGCAAGTCCAGTCATGTTGGCCCTCATCAGGTGAGACCCTAATGGCATGATGGCCCATGCATGGATGGATGCTGTTGAAGTCCCAGAGGAGAGACATAATGGGAAATTGTCAAATCCCAGTGTTACAGGAGAAACAGGAAAAATTCACAGTGGCGCTGTGCCATGCCACCTGTCATCCTATGTGGATTATGCCACTGATGTAGTGTGGCACCTTCACTTTGCCAGCTTTAAGCCTCATGTTTAAATCTGCAATGAGGGATGGAGATGCTCAGGTGGTAGAGTGCTTGCCTATATGCATGAGGCTCTGGGTTTGAGTCTCACAACCATATAACCTGCATGTGGTACTGCAAGCTTATAATCCCAGCACTGGGGAGGTGGAGGTAGGAGGATTAGAAAGTCGTGGTGAAAGGCAGCCTGGTGTACTTGAGACTCTGTCTCAAAAACAAACTAACAATAAATCTTCAGTGGTGCTTTGACATCTCGTCAGAACAATGTAAGCAGAGGTCTAGTTGTAGCTTGGTATACATTCAAACAACATATGATGGTGATTGTTGAAACCCACACTAGGGAGCTGTGGGAACGTGTTTTCCTCTGTTAATTCCTGAGTTTTGAGGGTTGTCATACCATGCTTTCTGGAGGAGTTGACTTGTGCTTCACCCACATGCCCACAGATTCCCTTCTTGGCACATAGGCATTCAAAGGTTATCTGTTAGAGGGATCCTGGCAAGCCCAGGGTCCCCAGACCCTCTAGAGGGCACCCAAGGACTCTAGCATGTCCTCTATACCTTGGGTTGCAACAAGAGTTAGCTTTGAAGATTTCCAGGCAGTAATTAAATGTAATTTCAGGGGAAGAAAATCTGGTCAGTTTCGATGTGGGACAAATTGGCTTCGCCTATCTGTCTTGGAGGAAGCTTTGTGTGTTAGTCTGCTATCGGCCGTTTTCCTGGAAGCATTGTTTCCCATTTCAATATAATTGCTTCAAAATAATGTGGAGAGATCAATTGCCACTTGTCAGCTGTAATTTTCTGTCACTGGGGGAAAATAATGTGGGGAGGAGAACAAAATATGAGCTAGCTTAATAGCCAAGTTGGAGGGAGCGTGGCAAGGCTGCCTCCACACAGAACACTGGGTTTATCCAAAAGACGACATGCGATCATGGCTCCCATTCCTGTCCTTTCGGCTCCCATGCCCTCCCTGCCCACAATTAGCAAATTCCAACCTCCTAACCAGTTCCAGCACTGTTTCTATTCTTCCCATCAAAAGTCTTCCTGGCCTCTAGCCATGGAGACCTGGTCTCCCTTCCAGCTTAGTGGCTTAGCCAATAAATACAGATCAAACACCCAGGTTTATGTAGGAAGTCTTTAGGCTTCAAAGAACTAGAGGCCTCGCCGACAGCGATGTCAACATCCAGCTCATTTTCTTCCTATCAGGAAGGTGACTTCAGGTTGGATTTAGAATCCACTCCATGGGGACTCATTTGTTTCTTGAGATGGTTAAATGGCCACCCAGGCTTCAGATAGCCACCTGCCTCCCTACAGGAGAAGAGGTCAGTACAGGTTCCTCCCACGGAGGAGTCAGCTCTTGCAAGGAAAGTCAATCTCTCCTAGGAACCCCTGGCAATGTTTAGAAACATCTCTGAGGTGGAAGTGACGTATAACAAATTGCACCTATTTAAAGTGCACGATCTGATCAACCTTGATTAAGTCCTCAGTCAAGACAGTCCAGAGATCAATTATCCTCACAAAAAATCTCTTCCAGAACTACACCTCCCCACCCTGCAGATTGGAAAAAGAAATTATCCATGCCCTATTGTCCAAACTTGCTTCAGTAACCACCTAGAACTTGGAAAATACCTGAGAAAGCCAGGACTTTGATCTCCAAGACACATGGAGAAAGAAGTTTGGAAGTAAACGTTGGTCAGCTTATGAGTGTGCTTGCTCTGCCTACTGCCCTGGAATCAGCAAGAGGTAAGAACTGAGTCATAGGCTCTCTGGCCGTGCAATTGGGGGTAGCTCCTATTGGCCTAGCTGGGTCCCAACATAACTCTGTTGCTGTCAGCCAGTGGGTAGGCTGGGAGGTAATAGAGCTTTTCAGAGGTGGGGTCTAGTGAGATCTGGGTCATTGAGGTCATTCCGTTCCAGGGAATCATGCCTGCTAGCCATGAAGTGGACATCTTGCTGGGTCAATCAGCCCCACCATGATGAACTGCCTCCCGACAGGCTTGGAGCAGTAGGACCAACCAATCATGGGCTGAAAGTAACAAAACCATGAGCCAAATTAAGTTTCTCTTTATAGACTAGTGTCACAAGTATTATGTGACAGATACACAAAGCTGATTCATACGCTCCATAGCTGCTCAGGAGCTAAAGAAGGAAGAGAACTAGATCCCTGCATTTATTGTGCATATCATACACCTGTTGTTTGCTAAGTGCTGAGTATGTCCTATGTGTCCAGTCATTACAAAGCCTCTGGGTGGTGTGTGAAGCACATATTTCTTAGCCTTTCTTCAGTGAGACTCACAGAGGTGACACAGTTGGTCTAGAGTGACATAGATGTAAGAAAGAAAAGTAGGATTCTTGACCAACCTGAGACTAGCATCTGGGCTCTTTTGTCTTAAGAAATCACTGCATCAGAGCTTGCAGTAAGGGTAGAAGATGCAGGCTCATGATTGACCTCAACAGGCTCTTACAGATGACAAGACATGCCCAAAGCTTGGCACGAAGAGGTCACATGACATGAGTCAAAACTTTACCTGCCATTCTTCATTCCCTGTGCCCAGAATGTGACAGAGAAGGGTAGGAACCAGAGCCATAGAAAATCTTAGAGAAAGACTACCACATCTGACAAAATCTGGAGCTATTGCCAGCTGCAGGACCTTGGGGATCCCATAACCCCATAAACATAGAGGGGCCCTCAATTCCTCCCGCAAGATTGCCTCAGAGGTCCAGGGGCCAGCTGTGGCCCTATAATTACTGATACTGTTTCTGCCACATAGGGATAAAGAGCCAAAATAGAGTTTCTGAACTGTAAGACTGGCCAGCTGTATGGCCTCACTTTTCCTATTGTAGCGAGAGCCTGTTTCCTTGGCACTATGCTGTTCTAGGGGAGGCAACATCTTCCTAGTATGTCTCCTAGACTCAGGACAAATGAGGCACAGTAGAAAGAACTCCCCAGGTGAATTTGAGAATGGGTCACTGAGAGCTAGATTTTGCTTGGAAATAAGATGCCACCATTTGACACAGGTAATAGGATCCAGGTATTCTCAGGACACCCTCTTGAGGCTCTTCCTTCGATGTCACAAGCCCCTACTGTCACTAAAGTACTTGCCGTGCGAGCATGAGGACCTAAATTTGGATCCCTAGCACCCATGTGAAAAGGTTAGAGTGGCATGACCTCGTAATTCCAACATTGTCGAGGGAGAGACAGGAGGTCCCTGGGGCTCAGTGGCCAATTGGCATAGCTGAAACCACAAAGCTTCAAGTACAAGGGAGAGACTGTTTCAGAGAAACAAGGTAGAGGGCTCCTATACAAGTGATGCCGTAAGTTGACCTCTGACCTCCACAGGCACACACACACCCCTCCTCTACAGACAAATGTAAACCTTGTCTTTATTATCTACACAGAGCCCCATCCCATCCAGGAAAGTCTTTTGGCCATGGCCAGCAGATACCATGTGCCTACTTGCCTTGGCCCCCACCCAAGGACAATGTTCGAGGCTTTGAAGTTCTAGAGCTTTGGGTCACTCACATCAGAAGGCCTCTGGACAGTGTCTCTGCAAGCTCCAGGCAAGAGATTTATTGCCACACCACGCTTGAACATCGATAGTGTTCTTTTTCCTCGTCCCAGAGCCTCTGAAGGGAAGCAGAGGGGCCCGTTGAACTCTGAGTTGCCTGTGGAGGGAGGGAATCGTCCACAGCGGTTGCATTGAATTACTTCCAGTGGTGAAAATGCTCCCAAACTGACCTGCCTTGAAACAAGCCATCCAAGGTCAGAATGATCGTGAATAGATCCTTGCTTTCGCAGAGCCTTGCCTGATCTTTTATGCCCGTGGTACTCAATTTTGTACATGGGGGAAGGGTGGGTGGAAGATACATCTATACCTTTAGGGAATCATGTCTCTGTGACAGAGTTTGGGGGACAGGGACCTTACTAGTCCCTGGCTCCTGGCCAGCCAGCTGCCAGAGGAGGCTAATGAAGCCCCATCAGTTCTTTGCCTTGCCCTTTCCTCTGGTTAATGGGGGTGGTCTTCATGGTGGCCGAATTGAGCCCAGGAGCCTGGAGCAGAGCCCTTAATGAGGGCAGCCTGGTGATGAAAGGCCCCTTAAGCTTCAGCCACCATTACTACACGATGAAATAAATGCAGTCGAGCTCAGAGCTGCACACGAATAAATTTGAATAGCAAGACACAAATGCGGCCCTTAACTCTGACGCGCAAATAGAGTTTAATACCGAGGTAAACTGAGACCGCTTTTATTTATTGCTGTGTAAATGTATTTAAAAAGTATTGGCTTTGTGCAGCTACAGAGGCCGGCTCCTCCACAGCCTGGCACTTTCATGCCCGCTGCTGTTATTAGAGCTGTAATGAATGGGCCGCTGTGAGTGCTCTCTTCAGAAGGGCTGCAGAGGTACAAGATTAATGGGGTGACAGCATCGAAAGGTACAGACAGCCCCTGGTTCCCAGCCGTGGTGCGCTGTCTACAGCAGCACCTCTGTCTTTGTTTGCTCTGCAGTAGCTGTGAGGCTGCTGTAGATAAACGTTGGCAGGAGCCAGGCTCAAGGATGGAGGCTGCAAAGTGGAGGCATCCCTGAGATCCCGAATCGGGAACCAGGAGCGGGCATGTCCCACTAGCCTCCAACCTGGGGTCCAGCACCTTCTCTCTGCAGGAGGCAAGCCCTTGTTAGCTACCAAAATCTAGCTGTTCCAGCTACTGCCCTCCCCACCCCAGCATGCACTGCACCTGCAGCCAAAAACAAGTCTACATTTGTTTTTGTGACACTTGTTTTTGTGTCTGACCATCCATTGCCTCCCCACTCTTTCTTTTGGGGGGGGGATTCTGTCATCGCTCTTGAAACCCAGTAGCCACATTCAAGGTGGGGAGTCGAGTGTGCTGTTGAGTTGCTTCTTAGAAAAGGGCATGATGCATTTAATATCCTTCTGTGTATAGGTCTGCAGGGCAGGGTGGTCAGATACTAATGCAAAAGTGAGCTTGGGCAGTGGTCCAAAGGGGATGGACTGTCCTGAGTTGGGAATCCGCAAATCACTTACAGAAAAATTACCTAGAGGATTGGGAAAAAATTAACTAGTATCTCACATCTCTAGTGGGAGGGTTCCAAACACATTCTATAGATATAGACCACAGAGGGAGAAAGAGAAAAATGTATACCCAGTGTTACATGGCAGAGGTGAACATGACCCTCTTCGGTGTATCAGGGAGGAGACACGCCATGGCTGCCTTTCCTGTCCTTCACACTTCAGTAATGACCTGGGTAGACTGTGAAGACCTGATGCTGGCTAAGGAACAGGGATCTCAGCTCTAGGCTCAGGGGTGGGGATCTGGCAAAAGCGTAGCTAGCAGAGGCTGTGCGAGCCAGCTGAGCTGCTCTGCCTCTCCGAGTCTCAACTTGCTCATCTTCCCAACGTCCACTGCTGTGTGCTTTGCATAGGAGCACGTACATCAAATGACACACGCCAGGGGCTGGGGAGATGGCTAGGTCAGAAGGCACGTGTGCAAGCAGGAGGACCTGAATTCAAACTCCAGCACACATGTAAAGAGTCGTGTGCTGTGGGTGTGCACCTGTAATCCCAGCACAGGGAAGTGGAGACAGGAGGATTCCTGGAGCTCAGCAGTCTTAGGCAAGTGGTTAACTCCAAGTTCAGTGAAATTAGAGAGCGGGCAATATGGAGGACACCTGACTTTGATTGCTGGCCACATGCACTCTCTCCCTCTCCCTCTCTATATCTCACATGTACATGCACACACACATGCACGTATGTACACCCCCACAAAATACGCATGTACTCCCTCACAAAATAAGACACATATCATATCCTTAAAAACATAATAATAATAGTAATAATAATAACCTTTAAGAATGTGATTCTGAGTCCATGTGCAGCATATTTAGACGGCAAAGCAAGGATAATTCCTAGATTGGAGAAGTGAGATACACTGTTTTTGTGTACAATTAGATGATCGTAGGTAACAATAATATTGTAGATCTCAAAATCACCACAATAGAGGTCTTTGAATGTTCTACCCATAACAAGTTGGTCAGAATCTAAGGGGATAGAAATGTTATTGTCTTTGTTTGATTATTATACAATGGATTCACAAACATTGCATTCATAAAAATGAATACTTACTGTCCTGGTTTGGGGCACGGGAGGGGGGACAAGGTTTCACTATGTAGCCTTGGATGTCCTAGAACTTGTTCTGTAGACCAGGCTAGTCTACAGAAACCCACAGAGATCTACCTGCCTCTGCCTCCCAGGTGCTGGGATTAAAACCATGCACCACTATACTCAGCTAACTGAGTATGTCTTTAATCCCAACATGTGAGAGGCAGAGAAATGACCTGGTAAGGGGTGGGGCATGGACATGTGTCTCTCTCTTTTGGCAGACAATAGTGCGGTGGCTTCCCTGCACATATACAAGAGATCCAGCAAGGACCTCAGGCCCTAGCACATGCCTTTCTACAATTTATTCTAAGGACAACCAGGAAGGGTGATAGGGTGGACCAGGGACTTAGCAGAGTATGACCAAGCCTAGTCTCACTGGAGGGACATCTTAAAACATCATAGGAAGTTGGAAAATGAATTATTTGTGGGTCTGATGACAAAACTTTCCAGACAAAAATTCCAACATTCAGCATCAGGCTGAACAACTCTAGTCCAATTCTGCAAGCTGCAGGTAACCTCAAATGCTTCAGTACTGACAGAGGTAGAGAGGGCAATTTAGGGTGATGGCAGACTCAAGGGACTTATGATGGCCTGGACATGAGCTCGGGTAGGCTTGTATCCGAGCCAGGAGGAGGCAGCAGGTGGGTAGACCTGGGGCTCCCAGAGGCAGAGGTAGAGCTGACCCAGCTGGTGCCCAAGCCTGAACCTACCCTCAGCCCTCCTGGCCACACATTAGTACTCATTAGCACATCTTCTAACTTACCAAGAAATTCAATTTTCTACAAAATAACCCGCCAAGTCCCCAGGGAACCAAAACCCTATTCATCAGAGCCAGCCTCTCGGAGGACCTCACTGTCCGCCCTGTGGATCCCCTCCTGGAGGGAGGCTGGCCCACCGTGGGAAGAGAGGCTAATTGGCACCGCAGCAGGCTGGGGTGTTTTTTCCACTGGCTCTGCAGTTTCTGAGTAAACAGGCATCAAATGAGCAGAACGCGTGAGCCAGGGGAAAGTCTGCACGCCGCCCATGTGGCTTGAATTAAAGTGCCCCACAGTCACCAATGCCTGTGTGCTAAAAACCAAACTTCCAGGACGGCAGGGATGGGGCTGTGTTTTGTGGCCTTTTAAGGGAGGCAGATGTCAATTTTTTAAAAATTCCAAATAAGAATGTCCCTGGCACTATTTCTGACAGCATTTCACAAACGTCAGCCCATGCAAGCTGCAGTGTGTATGCTGACGTGGATGTGAATACAGATGACTGGGTGTGCGTGAGAGAGGACCTAAAATGTGTTTGGACACACACAAGTACAGCAGTGGGTAAAACACATAAGTCTGTTCAAACCTGCATGTGTGTGAACATCGGCTGCCTGTGTGTGTGTGTGTGTGTGTGTGTGTGTGTGTATGTCTGTGTGTGTGTGTGTGTGTGTGTGAATGACCCCATGTATGTGTGCACATGCATGGGTTGAGTGTGAAGGTATGTGTACACTTCATATGTGTTTCATGTGCAGACAAACAGGTACTGTGTGTGGTGGGGGTGGGGACTGAATACCTGTGTCTCCCTCCTGCATTCTTCAGTGGGGGCTAGGGAGCAAGCTCTTAGGCTTCAGCTAAGAAAGCAATCAGACCTCCCATTTGTCTCTTGTCTGTCACCCACAGGGGCTGTTGGGGTGGCAGGTTGGGAGCTGGGGAGGGGTGGGGAGTCGCAGCCCCTCTCCTCAGATGCCAGGACTCCCCACAGCAGAAGAGCACTGTGCCAGCTGAGGTCAGGGTGCATGTTTCCACTGGGCTCCCAATTACTGGCACCTCTGAGCGGCTTCTGGAAAAGGCCTCGGTTGCCAGGAGGAAGATATTCCACTGAAGCATTCCCGTCCCCACAAAAAGAGCCTTCCACATATTAGCCACATTTTTCAATGTAATTATCCCCAGCCCACACACACAGCTTGGAGGATTAAAACATAAAATACAGTCTGCTCCCCACACATGAGACCAACGCTACAACTGGCATCATAATAAATAAATGAGTGGCCTCTCTCCTCCGTCTCCCGCTCTGCTTCCTCCCCCTCCTGCCTCTCCTCCCCTCCCCTCCCCCTCCGCTCTGCTTGGCACAGGGTTCCTTGTGCATCTTGTCTCTGGTTCCAATCCATCCCCTCCCACCCTCTCCCAGTGCACCCCAGGGTGGGCAGCATCGCCACCGAGAAAGTCACCCTACACCGAAGTCGCTGCCATGGATCTAGGGCTTTGTTCGACAAGCCACCCGGGGTTCCGGTTCCGTTCGTTCGTTCGGAGCTCGGCTGCTGCAGTGTTCACTGTGCTAAGAGCTGGCTGATGGGGTGGGGGTGGGAGAAGGGAGGAAAATGGGAGGAGGGAGATTTTCCAAGCAAATGGCTTCTTGGTTCATTGGAGGGATATTAAGAAGCCTCCCGGAGCACCTCAGAGAACCTAAAACCAATGTCTCCTGCAAATGGACGGAAGGGCATCAGCTGTGGACCTGCAGCTGTGGCCAGCAGCTCGGGTTGCTAGGGAACAGCTCTGAAAATGTTTTGTCTTTCTGCTTCTGATCTGGATACACCTGGGATTTCCAAGTCTAGGGCCATCACTGCCAGCAGGTTGTTCCAGCAACAAGGGCCGGTGAAAGCAGGAAAGGGGTCTAGTCGAGTTGCAGGGCATCTTATAGACATCGGGCAGTTCTGGGTGAGATGAGCTGTCAATCAGCTGAAGATAGCCATTTTGGACCCTGGAGCTGATTGGTCCCGAGCCTAGTACTTCCTGCCCATGGCTCCTCCTCATTCTTCTCTGAGTTTCTCTCCACCCTGCTACCTCCTAGGAGCATCTTCTGCTGACCACGCCCATGCTCTTTGAGGGATAGAGGTGAGGCGCCCACTCCTACCTACCCCGCTATGCATTAGAAAAACTGACATGCTAGCTAAAGGTTGAGTGAGGTTCTCCACAGCTCAGATAAATGAGAAGTTTAGGGGGAGGACAGGGCCTGGTTCAGTTTATATCACATCCCCTAGGTTTGAGCCCACTGTCTTAGGCTGTCTTAAGTTTGAGCCCACTGCTCAAACCTATTAGGAGGCTAAGAAAATGCTTACTGAGTGGGTGGGGCCAGAGTTGAGTGGCAGGAAGAGGTGGTCAACTTGGGTTCTCATCCCACCTCTGCTCGTAGGTACTGTTAGACAAGACAGTGAGTCCTAAGCCCCAGTTTCCTAATCTATAAAATTGGGCCTGAAAGAATCAGATAAACTAGTGTGCTTGATGTTCAGAGTCCAGGTGATGTTTCCAGACTTCAGGCCTGGGCACAGTGTAGCTATAAGTCAATTCCTCCTCTACCTCCTACCTCTTACCTCACCCTACCTCCACTCCATCACTATTCTGTGAGTCAAATTGCCTCTCTGTGCTCATGTAAGTCTACCTGTGAGTCCTCAAGCTATGATTTTGCTCACCTACCTTCTGTCCTAGTGTCCCCCACCACCCCTCACCCCAGCCTGCTAGCCCTGGAACTTGCCTGAACTTTCCATTCTGAGCTTAAGCCAGACCTTGCTCCCCTGGTAAGGAGCTGGCTGAAGGCTCAGACTTTCAAGGAATCTGTTTCCCTGCTTTGTTACCACCCAACAGCTGGCTGCTGAGCTTGGAGTCTCATTCCCACCCCAGGATGCTGCACCTGACCGCACAGTCCTAAGGTTTGCTCTGCACACTTGTTCTTGCAATAGCCACACCGAAGTCCAGCCACAATATCCCTGCAGTGCTACCCAGAAGGAAATAACCCAAGCTTCTTCCTGAGGCCTCCAATGTCTCTTTGGATGAAGGGAAGGGGACAGGAAGCTCAGGTACAAAGGAAGCACCTACTGTGCCCCTGCACCCAGGCCTAGTGCACAGGACCACGCAAAACACCCCTTGAATGACAGAGTGGCTATCTAGGGGCTGTCCTTCTACACAGAACTCAGCAAAGCTCAGAGCTGGGTATAAATCCCATGTTTCAGTGGCAAAACCGAGGCTGGGAGAAGTGAAAGGTTTCATCTGTGGCTGCCCCAACAGTACCCCAGGCTCAGATCTAAGCTATCCTGACACTTGAGTATCTGTTCCCTGTGCAGGAGTTCACTTATCCCACTAGGATGCTTTGCTGACACAGAAGTAACACAAGGATTCAGGAGATACAGCCTTTGGAATCAGGCAGATTGCCCGGACTAAGGTCTGGTCAGGGCCAGGAGTCCCACAGATTTCTCCTGCTTCCAAGGCCAAGGATGGCACCCAAGCAGGACAGCAAGTGCAAGATGGGGCCGAAGCAAGAAGTGGAGAGAAGAAAGGAGACGGAGCCTCTGGTCTGATTCAGGGGTCCAATCACCAAAATGGAACCCCTGTAGGACTGGCTCAAGGGTCCCTGAATAGCAGTGTAGAGTGCATATGTGTGCCTATTTGTCTGTCTGCCTGTCTGTCTATGTGCATCTCTCTCTCTCTCTCTCTCTCTCTCTCTCTCTCTCTCTCTCTCTCTCTCTCTCTCTGTGTGTGTGTGTGTGTATCCCTTTGTGTATCTATGCCTGTTTAGGACCGTGTGTCTGTTTCTCCCCATGTGTGTTCCTGTGTGTGTGTGTGTGTGTGTGTGTGTGTATCTCTGTGTGTCTGTCTGTATATGTGTCTCTGTGTGACCCTGTGTGTGTGTGTGTGTGTGTGTGTGAATCTATCTTATGTATATGCGTCCCTCTTGTGTGTCCTTCTGTGTGTCTGTGCCTGTCTACATCTGTGTCCTTCCCTCATGTGTGTATGTCTGGGAGATCCCTAGAGATACAGAGAGGTGGAGGAGGCCTGTACCCTGGGTGTCCTAGATTCAGAAGACAACTTAAAAGCTTCTAAGAGTAGAGGGGACTGAACTCAAAGAGGCCAAAGTGGGTGTCACTCACTCTTTTCCTCTGCCTCCTTAGGAGACAGCACATCACTGGCCACTCAGATCCCCTGATGGATGTGTGGAGCATGGGAGTCTGGGTAAGACTGATGTAGGGACAGGAGTTCCTCAGAAAGAAGGAAGTCAGTGTCTCCTGGGTTCTACACCCTTTCCTGTCTCCCCAGAGCTGGTCTTACCTCTAAATTCCCTGAGCTGCTTGAAAATCTACAGTTGATATTAAATGCCATGCCATCAGAGCTGTCTCACCAGCCCAGCTCTACCCTGCTACCCAGGCGAGGTGCAGGGACCACTTTCCTGAATGTTGCAGCCAGTGAGGAACATGGCCAATTCTCCCACTCTCATGACCCCAGGCCAGCTTTCCTGCCTGACATAGAGGATGAGAGAAAAGGAAGGGGAAGAGACATCCCCCCTCGTCTGTACCACCTCCTGACAGACAAGAGACAGGGCCGGCTCTCCCACACCTACACCCTCAGGATGGCTCACCGACAAGCCTCACAACCAGGGCCAGCTCTATTGTACTGCCCAGGTGAGGTACAGGGCTACTTTCCCAAATACTGCAGCAGATGAAGGGCAAGGCCAGCTCTGCCACTCTGATAACCTAGAGCTCAGCTCTCTTGCCTGCTGTAGGTGGCCAGGGGTGGGCATGGGCGTCATCTCTCCCTTGCCCATGTCACCACAAGGCAAACAAGTTGTGGGGCCAGCTCTCCAACACTCACATCCTTGCAGCCTGCTCACTCGTGCCCCCACCACCAGGGTCAGCTCTACTGTGCTGCCCAATGGAAAAGCTGGTAGACTGACCAGATCAGATACCTCTTAGTCCCGGATCCAGGGCTTTGAAGTGGCTCACCCCAACATCTACACCATCTACACAAAGGACCTGCCCTACATATCCAAAACTACAGAATCTCCATGACACAGGGCAACAACAGGATATCCAAGAGGATCCCCAGTGAGGTTTCAGTATCAACAGAATAGCAGAAGCCAGAGGCCTCATAACAGATTGACAACTCATTACAAGGAACATTTGCAAGCAAAGAAATGTGGGGGAAAGAAGCTATACTGTGTGACACACTGTGATACACCACAGCTTCCACAGTGAGATTTTCTCTTTCTTTGTCGAGGGGGGGTAGCAAGGGTAGATGGTGGGTACAAGGAGATGGGGAAATGAGGGGCATTGGGGTTCATGATGTGAAATTCATAAAGAACTAATAAAAAGTTGTTCATTTGTTTTTAAGAAATTAAATTCCATTAAGGTCACTTGGGGGTCTGGTCTGCTCAATTCTCCACTTGTGAGAGACCTGGGGCTGTGCAGGGCTGTACTTAACCAGAAACAGCAACTGAAAGACAGAGGTATTCCTGGCCAGCTTCAAGGCCCCCTCCTCTACAGGACCTTCCAGTACTTATTATTCCAACCCCTACCCTGCATCTCTCAGTAGGGTAGACACAGTGACAGGGCCTGTGAATTATCACCAGTACTAGAACATGTTAGCCAGGATTCAAACTTTCTGCTTTTAGGTGGGGAGATTGGAATGGGAAGTCCTTTTCCCAAATCTTATTCTATATTAGTTTACCAAGTCCTCCAGCTCCTGTTGGTCTTGGGTGTTTGAAATGCTTTGCTGTGCCTTTCTGTGTAGAAGGCTCCTATGATGCCAATACGATCCATTTTAACAGTCCTCTCCTCTGGGAAGCCTTCATTGACTTTCCCTCCCTCCAGAGTGATTGTCACCCCCAGAGCTCATCTTTGTAGCTGCCCCCGTGCCCTGAACTGAAATAGCTTTCATGTCTGCATTGCTGTCTCACAGAGCTTTCTCTCTGTTCAGGACTGTATGTGCCCCTGGACAAAGGGCCCTGTAACTGTAGACAGACTCAGCAGAGGAGGCTGAACTTCAGAATCCTAGGTGTAAGAGTAGACATGCCTCTCCTGCTAGTGTCTCCAAGCGCCTCTATCCCTCGAAGGCCCAAGTAGAAGGGAATCTGGCTGTAGGCTCTCTGGCCAGGACCCTTCCAATTGGAATCTAGAATTTAGGATCTACATGAAATCATACTTCATGATCTCTTTGGTTTAGTTTTTAAAGAATATTATAAAGGTTAAAATATATGATTATGGGGGGGGGCTGATAATTTGTATGTTGAGAAAATTAGCCGTGCGGTGGTGGCGCACACCTTTAATCCCAGCACTTGGGAGGCAGAGGCAGGAGGATTTCTGAGTTCGAGGCCAGCCTGGTCTACAAAGTGAGTTCCAGGACAGCCAGAGCTACACAGAGAAACCCTGTCTCAAAAAACCAAAAAAAAAAAAAAAAAGAAAGAAAATTAAAACTTATCAAAAAAAAATCCATGAAAAACTGGAAAAGCAGACCACAGAACAAGAGTACATCCCAGCCAGTGTGTCTGACAAAGGACTTCTACCCAGAATACATAAAGAACCTTCTAAATCAATAAGACATGACAGTTCACAGGAAAATGGACGAAAGGCTTGAATAGTCACTTTACAGAGCCACATACCTGGGTAGCCAACAGACAGAAAGAACTCAGCTTCAATAGCCATCAGAGAAAGTTCAATGAAGTCTGTGGAAAGATACTATCACACACATTTTAAAATGGTTAAACTCCAAGGGCTGACAAAACCAAGTGTTAGCAAGCATACAGAACAACTGGAATGCTTCAGCATTTTTGATGAGCATTTTTGATGAGCATTTTTGATGAAAGGTTTGTTTGTGTATTTGTTTGTTTGTTTAAGTTCCAATCAATTTGGGATGTTGTCAGGATCCACTAACATGGGTTGCTAACATTGCATGCTTGATAAGCTAACAACTCCATCACTGAACCAACACACAAACATGTATGTATGTTTTCTGCTACAGTGTTAAAAAAAAAAGAGAAAACAGTCCATATGCATGTGAGTAGGTACAGGAGCAATAGAATTCTACTCAACCATTAAAATGAGCAAACTACTTCTCTATCCAGCAATATGCATGAATGTCAGGATCGCATGCTAAATCAAGAAATACACTCTGTAAGGTTTCAGTTAATATCCCCAAATGGGTAAACCTGTAAAGGACCAGAAGAACGATGGTAGCTTTGTTACCTTGACATAATAATGGAGTTGAAACATACTCTTTACATCTTCTTCTCTCCCACCGTATATTTGTGTTTTTACATATCATGCCCACATACATGTATTTCAGAAAAAAATGATGTATACGTAATCATAAAACATCAACACACGTGTTTAATATATTTTGAATTATATAGTTCAAAAAATCTTACATATTTGGACATAATTATATATGCTCTACAATTTTTGAAGCATTTGAGAATTTGTAGTCCCCCTTTTCCCTAAATATTTGAGCATGAATCCAAGTATACTGTGCTGATATACGCTTTCTAAGACTGGCGACGTCCGCTAATGTAAGCATTGATCAGTGGATGTAAGCATAGATCAATGCTCTGAATTAAAAGCTAAAACAACAATATACTGACATGTCTGGACTGCAGACCATATTCCAGTTTTATCTGTTGGCCATGTAATTTGGCTGTGCTCATTTCCCTGGTCCTGGTCTGGTCAATTGGCCCAGCTTTATGTGTTATGTTCAGGTGTCATGTCTCTGTGACCTCCACTAGTCCCTGTGTAGACAGATGTTCTGCAGAAGGCCCCTCTTCTATCTCCCAGGTTCCAGTCTTCTGACAGGAATCTCTCAGCGCAAACTGCATGCCTCTGGGAGTGGTACAGCAAGGAGCTGGTGGTGTGGGCTGGTCCTCGGGGCTGCTCCTGTTTGTATTACCCTGACTAATTATGCCGGCTCGCTTTCTTCGCTCGTTTTGTGCTGACCAAGTAATTTATGAGGAGACACTCTTAGGCCCTGTACACATCCTGCCAAGCACACGCCTTGGACAACAGCTTGCAAGGCAGGCACGCCTCCATCCCTGCATTCAGGAAGAACCCAGAGACAACTTCTCGATTTAATTTTATTTTTTTCAGATCTGAGAATAGATCCAGGGCCTCACATACATGTACCATGCAAATGCTCTGGCACTGGTCACCTCCCAGCCATACATACATACATATATATATATATGTAGTGCCAGGAACTCCACTAAATGGATCCAATGTACTATCTCAGCTAAATTGTTTGGCTTACCTGAGAGGAGGGAGATTTATGACTTAAGCCCAGCCACATTCTTCTGGCACAGTAGCTACAATATGAATGTCACTTGCCTCCTGACATGTATTTTAGAAAGAGTAATGCTAATACTGTCTGTCATCATTTTAGCACTAAGGATAAGACTTCCAGGCCTTAGGACATACAAGTCTGAAATAGGAATTAACTTGCCACATCCACTCCATTGGTACTTAGGATTTGCATCCAGGAAATCAGATCCCTGTCCACATCCTTAACATCTGCTCTGTCTAACCTCCATATGGGGTGCTGAGTAGTTGAGGCACACTCACTTCCAAGAATACTTCCCATACATTTCTTCTTTAGCCTCAAAGGGATCTTTCTTGCAACCAGTTGAGTCCATGATGTCTCTTGGGAGGAAGCTGTTTACCTGCACCATCACCAGAGAGTAGGGCAAAGGTAAGAAGAAAAAAATATGTCCTGAGCAGTCGGAAGAAAGACTCATCTAGCACAGAGGACACCCGCAGCCCTCTCCCCAGCACATATGCCACCTGGGCTCCCAACCCCGCAGCTGCCTAACAGGAAACACCGCCTTGGGTCTGCAGGGAGTCCTTGTGCTGGGTGAAGTATGGGGGCTCTCTGACAAGTTCTTGGGTTTACACCAAAAGCCCATGGGTCCCATTGCTCTGCCAGATTCTGCAGCACGCACCCCAGCCTGCTGGCATAGCTGGTGTCTGCAGTCCTCCTGTGCCGTCCCAAGACTTCCTGGTTGTGGCATACGGGCATCATTATGCTGAGCTGAGGGAGACGGTGTTTACAGCTTGGCATGGGGGAAGAACACACAGATCTTTGTTGCCAGGCTACAAATGACTCTTTTTTTTTTCTCTCTCTCTCTCTCCCCAGAAGAGAGAAACAATGATTAAAAACTCCTCAGTTGCTTGGCAGGCTTCTGGGTGGTTTGCTGGGAAGGTTCTGAGACCAGGAGGGACCTTGCCTTTCAGAGCCTCTGCCTCACTGGCTTCCTTGGTTTTCGATCTGTGCTTGATCCATCGTCTGAAGAGAGATGGGGTATGGACCCATGATTGATACAGAGAATGACATTCTCTTTTTAATTTTTTTTTCTAGAAAGACTCGGTGTCTTAATGGCTTGGCTCACAGTGACAATCAGAGACCTTAAAGGGCCAGAGATAACAATGGCTCAAGGGGACAAAGACTGAGATGAAGGTCGGTGAAGGAAGGGCAGATGCAGTACAAGGAGCAGAGGACCCCAACACAACAGCCATGAGGCTGGGACGCAGCAGGGAAAGACCTGTCTGGAGCCTAGGGTCCATACTGGACAGTCGCCTGCCTTGTTTCTGCCCTCTTCCCTGCAGACAGTGGCTTTTCCCTGCCCAAGTTCTGGCTTCTCTGCAAAGGCCACAACACTAAAACTTTCAGTCTCTGCACGGCCTGGATGATGGGATTCTTTATATAATTTCACAACTTTTGATAAGACTGGCAAGTTCACTGCTGGTTGCCTGGAACAGTGTCTCTGTAGGATTCCCCCATGTTAGCATCGGCAATATTCTAAAAGAGTCTCTATAGGACACACCCTAGTCCCTATCTGTCACTGTGACGGAACACTACAGACCAGGTAACGTAGGAGGAACAGAGGTCTATTTCTTAAGCTCATGGAAGCAAGCAAGCCTGATGATGGAGGGCTGCGTTTGGTAAGGCCCTGCTTGCTACACTAGAATATGGCACAGGGCACCACACAGTGAGAGGTAGCTAGTGATCTGTCTTGTGCCCTCAAATCCCTTTAGAATGGGTATAAACCCATCCATAAAGGTGGGGTGTAAACTTCATAAGCTGGACACCCTCCCGTGGTTGTGTGGAGTATTCACGTTTCCAACACATCCTCACATCCCAGCAGGACCACATCGCCCTTTGTTACTGTTGCTGGGGTTTGGCCAATGAGAGAACATGGTGCCGTTCATCCCAAACTCACTAAGGAACCCAGTCATGTTCTACAGAGTCTCTGTGAACAACAACCTGTCCCCCCAATAAAAGAGGCCACAAAGCACTTAGAGCTTCATCTTCAAGAACTAATAAGCAGTAGAAAGAGTGTCAAATAGGGACACAGGAGAGCCCAAAGCTTAGATGCTTACCTTTCTATAAAATCGCCTTGATGCCAAATAGGATGGTGAGGAACTGTCATCCTAACACTTAGGAGGATCACAAGTTAGAAAATAGCCTGGGCTATCTCGGGAGATTTTTGTCTCAGAAAGACTTCTCTCAAAAGTAAAGCCCAAAGGCTGGTCCCTGGGTTTTCTGACTCCCGAGAATCCCGAGGAAGTAAAATTTCCCCATGTGCCTGTCACTTTTATTACACAAAGAATGTCCCCGATCCTAGGAGTCCTCACAGGGGATCCTGCCTCTGCTTTGAGTTCACCTGCACAGGCATGAGACACAGAATGACTCTCCAGGCAGATTTCCTTCCTGGAGCTATCCTCCCACACAGATTGGAGCAGCCTGATTAATCAGAAGGGATGCTGTGGCGAATGCCATCAGACATCTTCCACCCCCTTCCAGCAGGGGAGGAAGCCCAGCCTCCAGTCATTCTCTGGCTGCAATCAGAGCTTCCTGCGTGAGCATGAAGGTGAGCTGGTGGTAATCAGCACCATCACTGCCTGGAGGAGAACTCCCTCCACGAGCCTGCTTCACGAAGGCTACTGCGTAAAATCACACAGGCTCCGGAGCCGACACAGGCACTGCACCCTCATGTGTGGGGGTTAGAGAACCAGCCGAGTCTGTACCAGTCCCCACCTGTGGGTTGATTGCAGTAGTTATGGGTTAATTCACTCTCAGACTTGGAGGAGTCATGTGCACGGATGTTCTTGGCCATTATTATAAATGTGAGTCATTTCACCTTCACAGCCCAGGCATGTAAGAAGACCGTTGATCGAAGCAAGCAGAATCATCCTGGGCTCCACTGGTGCCTTGTGGGAATGCACTTTCAAAGAGATGAGTTCGCTTTGATATTAGAGTTAAGTTTCCCCTGAGTCAAGGGCTTATTCCCTCATCCTCTGAACAAATATTTAGCGAGTATCATGTACCATCTGGGAGAGCATCTCTAGACCTGGCGGTGTGGCCATGAGCAGGGCACGGCTTCGGCTTCCGCTCTGGTAGGGCTGACATTTGGGTTGTATTTGGGATGTGAAAAGCCTGTTTCTTTCATTCTCAGGAGGACATCCAGAGCTTGGGAGCTAGCGGATCATCCTTGCAAAACAGATCCTAGCACCGAGACAGGAGAATCATGTCTTGGAAGTCAGCCTCACAACTTGGCATCTCTCAATCAGGGGAAAAACAAAATGTCTCAGTAAACAGGAATCAAGGATCTCGAAATAGGCAGAGCATTGCTGAGCGGATCAGCTGACTGGGAGGCACAGCAGGTCTGTCTAAACTCCAGCTTCCTCCTCAACTTCCTGCTGCTCTGACATTGGACTGGTCAGTGTCAACCTCTGAGCCACTGTGAGACTTGGAATCCAAAGTGCTTGGTGCTTGATGCCTAGTAGAGCCTCTGGCCGAGTGATCTCTACTCTTCCTCATGGGCCCTAGTGTACCTGCTTCCAACCTCTCCCTTCTAGAACACTCTGGTACATTACTTCTTTAGCCCTGGTTACAATACAGTTTCCTCCCAGCTGGGTCCATTTGAATCTCCTTGTAAGTCATCAGGTCCTAAAAGCTACATTTGCTCTGCTGGCCTTACCAGTGCAAGAACAGGCAGGAAAGCTCACAATCACGGCCTCACAGCCAGACAAGACAGCTTCCTCAGCTGCTGACAGAATCATGGCAGCTTCCCAGCAGCTTCGATGCATAATCCTGACTGAATCTTCCTCCTCTGAGTCAAGTAGACCCTAAGCCGGTGATGTTCTGTAATTGGCATGGTTAGAGCGCATTTGGGGCAAAGGTGAAAGGATTTCATGGACATAACTGAAGTGTGGGCAGATGAGAGGTGAGCTTAGCTGGGAAGGCCTGACTTCGTCAGGTGACAGTGCTTCTTGAAAGGAAGAGGAGGCTGCCGTGTCGAGGGGTGGCAAGGGGGGCACGTGACTAGAATCTACCTACAGGCTCCTTCTAGGTTGAGACTGGCCAGGGGCCGGAAAGATAAATGGTAAGCTCAGTTCCAAAATGGCAAAGAAAATTCTTTCAAGGACCTGAGGAAGACAAGAAGCAAAAAGTCACCCCAGCTGCACCTCCAGATGAGAACACAGCCTGAGTGGAGATTCCAGTTAAATCCTCCATAGACTGTATACCCGGTAGCAGCCATCTCTAACAAATGAAGACTGTTTTAAGCCACCAGGCTTCTGACAGTTTGTTATGCCGCAGAGAGTGCTAATGACACTCTAATCCATTGGGTCACTCTCTTCTCCCGGCACATTCAGGTACAGCTTTAGGCTCCCAGGCCCCATCTCTAGGCTTAGTTCATTACTATCTACTCCAAGTTCCTGGACCTGCCCTGCACACACGCACACATGTGTACACACACACACACACACACACACACACACACACACACACGGACTCTGGTCATTGCTATGCCCCTGGATAGCTCCTTTGACTGACTAATTTCTATTGGAACCGCTGTGTGGTACGCTCTGTGCGGCTGGTCCAGAACCTGAAGTGCTTCTCCCAGGGTGGAAATGAGATTTCAAGCATGACCTTCCAAGCCCCACACCTGCTTTCCACGCTGACGACAGGTGAGGGGCCCTCAAAGCTCTCAGTGCCTGCAGACCCCAGAGAGTGGGATGGATATTCTGTTGGACACTTTGTATCATTCCCTGTGCTGCTTGATACTTTGTCCCATTCCCCAGCACTCTGAGAGGCATTTTTACCTTCAATTTACAGATAAGAACACTAAAACATCAAGAGTGCTGGTTATTGGTTCCCTCCATACACTTGGGTTGAGTCACCATGAGGTACCTGAGAGTACAAGGCCCTGGAAGACCGAGGGGGGCCAACCACCTGCTGGTCTGTGGTGGGAAGGGTGGGTACAGTGTGAAGACAGAGCCTGGGCCACGCTGTGATGGAATCCACAATACTGACATTGACTGACGCCTTGGAGTCAGACTAAGAGTATAAGCTGGTAGGTTTCTTGTGATAGACAACTGTGTGAGGCAGAAGACTCAGAATGTAGGCTACAGTATACCCCATGGGGCAGGGCGGCTGGTTGAGTGTGACTCCCACCTCTAACTCTTGAAGGTTTAACTCCACAGGGTATTTGATTTAGCACAAAAGGAAGTAGAAGCAAACACATATGCATAAAATGCATACATGGACATGTTAACACCCAAATCATTCTAGGGTTCATCCAGTCTGAAACTCATGCTGTATTCAAACACATACATAGTTGCCCACACACTCACATATATGCTTATACACTTGTATATGCACATATACATAGTTACATACACCCCCACAAGTGAACATATACATTCACACATATCTGTAAAGCTGCATGCACACATAAGCACGTACCCTCCCCAAGTTCACACATACAATCATACCTATACACATACCCATGTAAATGTATACATGCATAAACATGCAGTCCATCTGTGTTCACATAGACAAGAGCATACATATATACATACACACACATTCATACATACCTACAGAGGCATACACACACACACTGGTATGCACCTCCCCATTCACATACAATCCCATCCCAGACCAAGTCAGCAGAGTGCTGGGAGGGCACAAAGTGGATTCCTATTGTGCAGAACAGAAAGGCAGGTGAGAATCCTTCAAAGGCAGTCCTGTCTCCAGCCACTTATTACCAAAGAAGCAGTTTCTGTAGCTTCTGAGCAAATTCCAACTGCTTCCCCAGCACCCAAGGTATATAAACCTAAAATATGGCTTTTCCCTTCAGAAGACTAACATCACCTAGCCCTCGCTCCCCAGCTAGCAAGGTTTCTGCTACCCTCAGCCCCACCCTAGAGCACGGCAGGCCATCCTAGCAGGCGGATGTACCAGCTGAGGAGTCAGGCAGCTCCATCAATATCTCTCTAAAAGCCCAGAAGAAATTTAGTCATCGAAAAATCCCTTCCCTCTTTGCTAATAAAACTTATCAGTGCAGGGCAGGAGGCCGGGAGGAGAGGGACTACAGACAGTTGCCTTACTAAATTGCTTGGAGAAATGGCCCTCATCTGCTATCTAGGAGCAGAAAGAACGGAAGCAATGTAACATTTATGGAGTGAGATTTGCCCACCTAGAGTCACCTACCCAGGTCTCGGAAGCTCTGTAATGTGTCTGCTCCATCTCATGGGTGAAGAAAACCAGGCTCAGTTATATACTAGAGAGAACCAAAGCAAACCTAGACACACATGGACTCTGATCATTGCTATGCTTCTGGATCGCTCCTTTGACTGACTAATTTCTATTGGAACCTCTCAGTTATATACTAGAGAGAACCGAAGCGAACCTAGACTCCTGCCTGGCTGTACAAGCCATATGGCACAGCCTGGGCTGTTCCTCTCTGTACATGTTCCTCCTTGTAGAACCCCAATTCTTAAAAAAAAAGATTCATTTATTTATTTTATGTATGTGAATACACTGTCACTATCTTTAGACTGACCAGAAGAAGGCATTGGATTCCCATTACATATGGTTGTGAGCCACCATGTGGTTGCTGGGAATTGAACTCAGGACCTCTGGAAGAGCAGTCAGTGCTCTTAACCACTGAGGCATCTCTCCAGCCCAGAACCCCAACTCTTCAAGGCAACAAGAACAGAAAGTCAAATATGGACTAGTCAACAGCACAGATACTAGGCTCCAAAGACACTTGACCAAGTTTTATCGATCTCCTCTGAATCACATGCAGACACACCTGGGCTCTCTCTCCAGAGTAACCTGTGGACCCTCCTTAGCCCTGGAGATGCTCAGAGCTCGCTAAGTGGTCCCTAAGCTGATGTGTGACACCTTGCCCTTCTTACTAGAGCCTGGGAAAATTCATATCCCTGGCTTCATTCCATTTAACATGAAAGGGATGCAAGACATTCATCCCAAACTACAGAGAGGCCCCTCCAAGCGCTTGACAGGAGCCTCTTGGATTCAGTGTTTGCTTGCACCAGCTACATCTGCGCCCTCAAGCGCATAAGAACACATCAGCAGCTCTTGCCAGAGGTCGCCTTAGCAAGCCTTCATCGATGACACCCAGAGTTTGCTCAGCAACTCAGAGAAAGGTTCCCTCTGAGGCTGTGAAACATGGGAGCTCCAAGCAGGCAGTTCCATCCAGAAAGGTATGGTCTTGAGGAAACAGTGGGCCTGGATGTAGAAAGAAATGTGGCTAAGTAAGAGAGAAAATTCCCCTAGGAAGATCTATTAGGCTGTGAAATAGTATTCCACAGGAAGTGGTGGAGGGGGTGCCCGGAGGTATTTAAAGCTGTGCTGGACTAAGTAATAGAAGCCTCGTGGTGTGTGGAGTGGCTGAGAACTGGCCTCGGGGGAGCTGCTGTTGTGCCCTAATAGGTCGACTCCAATAGAAGTAATTTCCAAGCCCGCCCCAGCGTTCCACCGAGCTACACTGCTTTTGCCAGGCAAAGAAGGCCCTCACTTACAGCTCAGAAAAAGCCCCGGGGTTTGATGCCCGCATAGCCATCATTTGTTAACAGGCTGGCAGTCCCCAGCAAACAGATGTCTACATTCAGCAAACCCCTCTCAAAATCGCATCTGCCTTTTAGGATGGAAATTGACAAGGCAATCTTTAAATTCTTATAGATTCGCAAGGCCCTCAACAGAGCCAAAAAGGATCTCTAGACAGAATCAAGTACAAAAACTCCCACTTCCTGATGTCAAGATTTACTACAGAGACTGTGTGGTACTGACACAAAAATACACGTATAGATCCATAGCGTAAGTCTCAGGGTCCATAAACAAAATCTATACATGTATAGTCAATTAATGGATGGGTTTTTTATATTTGTTTGTTTTCTCCTTTCTTTCACGTGTTCATGTATGTAGTATGTATCCATGCATGTTTATGTTTTGTGTTCACATGTGTGTTGGCACACATACATGTGAGTCCTGTACTTGTGTGTGCCTGTGTTCATGTGTGTCCATGCATTTAGAAGCCAGAGGTTGATGTCAGGAATCCTCAACTGCTTTTCCACCTTATTACTTTTGAGGTGGTGTGTCTTGCTAAATGAACTTGTAACTCACTAATACAGCTGATCTCACCAGAGAACTTGACCCAGGATTTCCTTTTTCCACCTTTTGAGGATGGGACTACAGACTGGTTACTGCACGCACCCAGTTCATACATGGGTTCTGGAGATCTGAGCTTTGGTCCTCCTGCTTGCATGACCAGCTAATTAATCACTAAACTCTATCCCCACTTGTGGTCAGTTGCTTTTTTGACAAGCATGCCAAGACAATACAATAAGAAAGAGTAGGCTAATCAGCAAATGTTGCTCGAACAGTTGAGTATCCACAAACAAAAGAACGAAATTGGATCCCTACCATCACACCCCGTGCAAAACAATGTCCGAACATGTAAAAATACTTACAGGAAAGAAAGCATTCGAGTTCACCAACCTCGGATTTGGCACTGATTATGATATCTGGGGCCAAAATACAAACACCAAAGAAAAAAACAGACTAGATTTCATCACAATAAGATTCTAGAATCCTCCCTTTTTTCTCTGTACATTCTGAGCCTTGTACAATTCAGTAACAAATAGAGAAACTGTACATACTTTAGAATGGGCAAGAAATTTGATAAATGTTTCTCCAGAGAAGATACACAGTAGCGAACAGAAAGTGATCAGAATGGTTGCTAGTAGGAAATACAAATCAAAACCATAACAAAATACCAGTTTCACATCTGTGGTATGGTTTAAATAAAGAAGAAAGCTGATGAGCGCTGTCAGGTTGTGGACAAACAGGACTCTTCTGTAGCCCTGAATGAGGAGAGAACTCAAGCACGTTAGCAGCCAATCAGAATGTTACAACGTCAACAGCAAGAATCTCACTTCTCATCTGTGACCCAGAGGATTGGATGCATGCTGTTCATTGATGCTTACATTAGTAATACTCATTATAGGGTCAGAGTGATGGCTCATTGGGTGAAGATGTCTGCCAACAAGCCTGATGATGTGAGTTCAAAGCCAGGATTCATCTGGAAGGACTGACTGCTGTAAACCCATCAAATTGAATACTATTTCACTGAATAGGGAATGGCATGCATTGTGACATGGAAGAGAGTACATCTATCTGTCTGTTCGTCTGTCTGTCTATCATCTATCTATCTATCTATCTATCTATCTATCTATCTACTTATCTATCATCTCTGTCTGTCTGTCTGTTCTTTTATATTTGTAGACATTTGGTTTTTGTATTCCTAGAATACCAAGACACAGGAAATGCTTCCAGGGTGACTGGATATCCACAGGCAGTGAAGCTGGCTCCCTCCCTCACACTGCATACAAATGGATTAAAGTCTTACATGTAAGATCTGAACCCATGAAGCCCTCAGAGGAAAGCACATCTATAAATCTTCTCCATCTTGAATTTTAAGTCTAGGAAGTCAGTCACATAAAGCTGCATATCATGATGCCATTTATATGAAGTGTCTGTAATAGGCAGATTTATAGAGAGAGAAATGTATTCATGTTCACCAAGGGCTGGGGGAGGGGAGAGAGATGAGATTATGAAATTTTCATCAGATAGTGATAATGACTATACAATTCTGGGGATACACTAAATCATAAATATTACACAAGGAAGGGGTGAATATCTTGGTATACGAAGTACATCTTCAGAAGCTGTAAAAGACACCTGTGAACCTACCACACACAGACTGGTTCTGTATCTTGTATAAATATTATTCCCCTTACATGAGTCTTCACCATATACACAATCTTGAACCTGGTCTTGCTGTCCATCACTATTTAAGTTCTTCTTTGTTAACATCGCTTCCTCGATGTCTTTCATGGTTGCAATTTCCACACGGATAGAACTGCAGCTTTCTTGTTTAGTGTTATGTTAGGATATGTTGGAGTTCTTGGATTTTGCTGTTATAAATATTATCATTGTTGAACATTACTGTGTATAAACTCTTCTTTGGGGGAGGGTATGATTTTTTCAGGCTAAACTCTTAAAAGTTGAGATGGCTTGAGGAAAGTAATAAGCTTTATGATTCTGTTGCTAATGGCACCAAATCACCCTCTTTCAGAGTTTTGATGTAGGCTCTTTCATTCAGAACACAGAGTCACAGCCACAAGAACAGTCCCCTGGTAACACTGGGAGTTTATGGTCCTTAAGTCAGACTTTCCCAGGGTGGTATCCCAGCTCCGTCCCCTTGAGGCTGAGAGTAATTTTAGCCAAGAAACCAGGAATGTACCCTAATTTCACTTCTATTTCTTCCGCTACAAAAAGGGCATAATTAACGTAAAGATGATAACATGCATAATGTGCTAAATCAGCCTTCAGAATCAGGCGTTCTCTGAATCTGTGTTTCTCCTCTTACTTCGCTGCCCATTTTTAGCCCATCAATGACCTGTCCTTTTGGGTACTGAGTCCTGCATAGGCCTGTGTCTTAGTCACTGTTCTATTGCTGTAAAGAGACACCACGACCAAGGCAATTCTCATGAAGCAAAGCATTCATAGGGGCTTACTTACAGTTTCAGAGTCCATTATCATCATAGCAGGGGGCATGATGGCAGAGAGCACAGCAGTAGGCCGATGATGTGGTACTGGAAAATTAGCTAAGAGCTGTATCCTGATCCACAAACAAAGAAGACTAGAACTGGACTGGTCTTTCAAAACCTTGAAGCCAACTCCATCCCCCCCCCCTCAAGTGGCAAACTTTCTCCAACAAGGGCATACCTATTCTAACAAGGCCACACCTCCTAATCCTTCTATCCTTTCAAACAGTACCACTCCCTAGTAACTAAGCATTGAAATAATATGAGCCTATGGGGGCCATTCTTACTCAATCCACCACACTTTGAATCCACAGACAGAAGGATACTTCTCCTACTGTGATGTATCTGTGATTTTGCAAGCCCAAAGCAAGTGCATGCACAGCAGTGAATTGTCATCAGCAACTCCTTTCAGATATACCAGGCTTAAGCCAGGGGTGGCCATTCAGTGGGCCTAGCATGCACAGAACTCTAGGTTCCATTCGTGGCACTAGGCAGGTGGTACACCCTTGTATTCCTGGTAGTCAGGAAACTGGAGATAGGATGACAAGGAGTTCAAAGTCATTGAGGTTCATAATACCCAGTCTCCCAAATAAATAACAACACCTTCCCCCCACCCCAGCAAAGGTCCAGCAAGCTGGTTCAGTGGGTGAAGGCTCTTCCTGACTTAAGTTTGACTCCCAAGGACAAGCATAGTGGAAGGAGAAAACCAATTCTTCTCTGCCCTCCATATATACTTCATGGTATGTACAACATATACCCCACTGCACCCCCCACACACACACACACGCACATATGCAGACACATGCACAGACATATGCAGCAATAAAAAATTAAGCGATATAATTTTTAGAATAAAAGATGTGTATGTATATGAATGTGTAACAGACGTGTTTCTTAATACGGAGTTCGTTTCTTTTCTGCAAGTAGATTATAGAGCCGCAGACTGCCTGGGTAAACCTTGGATCACCACATACTAGAGTAATTACTAATTACATGTTTCCCCATTCTGCAGCTTATTAGTAAATTGTATGTAGAGGGATCTGAAAGTAATTGCACTTCTCCTGTAACTTCAGCAGCTTGCAGAAACCATAAGGAATTACCTTATTTACCTCTTAAGTGATTCCCAGTGGTGGTTTGTCAAATATACAGAACAGGGAAGACAATACAATCACCAAATCCTCTCCTGCTCATTAATGGTGTGTGAGGGTCACAAGAAATCTTCAGTGGGAAAAGACTGCTAAAGAGCCACTGACAAATTTATGCAAATATCCTCAAGTGGCTGATAGATTAATTTTGATCATTGTTCAGGAGAGTGGACCCTTTACATTATTAATAGTTGTCAGCTACAAGCAAATGTTTAACTGGAAACTTAGAAGAAGAGAGCTTGACGTTTCTGAACGAGGCTGTTTTTATGAGCCTTGTGTGTGAAAAGGAAAGGCGGGTAGAAAGAAAAGAAAAAACCCAGTAAGCAGAAAGCCTGCTCCTCCTTTTGATGATCTACGGGTAAAAGATTTTACTACCCTGGGCACCGGCTAGGGCTCCCTTCATTATCTAATAAACTGTAGCCATACTAAGTTTCTTGTGTGTGTGTGTGTGTGTGTGTGTGTGTGTGTGTGTGTGTGTGTATGTGTGTGTGTGTGTATACAAATGTGTGTTTCTGGTTCCTAGAGGTCAGAGGACAACCTCTGTCATTATTTTTCAGGTCCCTTGTATCTTTTGTTCAAAGAAAACATTGGCTTGCAACTTCACAAGTGGCTGGACTAGCTAGCTGGCCTCACTCGCAGAGACCCATCTGTCTCCACCGGGAGATAGGAATTTCACCACCTCTGGGATCACCAGTGCATATCACCATTCCTGAATTTTATACGGCTTCTGGGAATCCAAACTTAGGTCCACTCACTGTGAGACCCACTCACTGTGAGACCCACTCACTGTGAGACCAGTGCTTTGTCAACTGAGTCATCCCCTCAGCCTTTTTTTAAAAAAATAAATTTCCTTCTCCTCCTTCTCCTCCTTCTTCCTTCTTCTTCTTCTTCCTTCTTCTTCTTCTTCTTCTTCTTCTTCTTCTTCTTCTTCTTCTTCTTCTTCTTCTTCTTCTTCTTTTCTTCTTCTTTCTCCTCCTCCCCTCCCCTTCCCCTCCCCTCCCCCTCCCCCTCCACCCCTCCTCCTACCAGATAAGCTCAAAGCTTCTGGAATACACCTGGCTGGAATACCAACCTCTACCTTTGCTGGCAAAGAAAGATTTCTACACCAACACATAGACAGTCTTCCTGTTTTGTTGGCTTGGTCTGCAAGGCGGTGCATGCTTCTGGCCTTTGGGGTGCATTAACAATGTTAGAGAAAAGGGTGGGGCCCAAAGGACTGGAGCTGGCTCAGTGATCAGTCTATGACATTTGATTCTAGTATTCCCTCCTCCTTCTCTCCAGACCTGCAGGACAAAGAGCTGACAAACCAAACACCACCCTCAGCAGCCGTTGCCTCCTGATGGCTACATGGCATTCTGGGTGCGTTGCTGACATAGGACAGGAGTCACAGTAAAAATGGTAATTAGGAATGACAGGCCACCACAACAAGATGCCGGCTTACTCTGCAAGTATGCTCACGGTCCTCTAATGATACCCTGGCTCTCGGCATGTGTGTGGTGGCAGGACCAGATGCCTCTTTTAGACAGAGCCTAGAGCATCTTGGCAGAAGCAAGAAGCTCATGATCTGTTCACTCTTGTTGGCTTCTTCACTAGCTACCCCTCTATAAATCCACTCAGTCCAGTCATCCTCACCAAGCTCCTTGACTTACTGGCCTCCCATCCTCCATCCAGAAGGCAGGATTGATGAATCTAGAACCAAGACAGTTATCACCATCACCACCACCACCACCACCACCATCATCATCATCATCATCATCATTATCATCATGATTTCCCTGCAATAGGGTCATGTGTGGGAAGGAAGGAATTCCTCCCAAAAAATAGAGTTCCCCAGAGAAGGTGAGAAAACACCCAGTTGTAGTATCAGGTACAGCTGGCCCTAGACCCAGATCTGGGAATGGATTCATGAAAGTACAACATTGTCTTGCAGTGGTGATTAGCTTGAGACTGTGAATGGGACCCAAACCAAGACTCCTTTCTGAGCTAATCCAGGCACTCTGTCTTAACGATTCTTCAGGTTTTCCACAGTACAAAGACTGTGGACATTCCTCAAAGATCACATTCTGCCTTTCCACAGCACAGCATTAAAACAAATTTCCCAATACAATAAGTCACAGGGATGTCCTGATTTCCCAGTACATGTAGGAATCATGTTCCCACCATACTTAGCTAACTGTGCGAAAAGAATTATAACTAAAATAAATCTATCTGTGACTGCTGATCGTGATTGTAACTTGATCGAATAGAGAATGAACTGGGAAATCAGGAAAGCACACCCGGGTATGTCTGCGAGGGTTTTCCAGACACAGTCAGCTACAAAGACGAGAAAGAAATCTGCTCTGGATATAAGCAGTTCCATGCTATAGGCTGGTTGGGGGTCCTGGATAGAATGAAAGAGGAAAGGAGAGGAAAACCAGCTTGGAGCCCAGGCAGTCTCTCTCTCTCTCTCTCTCTCTCTCTCTCTCTCTCTCTCTCTCTCTCTCTCTCTCTCTCTCTCTCTCTCTCTCTCTTCTCTCTCTTCTCTCTCTCCTCTCTCTGTTTCTCTCTCACTCTCTCTCTGTCTCTCTCTCTCTCTTCTCTCTCTCCTCTCTCTGTTTCTCTCTCACTCTCTCTCTGTCTCTCTCTCTCTCTTCTCTCTCTCCTCTCTCTGTTTCTCTCTCACTCTCTCTCTGTCTCTCTCTCTGTCTCTCTCTCTGTCTCTGTCTCTCTCTCTGTCTCTCTGTCTCTCTCTCTCTCTCTCTCTCTCTCTCTCTCTCTCTCTGTATGTGTGTGTGTCCTGACTGCCATAATGTGAGATCTCCCCCACCCCCACCACTACAATAAAGGAAATCCCTGAGGCATTAACAAAATCACCTTCCCCTCTTAAAGTACTCAGTCTGGTTTTTCACCAAAGTAATGATAAGTCTGAGTAGTACAATGCCCGAATTCTCTTAAAATACCACTTACAATCTGAGTCAATGGGAGAATGTCCCTGCAGACTTTCCTAGCAGAAAGTTATTGTTGAATGAATTGCCTTAAAGCCTGTCTAAGCCTTGGGCTTGTTTGAGGCCAGAGATGCCCTTCGATGTGTAACTGAGAAGAGCTCAAAGAAAGTGTGCAGGCTAAGGCTGGTGACAATGTGGACATGCCTGAACAAGACAGTATTCCCTGCCCTCCAACTTAGCAACTAAGACCACCTGTTTGGTTTTAGCTGGTTTACAGTTGATTCTAGATCACCATGAAGACAGGATTCCTCATATGTCAGCAGGGCCACCTTGGTAGTCTGGGGGCAATGAATTTTAAGTCCTTACTCAGAGCAAGGTGAGGAAGGGGTTGAGGAATGGCTCTGTTGATAAAGTGGTTGCTTCATAAGTAAACTGTAAAGACCTGGGGTTAAGTCCCAGAAACCATATAAAAAGCCAAGTATAAAAGGTGCCTGTAATCTCAGAGATGGAGAGATGAGAGGCAGAGGAGAATCCTCAGAAACTCACTGTCCTACATGGTAGAGTTCCAGGCTATGCAGCGGTCCTAACTCAAGCAGAAAACAGAAGATGTCTGAAGAGGTATCTGAGATTCTTTTCTAGGCTCCATGGACATTTAAACACAAGCGCACTGTAAAGGTCTGAAATTGCTGAAGGAAGACCCCAGACTCAGATAGTGTGCAAAGACAAAGAGCGTTCATTCTGCAGAAACATCTGGCATGTAAAGATTACATTGTTCAGGATGGTAAGAGGAGACAAAGATATTTGGGTGCACATACACTGGCACACACACACATATGCATGCACGGATAGTAAGATATGGAGCTGCTGACCATGGTCAATACTAGGTAAAGCAGTGATAGCAGAACCACATTTGTCCTCCTTCCTCTGAGGCTCCTTAGATTCCAGAAAGGGAAGAGAATCCTCCTAGGTTCCAGGAGGAGTTCGGATGCATTCCAGACCTCTGGCCGCTGGGCAGAAAGGCTCCTTGGCTGTCAATGTTGAGGAATTGAGAAATGGTGAGGCAAAACCATTGTGCATCTTACAGGCTTGTGTCCTTTTCTTGTGTGCCTGACTGCTGACCTAGTGACCAGCTGAGAGCAGGCTCCTGACAAAATCCAAGAGATGAAGATGAGCCAATCTCCAGATCTGAGGATGACACAGGACTACTTACAGAGGCCAGTATCTGGGATGGACCTGAGCTACTCTCTACCAAGAACCCAGGAGAGCTTGGTGTTCTCTGGGAAGTTACACTGGCAACTGGGGTGTCTACTCAAACACCAGTCCTTGGAAAGCAATCTGGTTTTCTATTCTGTCCTCTGCCCCTCTCCTTCTCCCTTCCTTGTCCTCTCCTTCCTTTCCTCCTCTCTTCTTTCCTTCCTTCATTTTCTGTCCTTTCTTTTTATCCTTCCCTAACTTCCCCTCCCCCTCATCCATCACTTCCTCCCTTCCCCTTTATTCCTCCTTCCCCCCTACCTCTCCATGGTGTGTGACTATGCAGTTGAGTACCATGCATTGACCCCATGAGATGTGCTCTAAAGTCTTCGCACTACCTTCCAGGGTAGCAAGGAGAGCTCTCGCTGAGGTTACGCGCAATCAGGAAGGTGGGCATACAGTCATTTCAAGAGCCATGCTCTGAGCATTCTGATTAATTCATTGCCGTGCAGCTTGTCAGTTCCGCTGTTCTCCAGAGCCTGAGATAAGTCTTTGTCCTTGACTCTCTCCTGTTCAAACAAATTTTGTGAACACTTGAATGGAGGCATAGAAAGCTCCTTATCAAGCCCATGGATTCCAGTGAGCTCAGAGGGGCTGACAAACAAGACAGAGGGAGGAGGGTCAGGCCACTTCACTCAGCGAGCAATGCAGAAGCTCCCCCAGGCTTGCGAAGCTGGGTGCAGATACATCAAGTGTACGTGCCCGGGGCGAGGGAGCCAGAGCTGAGTCTTGGGAGCTCCTGGGTCAGAGAAGTCACCGGCTCCTTGGCGGGCACCAGTGTGCTTTCTGTCTGTCCCTGGCAACTCAGGGTCCACACAGAAGTAGAGGATGGAAACAAAGAATTCCCTGGTCTCATTCAAGGGTGTCCTGATTGTACTCCACTCGAATCTTAGAGTCAATTCTCAGCTCTAATATTGAAGAAGAAAACTGACAATTTTCCTTTTTTCTTATTTGTTTACACATGCTTATTTTTTTTATTTAATATGCAGTGGTGTCTTGCCTGTCTGTGTGAGGGTGTCTGATCACCTGCAACTGGAGTTAGACAGTTGTGAACTGTCCTGTGGGTGCTGGGAATTGAACTCAGGACCTCTGGAAGAGCAGCCAGTGCTCTTAACCGCTGAGCCATCCATTTCTTTAGCCAGAAAAATTGACCCTTTTCCACAAGCTCAAACACGAACTTCAGAGTGAAACTAGGTTCAGAGTTCCTATTTTCAACTCGTCAAAGGACTGCCAGGAAAAAGAGGGCACATAGTACCTCGTGCCTGTGGGCCACCCTTAGCATCAGGGGGTAGACCTCTTCCTTCTTTGGAGCACTCACATATGTTGAGTTTGATGAAGACAGTAGAGCTACTCACAGTTGAAGCTATTTATTGGTTGAGTAGTAAGGAAGTGAGTTCCCCACCCAGAGAGTCATCAAAACAGAAGCTGAACTGGCCATTAGGAGTTTTTGCACAGTCTGAGCCTTCACAGAAAGATGGGACTGACAAGACTAAGATCCTTTGTGTCCTACTGCTGGGTCCGTAAGTGCAAGAGGACGAAGTCTCCAGATCAGCTGCCCAGACTCAGTAGTCGCAGACAATCTGGAAGGAAACAGTGGTGTGTTTTCTGTCTTTTCAAGGAGTCCCTACAGGGTCATGAACAAATACTTCCAGCATGAATCTTTCATGGAAAGTGTGTGTGCAGAGCAGGGAATGAGATGTCTTCCTCCATTGCTTTCTGCCTTGTTGCCTTTGACTGGGTGTCAGTGATCCAGAAACGCATCATTCTTTTGGAGATGCTGGTTGGCTAGCGAGTTCATAGGATCTGTCTCCTCACCCCCAGTGCTGGTGTTACAGGTAAGAGAAGCCCTGACCAGCTTTTTCTGTGGCTTGGAACTCAGGACCTCATGCTGATACAGCAAGCACATGTCCTAAGCCACTTCAGTGGAGAATGGACCCATGAATCACATATGCCATCGCAGATGTATGCACAGAATGATATCACATTCCAGTAATTCCAAAATACACACTGTGGTTTAGATAGTACTGGGGGCCAAGTAGGCATTGCAGGGCTCAAAGTATATAAACCCAGAAATCTACAGAAACCTGCCCCCTCAAAAGCTACTTCACTGTAGTGTGCTGTTTAATCGTGACCTTACCACATACCTGCCTTCAAACTTCACATCACTGAGTCCCAGTTTCCTGATCTATGAAAAGGCTGCTGACACAGGGCTAAGGGAAGCATTAGCAAGAATGACTTTCTGTACAAGGTGAAGTCAAGAGACAGAAGGAAGGGAGCAGAGAGGGAAGTGAGGGAAGTCACTTTGTACAGAAAGAACCACTTGCTCAGTTCTCCCAAGTCTAATGGGCACGACTGCGCATGTCTGATCACAGACAGCTTGATGTCAGAATCATCCAACGAGCCCACCCATCAGCCTTGCCCTTGTCACGCCCGCACTTCGAGTGGTGGGCATTTCCAGTTATTTTGAAACGGGAATGAGATGGCTGCTTTGCCTCTGTGATTGCTGAGCTCGCGGCTGACAGGGTGAAAGTCTCCCACCTACAGTGAGAGGGTTGTCATCTGTTTTGATCCACACTTGTAGCCCTCGAGAATGGCTAATGATCGATGTGTTCAGCAAGTCAATCACAGTTCTGTCTGGTCTGTGCTTATTTAGCAAGGCAGTTGGAGTGCACAAGAAAGACACCAGGCTGGGTGTCAGCAGAGAGGCACCGCCCCCTGCAGCTCCCAGAAGATGTGAGTTCAGATGGTTCCCTCATCCTGACCCACAATGTCATTGTCTGGTCTTCAAGATGGTCCTCTCAGACATGTACTATTACCACCTTGTATAAAAAAAATAGCATTTTATCAAAGTCTCTCAACCATCTCTTCATACACATTTGCATGCAAATACCATAGCAGGTGTGCTGGTTTGCTTTGGATGACTTCCCTAGTGGATGGATAATGTCCTCTCCCCATTCTGCTCCTTTCCTTCTGCCTCACGACCTCACTTTGCAAGTCATCTCCACAATGTCCAAACCACCAGCTGTCCCCACATACTGTCTTCAGTGCTCACATGATCATCTGTAGAACCACTGTCTGATTCTTTTCTGTTCACACAGTGGGATAGTCTATTATACACTTTCCTGCATTGGGAGTCGAACCCTCTGGGAGAGCACATCTGTGCCACATATCTGGTGTTCCTCACCTGAGACAGGGCCTGCTGTGTGTATGCCCACTCCTCTCCTGCTGGGCAACTACCTCGCCATCTCAGCTAAGTCCATTCCAGACAGGTCACAAGAAGCATCTCTGAAACACACACACAAACACACACACACACACACACACACACACACACACACACACACAGCAAGAGGGAGAGAAACATACACACACACAAGCAAACATACAGGCAAATATACACACAGACATACATAAACATTCAGAGACACAGACAAACATAAACACAGATGCACACACAAACACGCAGAGATGTGTACACACATAAACACAGAAACAAACATATACACAGAGACACAGATACAGAAATACTCACAGAGACAAACATATATAGACACATACAGACACACAAGCACATGACACATATAAAGACACACAAACATTTACACAGAATCAGACACATAGAGACACACAAAAAACATATACACACATAAGCAGACATACAGACACATATACACCGTCACACAAATACATCAAAACAGGAACAGGCACACAGACACTTACAGAGACACACACATAGGCACACACACACACACACACATAACTTTCTTCCCACTTCCTTGTCTGAACAGCTTAGATACTTCCATGACTGTTACTCAGAGAATCAAGCCAGACTTACAGATATTAGGGCTATGTCTAACATTACATGGCCAGTAAGTGCTGTCAACAATAGAAGATACTGGCCATCATATTGCATACAATTTAGCATCTGATGCCTTCCCCCACTTTCCAAACCCCCTCCTGAAAAACAGTTTCTATTCACCTGGATCTTGGCTTCTTCTGGGGTCCTACCTATTAATAAGATGATCAGGTTTTGGACTCACAGAGAGTGTCCCAAGGACTCTGGTTAGAGAACTCTTCGGGGAACAGTAATTCAGCAGCCCATACCAACATGTGAGAAGGATTTAGGGAAGGCAAACTAAAAAGTCATTCATTCACAGAGTCTGTGTCAAACTCTAGCAATGCTCCAGACCCACAGAGAGCAAGCTTATTCAGCCCTCTCTGAAGGTAGTGTAAACATCCCTGGACCTAGTCCTCTTCCTGCTGATGGATTGGGCTAGAAGATATGGACCTCCTGGGTACACTATACAGAGCTTTTCTGGTCCCTATGACTGGGTAGACAGATGGCTTGTACAGTCCTGTCTTCATTTCCATACCATGTAGCCCTCCTCTGGGAATGGGGAGAAGAGATATTCTTAAGGAATTTTGCCATCTGGCAAACTGGAAAACTGGTGTTCAGAGCAGTAAGGAGCCACTTCCTGTGTGTGCCATGGTGGTGGGATGGGAATGGGATGGGAGCCCTGGGGTTCTTGACCTCTTCATGCTGATGCTTTGGTTATGTGTCTGTGTGTAAGCTTGTGTTCTCTCCAGAATCCCAAGGACTTGCAAGCAGCTTAAAATCATGATCTCTGAGGCCCTAATAGGCCCAGGTTTGAGTCTCAAATGTGTCACCTGTTTCATGAGCTTCAGAAGAGTTTTAAACCTATGGAGGTTTCTTGGAGCATTAGCCCCTTGGAATTTCAAGACAGTTTCATAGGTATGAAACTACTCCAAAGCACGCAGGCAGAAAAGCATTGATAGTACCTGTGATGCTTGTGGATGGCTTCTTGAAAACCTCACCACAGTTGCCTAAGCCTCCAGAGGGATGTCTTCCACAAGTGACACTTCTCTTGACATATGTGGATCCTCTCTGAAGCCTGTCTAGACCATGTGTGTTCATTGCTGTTGTTGTTGCTTGCTTGCTTGCAAATTGTCATCTACAGAATCTCCAGAGTTACCGGCTAGGGCTCATCATCCTGGCTGCTGATGACTCATTGGTTAATGGGCAGGGAAGGGCTAAGGATGTGCCCTGGGAAACTTTCTCCAAGTACAAAGGCCACATTTCTATAAGGTTGTTTGTTCACTAGCCTAAGAGAAAGAGCCATTACATTTGAATTTTCCCTTTCACAAACATGGGCTAAATTCTGAAGGCAATTAGGCTACTTTACTTTCTTATTAAAAAAGAGTCACCTTCCAATGAGTCTTGGAAAGACAGAAATTGCATATTTCCTCTCATATGCATATCATAACTTCTAATGTTTGTGTACTTGTTAATAAGGGGATGTGAGAGTAAAGTGTAGATTATGAATTTGGATTGGAGATCACAGAGGGGAGCAAGAGTTTTTGAGAAGGGGCGAGTGAGCACAAAGGTTACTGTCACAGGAAAGTGGAAAGCGGACTGGGGGTTGGGGAAGAAGGAGGAAGGGCAGAGAGAGAAACAACAACAAGCTTTCCTTGGGAAAAAAATGCCATAATAATATACAATCCTCTGAAAGCAAAGAGAAAAAGAATGAGAGTCACCTTCCACCACAGAGAGAATGGGACTTCCTAAGCAGCCCCCATGGGTGAGCCTGTCTTTCCAGCAATGACCAGTGTGGGGAAGGGATTGCCTCCTTCTGGCCTCTGAAATGCTCACTCTTGTGGAAATTGAATGAAGTTAAAGGGAAATGTGGACTCTGCATTCGTCCTAACAGTAGACTAATTCACAGTGAAGGTAGCAATGTCTCATGTCCACATTTCAGATTGAGCCCCCATCCTGGGCTTTCCTTAGGAGAGAAGGGTGTTCCTCCTTGCCTTTTTTGGTTATACAGAATTCAGTTCCTCCTTCCAAGGACACGTGCTCCCAACTCAAGTATGATGTCTGCTTCAATCCTACAGACAGAATACATTCACTTGTGGTAACCCACAAAGTCATCATCTTCTTAATGACCATGGGGACCTGCTCAGTAACTCCGTGGCCTCACCAAGGTAAGGGTAGAGTTCCTGCCCTGTTCAAGATCGCATCTTCACATTGTGTTTCTGTAACCCAGGAAGACATCCAAAGTGGAGGGACATCAGTTATGCCCTCCCAGAACACCCCGTAGCCTTGCTTTTCCTCTCTGAGAAAGAAGGAGGAGTCTGTTACAAAGCCAGTGTTTGTCACAATCCCCTGAGGGTTGTGGACTAATGCCCCAGTTCAACAAGCTGGGTAGGAGAAGGTAGAAAGAGGAGATGGCTTTCCTCACCTGTTCACCTGTAGGATCTCACAGGCTGACTAAGCGCATGCACCCTCACCTGTACCATGAGCTTTGAGGGGATCTGAGATCCAGAAGGCAAGCATAGCTGTCCTTGTGGGACAGAGGAGCATCTGGGATTGCCACACAGCAATGGGCTTAGAATAGTCTCCCCACTTGGCTGAGCCCTTGATCTACAGCTCACCCAACCAGGCAGATACTGAGTAACCCTCCGTAATTGTGGTCTATGTTAAAGGCAGGCTACAGAGGTTTACCTCCACTGTCAACCTGGCTACCTTTAAAAACTCCTAGACCATGGAAACAGACATCTGGGTGTCTGAAGATGTTTCCAGAATGAATCAACTGGCTATAGGTAAGATTCACCAGAATTTGGGCCCTAACACTCTTTATGGGTTAGAAGGCGAGAGATGGGAACTCCTAAATACAGAGATTCTCTCTGTTCTTAGCCCCCATGTGAGTTGTTCTTCCTCTCCACACTCCCCCATCATGATGGACAGAACCCTCTGAAACCCTGAGTCCAAGATTCAACCCTCCCCCCACTCAAGATAGCTGCACCGGCATTTTGGTCACAGGGACAAATGGGTGGCTAATAGCCAGAGCAATGCTCATGGCTTGGAGGTGACTCCATTGGATTATTGTACTTTGACAAAGAGCCTTCACCCTCAAGCTGAGTGGGACACCTGGCCCAGTTTTAGTGATCACAGGGCTACATGGAGGGATGAACGTGGTTCAAGAAGACACCAGGAAATAACTGTGCTGTGGGTCAACCTTTGTACCCTTGCTCATCCGTCTCTCTGTCCCTCTACTGATCATGGCCACACCTCCCCTGGTTCACCTGACCAGATCTCCTCACCAATCTTCTTCCTCACCTGCACTTCACCTCACCTCCATCACCCTCTCCTGTGCTGCATGACACTCTGCTGGCCTTTACTTCTCAAAAGGACCTGTCACGGCATATCATAGCCTCTTAGGATCTACGGGGACATCTTCTCTGACTTGTACACCGCTGTAGCCCATTCATAGCACCATTCCACATGCTAGAATAAAAGTGGGGAGGGGAGAGCTGCTGCACAGACATTCACATCCCAGTCCTTTTCTCTGCCTCCTGGCTGCTTCCTTAAATGGAAAAATAAATAAATGATCACAAGACGGAGCCTGAGGGAGGTCAATGAGAGTTGAAATCAGAGGCCTGAGGAGACCAAGGCATGGAGACGTTTGAGGACTTCCTGGAGGAAGCAGAATTGAAGCTTGGAGAAGTGTCTGGCTGTGAAGCACAGGCTGCCCTCCTGTGTCATTTACACGCTCAAAGATGACTGTGCATTAATTCAGGATGGCGGACAGGATCCCACAACCACAAGATTGTCTGTTCACATTACCCAGCTTTGTACTTGATCTTTGAACTAAAGTCCATGTTTACTGGAGGAAGCTTTGGAGACAGATGGGCACAGGCCATGGCAGAATTAGGTAGCACTCTTTGTTCCTGAGAGCATCTTTTGGAGACCACATCTTTGGATATTGCCAGATAGTGGTCCAATCTCTTTTATCCTGATTGTGCTGACACAGCTTGGCCTTCTGCTCTCTTTATATGCACAAGCTTACATCAGACCCCTGATAGCTAGGAAGGTCACAGCCTCTGAAGACCCATGTGCAATTCTCCACTTGAGGATGTGGGTATCCCACCCCACAGCCCTACAAAGAAAGGCTGGGGTTATCACTGGACTCAACACCCAAGGATCAGGCTTTGAGGTTGCTTGTACCCCAAGAGTTAAGGAGTATTGTTTCTAGTGTTTGGAGGGGGGGGTCAGTGTTTTTCTGCCCAGAAATTTCATCACCACTCAAAGAGTGAAGTATGATCTGCAAGATGTTTTTGTCTGGCATCTGATCTCAGCTCTACCACATCCTTAAGAACTGCTCTGAAACTCAGCATCTTCATCCGTGGAAGCTCCCAGAACTGTCTGTTGTGCTTTCCCCAGAAACTGATATTTTACATTTTTTTCCGGTTAACCAACATTTCTTAGAAACTAAAAGAAATCATCAAATCCAGGGTGGGGTCTGGGAAGCAGAGGACATGGCAACCTATAGACTAGGGAGTCTGCCAGGTGGTCCAATTGAGAAAAGTGAGAGATAGGAAAGAATATTCAAGATGCTGATAGGAAAAGGGAAGGTATGCCTTGGTGTGAAGTGAGACACACTGTGGCCCTGGGCGAGATCACAGGCATGACGGTATGGGAGATACTGGCATCAAAGTAAAACAGCATTTTATTCAAATCCTAAATTGCTAAAATTAACTTCAAAAATGGACATTTCATCAGATGAAACCCCGAAGAACTGGGAGGGAAAATTTAAAGGATTATATTGCTAAACAATTTGCACTTTAAAAAAAAGGCTTAAACAGCTCTGTAGAGTGGGTCTTCAAAAGATTTTTAGAAATAATTTCAAGAGATGAAACTGTTTCCGAGGTCTATACCTCAGAATAGGATGTCTAAAATGATATCCAATTCATTTTTATTACTTGTAATATTTTTCATTTGTGTGTGTGTGTGTGTGTGTGTGTGTGAGTGTACCACATGCACAGCACTATACAGTAGACACTGGAGGCCAAAAAGTGGTTTTGGATATACTCTTAACCACTGAGCCACCTCTCCAGCCCCCACCCATACCCTGCCACCGTATTTACTGAGACACAGTCTTTTCATTGAACCTACAGTGTGCTGTTTTAGCTAGACTGGTTGGTAATGAGCCCCTGGGACCCTCCTGTCTCTGCTTCCCCAGGACTAGGCAGTAGTTATAGGTGTAATCCATCACTTATATCATACATTGGGTGCTGGGTGCCTCAACCAGGGCTCATGCTTATGCAGTGTGCATTTTACCTTCTGAGTCATCTCCTCTGCCCCAAGGTACAATAGTTTTAATAACTATGCCTGAAAAATACAATATACAAAAACCCCACAAATCCATAAAGTAACATCACTAGGGGATTTATATGTAAAAATTCTAAATAAATATGTATATGTATCAGATTTCAGAAGGGTGTTAAAAAGAATAATGAAGTATTATTAGGCAAAATATAATCTGGGAACATTAGGTTCAAAGTCAAAATCGATATACCCAGTTAAAAATAGTAAGAGAAAGCCTGATTGTACCTTTCTAATCCTATTCAAATGTACTTACACAGAAAGATCCGTGAGAGGGAACATTTTTAGACTGGATTTGATCAAAATAAATGCCTTCGCCCTTCTCAGGACCATTGAGAATATGAAAATATGATCCACAGATGGGGGAAAATAATTGTAAGCTGTGTATCTGTTAGAGAAAGAGCGTGTATCTAGAATATATCAGAAACTCATACACCCCAACAAAAAGGAAACAGCCCGCAGCCTTGAAAAGAGGTAGAGTATATGAACAGGCCTCTACCAAAGACTACACATCAGCAGGCACGAGTCACTGGAGAAGAGGCACCCCATCATTGGTCAGCAGGACATAACCTTAGCGTAAGATTAAAGTGATGCTGAATACATGTCTGTGGAATGGCTCTAAACAGCAGGGGTAGAAATGCCATGGTAGAAGCGGTCTCAGGCTTGATGCTGTGGTATTTCCCGTCATAGAGATTTGCTAAAACTCTCCCAACTGTGCCCCTAAAGTGAGCCAGTTTTACAGCAGATGCCTCGCACCCAACAGTGCTGATCTCAAACCTTTCTGAAAAGCGCTTTAGCATTCAGGTTCGTTGCTACCTCTTCTGCTCAGAGAAGTGATGTGTTTGACTTGTTTGGAATTGTCCCTGCTTTCCCTACCAATGAGTGTGTCTACTACATGTGGAATCCTTTAAAGTCTCCTAAGGAGGACCCTGCTGAGAATCGTGGAAGACACCATCTCTAACACACCATCTCTAACACACACCATCTCTAACACACACCATCTCTAACACACCATCTCTAACACACACCATCTCTAACACACCATCTCTAACACACACCATCTCTAACACACACCATCTCTAACACACCATCTCTAACACACACCATCTCTAACACACCATTTCTAACACACACCATCTCTAACACACACCATCTCTAACACACCATCTCTAACACACACCATCTCTAACACACTCTCTTGTGTGGGATGGATACCCAGTAAACAGAAGAATCCCTCCCTATTGTTTTTTTTAACTCCCTTAATTCCTTCTCCTTGGCCTAGCTATGGACTCATGTTCCAGAAACATAAAGCACTGTCCCCACCCCCAATAAGTGTCATGCTCTTGCAGGACCCATCTTAGGTAAGTTTTCTATTACTGTGATAAAGCACTATGGCCATAATCAACCCGGTGAGAATAGTCGTCCCAGGCTTTCATCCATCTCTGAGGGGAATCAGGGCAGGGGCTCAAGCAGGAGCCTGTGGTCGGGAACTGAAGCAGAAGCCATGGAGGAGTGCTAGCTTCTTATGCTTTGCTCGACCTGCTTTATCTACTTATTTTGTTTTTTAATCTTTTTCCTTTTATTGAAAATGAGTCTTTTCTCGCATAATATATCCTGAGGGTGATTTCTCCTCCCTCAACTCCTCCCAGTTTCTCTCCCCTCCCTTCCCAACCGGATCTACTCCCTTTCTGCCTTTCATTAGAAAAGAACAGGCTTCTAAATGATAATAAAGTATAACAAAATAAAATAGAATAAGATGAAATAAAAACTATCACATCCGAGTTGGTCAAGACAAATTGAAGGATGAGAGCCCAAGGGACAGGAATCAGAGACTCACTCATTTGCACACTCTAGGATCCCATAAATACACTAAACTGGAAGCCATAATATATATACAGAGAACTGGGTACAGATCTGTGCAGGCCCTGCTCAGCTTGGCTTCTTCTAGGCTCCCAGAACCACAAGCACGGGGTGGCACCATTCATAGTGAGCTGGGCCCTTCCACATCAATCAATCAAGACAACACACCAGACTTGCCCACAAGGCAATCTGGTGGGAGTATCTTCTCAATTGAGATTCCCTCTTCCCCAATGACTCTAGCTGGTGTCAGGTTGACATAAAAGTAGCCAACATAGGCCCTGAAAGAGACTAGAGAGCCAAGAGGGAGTGTCCTCAGGGAGGACCTAGCACTGTCACTCCCTGTGTAGGCAAAAGAAGGGGCAACTTCCCTTCCAGCTGCCAACATGTGGGACAGCAGGCAATGCAGGGGCCCAGAGAAGGACAATGCCAAGGCTAGCCCATTCTCTCCAGTCTTTAGCCTGGCATCACCCCGTTTCCTGCCTATTGACCTAAAGAATCAGAAGTCAAGCTGACATCATAGTCTGGCTGAGACAAAAAGGACGGACATCTGAGAGGCAGAAGTAGCTGTATGGAGCAAGACCAACTTCTGAATCAATATGACTATGCAAAATGACTGCTAGGAACCTGCAGAATGCCCTGGTAGGTCTTTGATGAGTACTAGGCAGTGCTTTCTTAGCATAAAATGCCACAAAACTGAACAGGCAGCAACTGGAAGATTGTACAATGCCTATTGCCAAAGCACCCAGGCAGGGAAATGTTTACACTGTACACGGCGATTGGAGCATCCTCTAGGTCTGCTATACACTGAATGGGAGAGACCTCTGGAGATCATTCTGTCTCTTTCCGGCAAACACTACTCCAGACTTACCCAGAAACCCTCAGAAACCAGCTAAAACTGACTAAATAAGCCCCATGTAATGACTCGTTTCCAGAGTCAAATCCACTTCCATTAAAGCAGTGGTTCTCAACCTTCCTAATGGATCCTTTAATAGAGCTCCTCATGTTGTAGTGATTCCCCCAAACCCTAAAATTATTTTCTTTGCTACTTCATTACTGTAATTTTGCTACTGTTGTGAATCTTATAAATATCTGTGTTTTCCCATGGTCTTAGGTGACCCCTGTGAGAGGGTCATTCAATCTCCCAAAGGGGTCTCGACCCACTGCATTAAAAGGAGCTAACCAGACCCAGACACGTGACTATACCCAAGGTGCCCCATCCATTATATCCTACAAAACCCATTGGTTGCACCAAGAAGTGGGAAAGAGTGGGGGTGTCTGTCAGGAGATGGGGGTGAAAAACAGCAGAGACAGTGGTGTGGTTGACAGATGCTTCAACAGCTGCTAGGGGGGTGCACCCAAAGCAGGGTGGAGGAGGAGCAGGGAGAGGGGAGGGAAGAGGAAGAGGAGAGAGGAAAGAGGGGAAGGGAGGGAGGGAGAGAGAGAGAGAGATCAGAGAGAGAAGGACCAAAGAAGAAAAACAACACATTTGACAGAAATGTTTGACTGCACAGGATTAGCAAGGGATTAGATGCTCCAGGGAGAGGAGACCAATGAACCCGAAGACAGAGAATGGGTTGATCCTGCAGAAAGAGAAATACTGGAAAGCTGGCAAGGCCTCTGTGAGCCCTGGGGACAATATCGAACCACCAAGCAGAAGCATACAATGAAGGGAAGCAGAATAAATTATTTGACTAAATAATGGCTAAACATTTCCAAACTTGATGAAATTTATAAACTCCCTGATTCAGAGAGTCAACAACCCCAGGCAGGATCAACACACACACACACACACACACACACACATACACACTGAACCACAATACATCACAATCAAATTGCTAGGACCAACCAACGATTTAAAAAAAAAAAAGAAAAATAAAAAAGCAAAGCAGACAGAGAAAGAAGGACAAACCCTTGAGATTCTTCTGAGAGTCAATTGTGGTTTCCCAGAGGAGAAAGAGTTGTTCCTTCCAGACAAGGTAGAGCATTGAGGGACTTAAGGCTCCAAAGAGTACTTTGTTGGGAAGATAGACCCTCAGATCTACACAGAAGGAAAGAAAATTCAGACTCAGTGTGGACAGCTATCAGGATGCTCAGATGAGACTAAGGGATGATGGGATAGTCACAGTGGGGACAGGTACAAGTGAACCAGTCAAGTGACGTGTAGCGGTTTGGATTCCTAGACTTGGGGATGGGAGGCAAGGAGAGGGAGGAATGGCTTTGATTTAGACCTTAGCAACAGGACAAGGTCTAGCTTTGGAATCAAGAACACAGCATGGAGGGATTGGACAGAGTGACAATGTCATCAGTACTGGAAGTCCCCACTGGAGGTGCCTGACACAATGCCAGGGAACTGGGAGCACAAGTATGTACCCCTTAGCTGCTATAGACAAGGGCTTCCCCATCGGAAGTTCACAGTGCCCATACCATCATCTGAAGACCTTAAGAGAGGCTGAGACACGATTCCAGGCAGATCCCATGATGCTGATGGCTGGGATCCTGCACAGAGCAGCGGCACAGACACACCCAGAGATAACGGTATTTTGATGTGTTTCTCTTGCTTTCACTCCAGTATGCCTTTTCAGAAGACGTATGCTGTCTCAAAAGAAAAAATAATAATAATAAAACCTTCTATCCTCCCCACCCTCCCTGTCAGCCCAAGCTCCTCTCCACAGACAAGTGTCAGGGAGTTGGCTGCTCTCCAAAGCTGCCTGGCTCACTCACTCTTAAAATACCCTCAACCATAGATGCTTCTAGAATGTGAACTGACCTGGAACACTTTTCGTCAAGGGCAGCAAAGCTTTCAAGTAGTTTCTTGGAACAGGAGAAGAGATAGGGGGACCGTTGCTGAAAAGGAAACTTAGTGGATCACACGGGCGGCAAAAACAGAGTGGCCTAGCAGGCTGCTGGGAAGGCCGGCTGCCCCGGCTGCCTCAAAAGATCAACATTTTACAGAAGACACGGGAACGGGAGTGGGGGGGTCTTGGCAGCCACTGTGAAGAGTGCTATGAGGAGACAGTAAGGTGCCCTGTGTCAATTAGAGGGGGCAAGGAGGGAGTGCAGGGAGCCCACAGAGCATTCTGGAGCCTGACTTCAGAGTTGTGTGGTCTCAGGATCGTTGGTACCTCGGTTTCAACTCTGGTCTCATCACTTATCAGAGATGCAAGGCTTAAATGTCTTTCTAAATCTCACCAGTCCATCTATCTGCCAAGGATATGGAAGTCACCACACACGTGTATGCAGTAGACAGAAAAATCATGTTGTACGTTTGTTTGCAGGAACCCAGCCCACACCCATGGTCTACACAGCACAGGGCACAGTCTGTGCTGTTCCTTCCTCCGTCTTCTGCCACTGGAAGCATTTGCTAGGGAGGTCACACAGACCCCTGCATGTCCCTCCAGTTATCTTGGAACGCACATACCCCGCTGGCCTTTCTGCCTTGCTCCATCTCTCCCAGGTTCCCTTTGACAGGCCTCCCACATTCCTCCCACCTTGCAGCTGGGAATTCAAAAGGCAGCAGAGGAGATTGACAGATAGCAGTAAAAAAACAATGTCATTCTCTCACTGGTGATCTTGAGGATACTGAAGCTAAAAATGGCTATCTCCTGCCCACTGCCTTTCTCTGGGTCCAGCATGTCCTCTGCCCTAGTGCCCAATTAGACGACCCATTTCTAGAGTCCGTTCGCTTTGTAACTTGGATCCCCAGGCCTGGAGATTCCCCAGTTTTTGAGAAAGAAAGCTTAAGTTGTGCCCACAAGTTGATAGCTGATCATAGACTCAAGGATCCCTTCAGGACTCCAAGCTCATCCTCATCCCTGCAGGCAGGAAAGCCTGTTAGAAGTGACCTCAAGTCCAGAACCACACATGCCTGCCTCTCAGTAGCGGCATTTCTGTAAAGCCAGTTTCCAGTCCAGTCCAGCCCAGCCCCCTCATCTTGATGGAAAGATATATCTCTCAACAAGCTGCTCCAAAGATTCAGATGTGTGGGAAGCAGGAAAAGGGATAGAAACAGGGCCTAAGAGTCCAGGGAGCCACAGAATGTTCTAGAACTTGATTTCAGAGTAGCCTAGCCTAAGGGTGAGCTGTATCTTGGCTTCAATCTTAGTATCATCACTTATTACATACTTCATATTTAAACATCTTCCTTAACAGCCAGGGAGAAAGTGGCGTCTTTGAGTGATGGAGGCATGAGGTGTGGAGCCCTGTCCAAGGGACAGCTGCTGCTCATCTCGTGGAAGGTGGAAAGGAAGACGCAGAGCACTGGGAGATAGACTGGTACCGTCACATGGACATCAGTGCTGTTCCAAACACCCTCGTAGGAATAGACACACAGGCAGTGAGTATCCAAAAGACTTTGCACAAGGATACCTCTTTCAATAAGTGCCCTCTTAGCACTGGCAAGCTGCAATATAGGGAAAGAGAAGCCTTAAGATAGCAGTGACCCAGGAGACTGTTATACCCCCATGCTGTGTTTAACCACCACCGGGGTCTCAAACATGGTACTGTTACCTACTTGTCAACCTTCCTGAACCTGATGATCAGACTTCCTATCCATCTCCTAAGCCAGTGGTAGGTCACTGGCCCAAAGTCATCACTGCACAATACTTCACCCCACAGTGGTCTTACAAGGATGGCATGCTTTCAGGAGGCAGGGTTCATCACCCTGGGAAACGGTGTCCTCCTCTCATGAGATTTTTAAATAGCTGAGCCATAAGTCCTTTTTCAAGGCCAACATCAGCATGTGTAAACATCTAGAACTGTATAAGCTGTCAAGTGTCAGGGGAACAAAGAGCCTCTGTAGTCTTTCCTATCCATACCTCAAGTTCTTTATATGGCTGTCTCTCACACAGAAAACTGAGCAAAATCTTGAAATAGGCATAAAGTATTCCATCCAGGCAAGCCATAGTCCAATCAGTGAATCACCTATCTCTCAGTCTCTTCATCATGGTAAGAAGCCATGAAGCCTATGTAAAGAAAGATACAGAGATTCACTGACCACTGGGTACATCCTTAAGATCAGGGTACCAGAGCTGGGGGTATAAAGGCCCAGGCTCAGCCTTCCCCAGGCAATGCAGAAGAGGGTCCTCAGGGTGTCTCAGAAGTCTTCCTGAAGCAGTGGTGTTACTAAAATCCCCACTATTGGATTTCCCTTCCCCTTCTCCCTCACCCTCCTCCACCTGCTCCTTGATATCACTTCCCGGTAAGTTCCCCACCACCCCCATTCACAAGACAGTACTCACCTTCTGGAGAATCTACACTGGAATAATATTTAACATTCCCTGTGAACACTGTGGGGTATGCACTGTACACAGGATGGCTCTGGAGCTGAAGTCCAGGAGCCTAATTTTGTCTCTTGAGAGCTTGGGTTGATCCAAAAATCCCTGACACCCATTGTCTTAGGAGCTGGTGTATTAGACTATAGAATGTCCCCTTTAGTCTTCTCTCTCGGATGTCACTCTACAGCCACACCCCTCTCCAGCTGTGAAAAACTCACCTGACAAATCATTTCTTTGTAGCTCTGCCCAGGGGCAGTATGGCGGCATATGGCTCCCTGTGCCTGAGTTAATTATCTATGGCGCTCACATTGCATGAAGATTCCTGCGCCGTAAGCAGAAGCTGCACTTTGCAGACCAGCTTCCAGGAGCCTCACCTGCAGACTAGGTTTGTTTTGGGAGTGGTGATAAACCTGGGGTAGAGCTTGTACACATGACAGACTTGCTGTCATAGCCCTAGAAGTTTAAGCGAATTCCTCATCCATCCATCCATTCAACTAGCATTTGTACCAAAATTCAGTGTCTTCCAGTTACTCTGGATGCCAATGGAATCTGGCTCATAGCAGAGAATCCTGGATTCAGTTCATGAATTAATAGTGTGGTCTAGGAGTGTGATGCAAAGTGGGAGCAATGGAGGCTGAAGGTGCTGGAATTCCGGACCTTGAGTCTCTCGTGATTCTCTCCTGAGCACCAGGTAGCTAGATTCCTATACAGCATCTTCCTAATCACTGACCCACTGCCTCCGAACATCGTCTCTTCCAACCTGTGCACTGACAACAACTGTCACTCAGCTCTCAGCTCCCTCCTCGGGCCTCTCCTGACCTCGACCTGTCCACCTCTACCCACCCAGGCCAGACCTCCATGAGGCCTTCTCTGCTCTCATCCCTACCTGCAGACACTGTTCCTCTTCTCTGTTCTCCTCCCTCCCTCTGCAATAGAACTCAAATACACCTTGATCTCACCTATGTTTTTCCTGGGACATGTACAACATTGCCCAGTGTTTGCATAGGTCACCTCAAGACTGCAAACAGGTGCTGGGGTTCCAACTATCAACTATCCATTATACATATCAGAAAGTGTAAATAAAAACAGGATCTGTGATAGCACTTGCTAAAAGAGACACACAAACATAGACACACACACACACACACACACACACACACACACAAACACACACACACACCCTGAAGAAACTGAAAGCAATGTCTTCACTGGAGTTGTGGAAAGGAGACGAATAAAAGGATATTGCAGAAAGACCCTATAACCTCTGCCATTAGACATCCGTATCACTACCTGGGGGGAGGACACACCCATCAGCTCCTGGGAATGGAAGCAGTTATCCTTAGGAACTCTCAGGGAGAGGACTTGTCACTGAGATTCTATCTGCTGAACTCCAACGTTCACCCATTGAAACAGAAGACCAGACTCTAGGCTGGGTTCTGGCTACAGTCCCCCTCAGTGAGACCTCCTATCGGAGCTCAATCAGAGTCTACTTGACAAGACCTATTAAAGAGACTCCCTGGGATGCCTCTGGCACCCTGGGACCAGATCTTCAGAACCATCCGACTTTCAAAAGAGAAATAAGAGTGGCCCGCAGCTTTCTCCCGGCCACACCAAGCACAGCTAAGAGTGGTTCCTCAGTGTGAAAGTCAATGAATGTCATTGTGGGCATGAACTCCAGGCCTCACAGTCCATGGTCCCTTCCACAGCAGGGTGCAGACACTCTTAGAAGAGGACAAAATGCCCCCCTCCTTTCGATGGAAAGCTGGTGGAGCCAGGAGCCAGTGCAGGCTATCTGGAGTAGTCTACTCAAAGTGCTACAGCCTTCAATGGAGAGATGCCACGGCCCCATCACTCCATAGGACAGTGCACAGCTATTGTGCACAGATGCGCTGAGTGGGACCCTTCCTCCTTGGTGATGTTTTCCTTCTTCAGTACCAAAGATTGCCTCTTTGCCTGGCAGTGACACCTCTCTGGGGTAAAGAGAACATGAGCCATGAGTCATTTTTCCTGTGAGGAGACATGCATATCTGGGCAGGAGAAGATTGAAGTCATTGCCTGCCCCCACCAGAACTTCAAGGCTAAAGATGGTGGTGAAACTTGGGTCCATCTGCCTTGTATCCACAGAGGACATATGACCAAGACAAGCTAATGTGGAAGGAAAGACCACTCCCAGGCAACCTATATCACCTCTGTCCTTTGAGGGACTAATAGGAGTCAGCATACCCTTGGTTTTCCTCTCCTTGGAGGCCATGGTGCCCTCCTGGCTTGAGAGTTAGTCACACCATGCAGCCTCGAGCTCAAGAGTAGAAACATTTGATTTCCACTCCATGGAAGTAAGTACATGTCCCACTTTCTGCTGCCCAGCCTCTGCCTTTGTCCCTATCTCTTTGCCACATCTACAGGCTGACTGGATGTTTGTCTGGTGCTTGAGAGAAAACTGATGGCAGTATGGCTTGTCTGGCCTCCTCTGAGTACCTGCAGCTATACAAAGGAGATAGCTACCTGGCCTGCAGTCTCTGACTAGTGCAACACCCACAGTTCCCTGTATGTGGTTTTGGGTTCTCAGAGCCCTCCTGGAGCAAACTTCTCATGGGAGTTTGGCTGAGATGGAGTGTAGAGATCTGTGCCCTCATTATAAAGTCAATAAGGACGTACTCCCCAGGCAGAGGAAGGGGTTTTGAGGAGCAAAGGGTGAAGAAAGAATTTTCAGTACACAGATGGGACTACTCTAGACCTTTAAGACACATAGGGTCATAAATCTGAAAAATGAGTAGGTAGGAAAATCCATGGGACTGGACCAAAAAACAACAAAGGGATGGAGATGCTGGTCCTCTGTGGGCCATCCTGCCCCAGTCCACCCCTGAGGACCCCTGCTGTCACCAGGCAATCTGTCCACAGAGTCTCTGGAGCAGGGACCTCCTGTGTGTGCCTCTAGTGGAGAGACAGGGATAGAAGGATCTGGGAATGTGCCCTGAGGGAAGTCAGAGAGAAAGATGGCAGAAGCCCTTGACCGCTTACCAAGCAATCTCTAGTCACCTTGTGGCCACCCTTGCCCAATAATTCCCAGACTGTTTACAAAGATTGCATAGACTGATTTACTCTGAGATGTTGACCATAATGACCCAGATTGCAAATGGGGAAAGCAAGGCTCAGGGTAGATGGAACAGTAAGTAAATGTTAGACCAGATCCAGGTTTCTATGAATCTTGCCAAGCGAGACAGCTGGGTTTCAAGAGGCCATACATCTGTGGAGGGACTGTGGGAAGAGATCGTTTACCAAAGATGTTGGCCATGTGTGTATATGTTTAAAGAGAAAGAAACTGACCGTGGGGGGAGGCATGAGGGGTGGTGGAGAGTACTTGTATGTGTGGAAAGACAGAGAATGTCTTGGCTCTACCTGGAAACTTTGTTACAGTTCTATTCATCTGTTTTCCTCTTTGTTTTCCGCATTTCTTACTATGTTACTTCTGTAATTAGATATTTTAAAAAACAATTTTTCTCAGGCGAGAAAACTCTTTCAGGCAGTCAGACTTAAGGACCTGTTGCCAGAACACATAGAGCAGGAGGAGAGGACACACCCCACCTCACCCCTGGTTGTTCTCTGACCTCCATATGTGTGCTTCGATAATGCACAGACAATAAATACATAAACAATGTAATTTTCAAAGGTTTTTTTTAAAAACCATTGTTTCCTTGTAAACCCATGTATGTTTAAATGGGAGCAAGGGAGCTGGGTAATGAGGAAACCAGAATGGATCTGGGTTAAGGAAACTTGGCTCGCCTCCCTGCAATGGGATCTTTCCCTGGCCTGCTGTGTGGCCTTGGCCTGTTCCCCTTGCCTCTCTGAGCTCTGTTTCTCTCATCTTATAACTGGAGCCTTAGGCTGAAAGTGCTTGCAGATCTTTTCCTTCTGTCCTTTGTAGGTCACAGTTGCTTTGAAGAAGAAAGCAGCCCAGGGACTCCCAGACCCCAGCCTTAGGCTCTGGGCTTTCAAACCTACCCCTCCTCCCTCTAAATGGAGGTCACAGCAGTGGCTACTCTGGCCTTTGGAAAGACTGAGTAGCAGGTCTCTGTGAACCTGACAAGCTGTTTCCAGCATGCTATGTCATCAGCAAGGTTTTCCTAACCCTCATGTCTGTTTTCCAAGGTCTCCCACACTAGGCACAGTGGCTTTTTTGTCCTTTTGCCCAGCTCTCCAGACCTCTGTGCCCTCAGGGGATGGATACACACACTCCTTTCTGCTCACAGCAGGGTCTCTCCTAGCAGGTCCCAGGCAGGTGACAGCTTAGAACCTCCTGGAGTCGTCTGGACCTGCTGATCCCTGCTTTCACTCTTGGGGCTGTCTCTACTCTGTCCAGATGTTTATACAGCTGGCTGGATTACTTAACTGCACTGACATCATATACCTTGATATTTCCTCCATGCAGAAATGGCTCAGATGGGAGAGGAGCAGGCTGCTGAGAATCAGGGTGTTCCAGGACTGATCTACAGAACATTCCCACTTCCTGAGAAAGCTTTGGATTCACTCACTTGCACTCGCAAGCACCGCTCCTGGCCTTAAGAGCCTTGGTTTCCCCATCTGTAAAGAAAAGGGGTCAGTTTGGTCTGCCCCAAAGTACATTTGGGTGCATAGAATTGATCTGAAGGACCACACCCCTCTCCTTGCAGATTTGAGGCCCAGAATAGGAGCTGATTCTATATGATCTGTGACTAATGATGGAGATCAGCCAAGAGACAGGGGTGGAAATTTTCTCCCTGTACCCTCTGAACCCCAATGGTACGTGTTTCCAATGCAAGACTAGGGAGGGGAAACTGAGACTCGAAAAGGAATCTCTATAGACTTGTGTCCCTGGACCCCCCTCTCATCACACTGAATACACGCTGAGCTTCACTCGGGGGGGGGGGGGAGGCTGGCATGCCTTTCAAACCTCAAGTCCAACAGATCTGACTTTTCTTTTGGATTTTGATAATGAGGCTCAGAGAATCACAAGCTCACCAAAAAGACAACCTGGTGCCTGCAGGATCCCACCCACATGCGACTGGATTCCTACATCCTTAAATGTTTCCAGCACTCATGCCTGACAGTCCTGGTGCTTGCGTTTAAACTGCGACAGAAGTCAAATCAAACGCTGATGTTAACATACTCAGAACCAAGGTCTGTACCAGGTGCTGGGAGGACCCTGCCTTGCTGATAAGTGGCCTAGAGAAAGTGGCATTTAGACTACTCTTTGAAGATCAAGCAAGAGCCTGCAGGCAGCCTCTGTAGATACATACTGTCTGGAGCTGATGACCCTGGCCAGTGCTCCTTCTGGCTGCCCCTGCTTTGAAAGGCTTTCCATCAGAGGAAGGACCCAAGAGGATTTGGATCTGAAAGGTAACTCTATAGGCAAGAATGACCCTGCTGGTCCAGGTCTCTCCTACTTATCAGCTGCTCAAGTCCTGTCCTGGTTTTACCCCTAATGTCTGGCACAGGGCAAAACAGCTCACATTTGTAGAACGAACAAACCCCACATCTGCACGATTCCTCTCCACTGGCAGAAAACCGGGGATCCTTGTTGATCATGTGGGCAGATAGTAAGCCGACTCCTTTTTCCTCCATGGTCATATGCCACCAAAACCATGCTCCAAGCAGGGCACAGTTAAGTTCCCTACTGAATTTTGAGATAAAATAACTTTTATCCAAAGTTACCTGATTAGCAAGTGACAGAGGTAGGATCCATACACAGGCCACGGGGACCTCAAAACCCACGCCTCTTTACCGTGTCCCTCAGTACCCTCTTTGCTCGGGAAAGGACTGTGGCCTCAGGTCTGAGATGTCACAGCCCTTGGGACCTATTCTGGGCCTCCTTCTCCTCCCACATTAGGTTGTCCCTTCTGCGCCCATTAGACCCTGCCTCCTGCTTGCTGTAACTTGGATATAAGGGAAGCTGGAGCCAGGGCCTGTGGTCTGTGCATTCTCCCCAGCCAGGGAAGGATGCATGGTGTACTGTACTTGGAGTATGTCTTGTTAGCCTGCAGTGGCATTTTTCAGAGGCAGATTCTTCTACACCGTTAGTGTAGACTTCCCCTGCTTCTCAGGTCTCCAAACCACACCCTCAGCTCTGAAAGGACATGGAACTCTGCCTCCAGCCCCTCCCTGCGTCTTACACTGCACACTACCCTGCTGCAAGCCCCACCAGGATGGGCTCTTTCCCTCTTAAACAAGAACAGGGATGTTTTAAAACTCTCTCTTTTCAAGGCATGTTCCTCAACTATTGGCCCTAAGTGACACCTGAGAAAGAAAGAGACCCTGGTGCCACAATAGATGGTCATGCTGTATGCTCTGCCTTTGGGTTCCCAAAGCACATGAAGACCTGCAGCAAGTCCCAGAAGCGCTCTGTACCCTCACGGTACATGTTTCCATGCAAGACTGGAGGGGCAGACTCAAAAAGGAGTGCCCATTCTCTACAGACGTGAGCCCCGTGTGCCCCTGGGTCCCCTTCTCATCACACTGAATACATACTGTGCTTCTTTTGGGGGATAGGAAACTTCTTGTCCACAGAAAGGGCTTTCTCTGCTAACTCCAAAAGCAAAAAGTCAGGTTCAGAGGGACAGCTCCAAGGAGCCCAGAAGTCCTCCAGGCAGCCTCCTGAGCCACTTGGACACATGCATATTCCACAACAGTCCGCAGACCATGGTACAGCATGTCAGAAAAGGCTAGGCTTAATTCCTTGCTTCTCCAGAATACTGCTCTATACTTGGGGGAATTGGAAGGTGGGTGCTTAGGCCTCTAGGAACTGATCTCTGTGACTACAGGTTCCCACTTCCCAGTAAGGATAGGTCATGTGGGGGTTCCTGTGCCAGCTAGGGAAGAGGTGGAGAAAGATTTTTTGATTGTTTGATTAATGACTACTGTCATCAGTTACCCTGAAGAAAGGTTGAGGTCCATTCAAGGGACACTAACACTGAGCAGGAAGATAAGTAAGAGGAACATTGACTAGGTTTTCTTTTTCTAGGGATATATATATATATATATATATATATATATGTATGTATATGTGTGTGTTTTCTAGGATATATAGAATTGATATATATCCCCCTGCAAAGGCAAGCTTCTCTGACCAAAGCTTTGATGCACTAATCTATAGCCAGAAACATAAATGTTTAGAAAGCAGTGTGATACCACAACATATCCGCTTGACAAAACAACCATAGATGCTCCTCTACTTGTCCATATGACCTCCTTAGCTGACTGCTTTTGACTGGGTTTACAGTGCTAAGTATGACTTCCCTCCTGTGGAGCAGGTCTCAAATCCAATCAGAAAGTGGTTGGCTACCTCCATGATAGTCAGGTCACCATTTTAGTGGCGGGCACATCTCACCAGCCATATCAACGGTGTTATCTGTGGAGTCCACAACTGGTTATGAGCACTGATAACTTTTCTTCTCCAGCAGCTTCTATAGCATCTTCTGGCATTTTGCTAGGCGATGAGGAAGAAGCTTCCAGTTCCGTTCTAGCATGATCTGTTTTGTGTCCTGCAACCAAAGCATGTGGCATCTTCAGCAATAGGGTTATTCCATCTAGTTCTGGTGGCCAACTAAGAGGGGACTCTGCTGCCTTGGAAGCCTTAAGGACCTCCCTGACCAACAACTCACAGCTAGCCCACCCCAGGAGCCACATCTATAGATACAGGTAAGGGAGACATTGGCCTGGGGCAGAATGTTAACAAGGCAATTGACAGCCCTTGGATTCCTGGTTCAAGCATCCTGGTCATAAATGACCACACACCTTCATTCAGATTCTTATATATATTTTTTAAAACTCCAGTTATTCTGTAAACTGAAATGGATGAATCTATCTAAATATTTGTGAGGCAAATGGTTGAGAACTGGGGCAGAAGCTACTGCTGCATTTACTCAGTCAAGGTCAGGGCTGGCCTCGAGCATATCCATGATGCAGTGGTTAAGATACAGGAGACGGGGATACAGCTCAGGTGGTAGAGTACTTACCCAGCATATGTGAAGCCTTGAGTCTGATTCCCAACATCACATAAAACAGGCATGGTAGTGCATACCTGTTATCCCAGCACTCAAGAGGTAGGGGCTATAGGATCTGAAGTCCATCTGAAGGTCACCCTGTGCTATAGAGTAAGTTCAAGACCACACAGGCATGCTTTTCTTCTCACACTGTGATCCTTGCCGCTTGACCCCATGTCACACAGATCTGATCGTGAGGAGGACAGCTTTCGCCCAGGTGGCTAGGTCTCACTGGAGGCACACCCAGCCTCTCCTGGCAAGAGGACCCAAGGGGAGTCCAGGGCAGCCTAGACCCAATAGAGGGAGGGTGCAGTCCAGATACTGCCCATCAGCTGCCATCCCGCTACCCCCAGGGTTCTGACCATACGATAAATGTCTCCCAGGATTCTCTGTCCCTGATGGAGATTCTCAGGACCCTGAGGCACATGGTTGCAAAGCAGGCTTGCTTAGCAAGCTGTTAAGAAAAAGAACATGCATAGTGCAGACCCAGACCCAAAGACAGGCTATTAATCAATGCTAAGTGGCTTTGCTAGCCTCTGCCTAAGACTGGGCATGCGACAGTGGGTGCTCAGTGGACAGTGGGGGAGTCATGGAGGCTCCAGGGTTTAGGGGTTGAAACAAGTTGGAAGGTGTCCAGTTCACAACTGGAGCCTCACTGAGAGGTGAGGAGCAAAGTCCAGCCCACAGAGAAGCCATGACTGCAGTTATTAAGGATTATGACAGAGAGTATGTGGCTTCACAGTAACAGGCAAGGTACCAACCTGGTCCAGAGAAGTCCACTAATAAGTCCTGGGAAACCCACGAGCTGATGGAAGAATGTACTCACACGATAGCACAGGTATAGGGGACCTTCATGTCATCACATTCTTAAAAATCTTTCAGGAGCTGCCCCTAGCCCTGCTAGGCTCTCCATCCCCCCCGCCCCACACACACCCCACCCCTTCAACACTCTCCTTGTCCCCTTCTTCCCAAGACAGATCCTCTGAGTCCTCCTAGATGGTAGCAAGACTTCTACACTTTCAGCATCAGGGAAACTCTACCTCTCTCAGCTTTCAGTGCCAGACCCATCCTACCCTTCCCAAAGCCTCCTCCTAAACATCCACTCCAAGGAAACAAAACCCCACCTGCTTGCCCTACCTCCTGACATCCTATTCTGTTTCAGCATCTTGCTTCATCTCCATTAGCCTTTATTTCATAACATGATCTCTTAAGCAGCCCATCTACTTATTGTCTGGCTCTTCCATTTGAAAACTTATTGCCCTCAGCCTTTGGCAACTACCATCCTGCTAGTCTGTATCTGCCGTGGCACTCATTACAAAGGCCTGTGATAAGGATTGAGTGAATGCTGAGTTGAGAATGGAGTCTCACTTGCCTGACCTCCTACAACTTGGAGCAGGCAGGCATGTCCCTGCCACACTGCCCAGCAGTCTCTCCTCGGTGGTGGAAGCCCTCCCTGGGTTCCCACACACCTCTCTCATGCTTGCCCAGTTGCTAGAGTAACCCATGCGATCCCCCAGCACAGACACTGCCACCTACTCACCGTGAACTGTATTTAAAATGTAAATAAAAAAGGCTTTTAGGAGATTTAAGTGTTTCCCTTGGTATTTAAATTATTCAATTATAACTAAAGCTATTAAAATACAGTTAATTAAAATTGTTAGATTGTTTTCCTTCGCACTGATCATGGCATCGCCGACTTCTCCCTCTAGCTGTTTAATTCCTATTAAAAATGATAATGCCCTGCTTTATTCATAAATGCAGCAACCTTCCCGTACATTCTTCAGGCGCTCTCCCTTCCCCAAGCCACACCATCGTCTTTGCTCCTAGCAGTGAAGCGGAAACTCTGCCTTAGTCTTCAGAGGTTTAATCAGCAGTAAAAAAGACTCAAAATTTAAACATTAGCATGACTTACAACAAATAATACAGCCCCCTGTTTTTTTAAATAGCCTTCTAATTCTGATGCAACTTAATGTCATAAGAGACCAAAGCAGGACCCCAAGGTTTAATGAAAGGTGGGTCCCAGATAAAGGCTTTGTAATTCACAACATAAAATTACCAGATCGTACACTAAATATTTATTTGAAAGGTTCTGCAGCATTTCTGGTGGGAATAGCTCAGTGCACTGTGCAGACGGTTATGTGTTTTCAGAACAGGAAGAAAAAAAATGCAGGCAAAGCCAGTGCCTGCATCTCTGATCTGGTACCTTCTGAGAACCTAGCAGTTATGGTGTTTCAGTGCCTGAGCTGTGTTGCAGGACCGTAATGGCTCTCCTAGGTGATAATGGGCCAGGCAGCAATGGGTTTAGCTTTCCCAGAAGGGCCAGGTACCACCTCTAACCCTAGGGGTGATTAGTGAACACATTTGAATGGTGACTCCTCACATGTCTCCAAATGTCACTGCAAAGGGCATGGTTACAAAGTGACTCAGTTACTAAAGGGTGTGGCTGCCCTCAGGGAGCTTACACCTACCAGTCATGGCGAGGTCGGACAGTACTGCCACTAAGGTTTTCCTGTGTGGATATGGAAGATCCCACAGGAAAGGCTGGTCGGGTGAGGTCTCTCCTGAGCAAAGGCAAAGGCAAGATGAAGGGGAGGGGACAAGAAAGAGGTGGTGGGTCTGGGACACTGAGACCCTGCTGTAGTTGGAACATAGATTAGGTGGAAGTGTATAGCAGAACTTAGAGACCTGGTCAAGAGAAACCCTAGACATGCCTCCTCGGAAGGTTGCCCATCCACGAGGGACTGACCGTGGCTCATCAAAGACTCGTGCAGCTCTCAGATCTGGGCTGCAGGTGGTTGGTAAATGACCAGATGAAGAACTGCAGTAAGTACCTCTGGTGTTCTGGGTACTTATTGGAAATGCCCCCAGGGCCAGCTGCTGAGCTGCTGGGGACCCGACCAAGACCCACGGGGCTAAGCAATCCGGGCTCTTGGACCTTGTTCTGCAGTACCCTGAGTGCTCACACTGGGACTGCAGACTTTCTTCCCAGACCCACCTCCTTCTGTGTCCATCAGAGCCTCATCGGCTGCTCTAAATGTGCCTCTTTTGCCCAAGAAGCACAGTGTCCCAGGGAAGTAGAGAGAGGCTATGAGCTTTATTGCTGGGCACAGGGGAGGGTAAATCTAAACCGCACCGACATGCCACTGTGCAATGAGCAAGATGATTACAGCCAAAAAAAGAGAAAAAGGTCAGCTCAGTCCATCATGGGGCAGAGATGAGGGGAAATGAGCTGCCACCATACCACTGGTGGGCATTCACTTTGTCAAACAGTAGGCCGCTTCTGCACTCCTAGGGAGAGAAAAGAAAGCGTATGTCCACTGAGATTTGGATGTAGCTGTTGGGAACAGCTTTAGTCGATAACTGCCTAAGAGTGGAAACAACCTAAGAGCCTCCTACAGGGGAATGGTTAAAAGAAACTGTGGTATATCCATTCACATGAATAGGACTCGGCTGCTGAAACGTGATTCAGAGTGAGTGTATTTCTGCATAATTACTCAGAGTGAAGGAAGGCAGACAGAAGGAGAGGGGTCTGCAAGCAATCCACAGGGGCAGAGGGAGTGCGCATGGATAGTGGGTTGGGCTGACAGACAGGAGGCACAGGGAAGCAGAAAGAAAGATTTGGGTGTGATGGCTACATTCACTCTTGACTGCAGAGATAGATTCCTGCCTACAGACAGATGTCAAAACGTATCAAAGCACACACTTTTAGTTTAGTGTACGTCAAACATACTTCAATAAAGTCGCTTTAAAAAATTAAAAGCCCAGACTTTAGAGGTTTCTTTTTTATAATTTTGACTGTGACATGGTTTTGAGTGTATAAAATAGCAAGAGCAGTTGGAATCCCCTAAAGAGATTTTCCTAAATCAGCCTCCACCCCCAGACTTTACCTCTCCCCCTCTTCCAACTTCTTCCTGAACTGTTTGAGAGGTGAGTCCAAGGTGTTGTCTCCCTTTAACCCAACACCTCAGGGTATATTTCGTAAAACAGGGTATTCTCCTGCTGTCCATGGTTCAGCTCTTGAAACAGAGTACTTCGCCATGAACCCTTAAGTCAGTGCCAACAGTGGTCCTATGGTGTGCGTGACAGCTGTCTCTGCACTGAGACATCCTTTCAGGATCTCCCAGCTATTGGCTCACACATCTCTGGCTTCTCTGACCTGAGTTCAAGTGCTGGCCACCACTCACGAGTGGTCCTGTGACCTTGAGCCTTCACCTCCAGACCTTGATCCATGCAGCAAGAATAAAACAAGCCAACCCTCCGGATGGAGGAAAATGAATGAGATTATGACTATGTGTGCCATCTGCGTTATAGGGACTAAGGTTGGAGTGGGCAGGCACAGGCACTTAGGACCATCGTCCTGCATGGTCTAAGCACTGGATGCTCAGGCTGATATCCTGAGTCACACTGATCCAGCTCAGTGAACCCCTCTGAGCCTCTTGTCAAGAGCATCCTCTGCTTGGTGTCATGACCCCTATCTAGAGTTTGGGGTTGCAAATTTCTTTTCTATGTTTTAAAATCCACTCTACCATGGGAAGGAAGGATGGACGGATTCTAGAAGTCAGAAGATTGAGGACCCCATGAGAACACAGCTCACAGGGGACCACAGTAATTGAGGTGATAACCACGTCCCTGTATGGGTCTGAGTTAGATCCTCTGCAAATACCTTGTGAAGGCACAGCTTGGTGTTTCTGTGGGAACCCTAACAGCAGGAGTGGGGGCTGTCTCTGATTCTTTTGCCTGTGCTTGGGACCCTTTTTCTCCTCCTGTTGGGTCGCCCAGCCTTGATATGAGGATTTTTTTTTTCTGCCTTGTCTTATTGTGATTTGTTAGGCCATGTTCAATTGTTATTCCTGAAAGGCCTGCTCTTTTCTTTTTAAGGGAAACTGAGGAAGAGTGGGTCTATGGGGAGGCGAGGGAGGACTTAGAGGAGCAGAGGTAGAGGAAGGTGTGGCTGGGATGCAATGCATGTAAAGAATAAAAATTAAAATAAAATTTATTCTTCCTTCCCCACTTCTTTCCCTACTAACATTGTTCAAGTCCAGAGAAAATGAGCCTCAGCAGTGGCTGCCCCTGCCCTGGCAGGGTGTATCCTGTCTCTTGACATTACTTTCTGCTGATGCCAGAACACAAGCCTTACACCTTACAACACAGTTAATGTGCCAGGGGACCCATAACCAGGATGATCAGGCATAGGACCTGCCGCCTAGCAGTCTTCAACTAAAGATGTTGCCTGTCGGGGTGACTTCTGTTTGCTAAGTCATAACATTAGCTCTTGGTGGCTTTAGGGTGGTGAGAGATTGGCTGGTCGATATGAGAAAGGCTACCAAGCAGAGGACACTCGGGAGCTTGGGATATGGTGCCACATGTGCTCCTAATTCAAGGATACAGGACGAGAGGAGCAATGCAAGCTGGGAGCAACTCGGGCTGAGGGAGAGCATGGCCTGACAGGAGCAAAGGTCCCGCGGTGGGAATCAGAGCAGAGAGGGCCCACCCACGTTGGCAAAGGCAGGGGGAGATCCTCATGCAATCCGTCCCCACAGTCCTTTAGGTCCTGACCAGATTCTCACACTGCCTGGCTCTGTTTGTTTCCTACTGCTGCCTAGGTAACAAATGACCACACACTGGGTGGCTTTAAACACTCAGTTGTACAAGCCAGAAGTCTAAAGCAAAGGTGCCAAGCTAGGCTGACTGTGCAGGGTATGCAGGCTGATTTCACGAGAGTCAGGCCTCCTCTCTTTCTCTCTCTCTCTCTCTCTCTCTCTCTCTCTCTCTCTCTCTCTCTCTCTCTGTGTGTGTGTGTGTGTGTGTGTGTGTGTGTGTGTGTGTATGTATGTATGTCTCTTTCTGTCTGTCTGTCTCTTTCTGTCTCTGTCTCACTGTCTCTCTGTCTCTGTCTCCTTCTGTCTCTCTGTCTCCCTCTGTCTGTCTCTCTTTCTCTGTCTCTGTCTCTCTCTGTGTGTCTCTGTCTCCCTCTGTCTCTCTGTCTCTGTCTCCCTCTGTTTCTCTGTCTCTGTCTTCTTCTGTCTTTCTGTCTTTGTCTCTCTCTGTCTCCCTCTGTCCCTCTCTGTCTCCCTCTGTCTCTCTCTGTCTTTCTGTCTCTGTCTCTGTCTCTCTCTCTCTCTCTCTCCTTCCCTTTCCATCTCCTCTCTCTCTGGCTGTCTCTGTTTCTCTGTGTGTCTCTTTCTAGCTGGCTGGCTTTCTGTGTCTCTCTATCTCTGTCTCTCCATGTCTCCCTCTCTGTCTCTCTATCTGTCTGTGTTTCTCTGTCTCTCTCCTCGTGACTCCTAACTTCCAGTGCTCTCCCACCTTGCATGGGGCTCTAGGTCTGCAGTCCTTGCTACTTTTTGCCTCCCCGCTGAATCATCACCCCAGCTTCTACCTCCACCTTTACAAGCATGGCTGCTCTGGCTTATGGACCATAACACTGTGTCTTGTCTTTTCTGTCCCTTGTAAGGACACACCTGCCACTGGGCTCATCCTGAGCTGGGGTAGACTTACCCAAAGACTGTCACATGTCACAAAACTCCTTATTTGACTGGTGCCCCATTATGAGATTCTGTGAGACAATATTGCATGTGGGTGGAACACAATTCAAGCCTAGATGCAGGTTGTGAGCAAACAGTTTGTCATCACCAAGTCTTCCCTGGATTCTTCTTGACCTGTAGGAGTTGCCAGTATGATCAACTGAGGGGGGGGCGCAGCTCATTTTCAAAGGTCTCCTAAGCCTGAAGGGAGGAAGAGCATAGGCTTAGTGGGGATAGAGATGGCTCTGGTGATCATAGAGCCTTGCTCTCCCGCATCTGAGCTTCCTGTGATGCAACGCTGAGGTGCACAGCAGAAGATGTGAGGGCGAGAGAGAGTGGGGCTCCAGAGCACATAATCCGTCTCACCGAGCTTCACTGTCCTCCCCTGGAAACTCAATTTCCAACATGAGGTTTGAGCATCCACTGAGGTTTGCAGCAGGATGTGGTGGGAGGGACATGAAATTTCTTGGCTTATGAAGTTTTTAGGGTCATGAGGGGTCAAGATGTCATAGCTGGTGAGAGCTACCCACAGGAGCATTGGAGCCCAAATACCTTAGGACCAAGGTAGGTAGGGAAACCCTGCACACAGCCCAAAGGAAGTAATACTAGCTATGACATAAAGGATGTTTAAGACTTAGATAGGTGTGTGGGGGGGGGTGGGTATGAGCCAGGGTGAGCTCATAAGAAAGTGCATTTTGGTTTCCAGTCTGGGGAGGCAGGGTGGGGCTACTATGGGAGTTCCAGGAGAAAAAGAAAAAGAAAAAAAAACTTTGCAGAGAGATGGAAAGCAACCTTGGGTGCAAAGAAGTCAGAGTTTTATTCTGCTCCCTCCGGCGGCTGATGGAGGCTGTTCAGCCAACTGCAGAATGAACAAATTTGTAGTGCAGAATGATCACTCAGGCGGCTAGAGGGCACAAGCTGGGAGCGGGAGCCGAGCGGAAACCTATTGCCTCACCCTTGAGAGATGATCAGGGCTGAGGTGCGATGGAGGGGAAGGAATGGATGCACGAGGCTTAGAAGGGAGGGCAGCACGCACAGGACATGGTGACCTCGCATGCCCAGTTGGCAGGCCTGTCTCTAGGTCACAGAGATAATGGACCTGGTATGCTTTGGAAAGCATGGAACACCTCGCCCTGGCAGGGGCTGGTTTGAGCTGGATCCTGAAGTACAGCCTCTCACTTCTCCTCCAGGGAGTCTCTCCTCCCTGCTTTCCTTGCCTGTAAGCAAAAGAGAGAGGGGAGGTGAAAAACAGACACATTAAGTGCCAAAGCTTATGTTAATACAGCATTAAGGTTGAAAATGTAATCTCCTAGGAGTCAGGAAATTCCGAACAAGGGGTTTCCATAGCAACTCAGCCACACTGCTCCTCTGTCCATTTGGGCCCTGTTTTCCTTGTTAAATATGATCCCGTCGTATATTATATTTTAACCAGCTAAATGTGCTACCCACAGCACACAGAGCTCTAGCGATGGCTCACGAAGCTGCCAGAAATGAGTGTGTGTGCGGCAAGGAGCAGGTGCCCGCCGAGTGAGCCTGACATAACACAGCCACATCCTGGTATCTAATAAATGAGTCGTAATTGCATTAAGAACAGCTCCCTGATATACCAGCGAGCAAGGGCTCTGCAACCTTTGTGTTCAGAACGGATGGATCAGAGTACCCACTCTAGGGGCCCAGAGGGTGGGTGGTAGGCACAGTAGGACTCCTCCCAGACTCCAAGGGGAGACACCAGGCTCCAGCCTGAATGATCAGGAGCCCTCTTCAGTGGCGCTGTGCTGTCAGGATGTGGGTCAGAATTACCTGGTCCACTGACTTTTCATGAGCGCCAGCCAATCAGAGATGATCTGTCACTGTTCGTTAACATCCCCGGGGTTCGCCCACACAGCAAACACACAGGCAGAGGAAATGTGACCCCCCTCCCCCTGCTGCCAAGCACACACAGCACAGTGGACAAAAGCTTTCTATGTGGCTGTAGGGATGTTGGGAGAAACGGACCGGAGGTGGGGCAGTGGATGACTAAGTAACAGAATGTGTGCAACATCTGCCCCATAATGCAGTGGAAAAAGGCTGGAATTTTCAACTCAGGCTGCTGGGGCTCAGTTATCTCCCAGACATGTGGTCTTCAGCAAGCCCCTTAATTTCTCTTTGTCTTAGTTTCTCATCTGCAAAATTGGGATAAAATTACCATTAACCTCACACAGGCTTGTTGGGGGATTAAATAGGATAATTGATGCACAAGCTTGCTGGAAACTTCTAAATCCCTAATACACATGTCAGGCTGCCAGGGAGCTCTAGAAAACCATGCTGCCTTCTGGAGTCTATACTGGGATCTAGATATTTTGTGCTTGATTCTGAAATCTTCCCATGGGTTTCAGATGTATTAAAGGGTCTAGAGCAAGGGTAGCTAAACATTTTTTTTCTAGGGAGATTCAAAGAGTACTTATGCTGAACTTTGGAGCCCATATTGTAACTTCTTTGCTCTAGGCTGTACATAAACAACTGAATGAAGCTGGGTTTCAATAAAGCTTTATTTTCAAAAACAGGAAGTAGACAGAGCTTCTGACCAGTGGGCTGCAGTGTGCTGGTCCCTAGTCTACAATTTTCTATGTAGGGAAGTATGTGGTATTTGTGAACATAGCTTTTCTGCTGAGAATTCAACTTTTTCTCCTACCTCTGCCCATCCCCACATGGACATAGCCTCTCTTTTCAGCCAACTTCACCTCCCAGAACCAGGGAGTGTGACCTGCTGAGAGGCAGCTGCATTAGCTTCCCAACCTTGGTCCAACAGTGTGAACAGTGTGTGTGTGTGTGTGTGTGTGTGTGTGTTCGTCCAACTCATTCAAGGCTTCTAGAACAGTCAAGGACATGATCATCTCACCACATCTGTGCCCACTTCATTCCATGGAGCCAGTCAGCTTCCTCTACAGGTGTGAGGGTGTACCTGGAGAGATTGCCAGATGGGAAGAGCCGGTGGGCAGGAGGGTCTAGCTCTGGTGAGATAGTCTACAGCCCCCCTCCCTCTGATGGAAGAGCCCTGTGTCATCCTGAACAAGCATTCGTGTTAGTGACGCAGAACAACCTCCACACACTGCCCTCTCAGAGCCTCCGCCTCCTCCAGCTTGAGACTCTGGAAGCTTCCAGAAGTGTGGCAGACTTTCAGCTTTCACACTGGCAAGCTTCCCTCCTCCTCCCAATCCTGGGCTGAACAGTTGGGCAGAACCAAGTTGTGTAACTCACCTCTGAGTCACACTTCCCCAGCATGGTGTCTGCTGTGTGTCCTACAGAGCAGAGCTTCCTTGCATCATGAGACCCAAGCAGGTGACTTGTCCAGGAATCGGGGCCAGTTGGTGGCTCTTGTCCCAGAAGATCAACTAAGACCATACCATTTCTTTTTTTTTTTCTAAGATTTATTTATTATATATATGTAAGTACACTGTAGCTGTCTTCAGACACTCCAGAAGAAGGAGTCAAATCTCATTACAGATGGTTGTGAGCCACCATGTGGTTGCTGGGAATTGAACTCAAGACCTTTGGAAGAGCAGTCAGTGCTCTTAACTACTGAGCCATCTCACCAGTCCGACCATACCATTTCTAACGACATTAATAGAAGAATATATGTGAGGATGTGTTTAAGCATGTGTGGTGAGACTCCAAGGGTAGCCACAGATCACTGCACGCAAATGGAGGGGCAGACCATGTGTGTGTATCTCTGTGTGATTTCATGTGTGCACACATATGGTGAAATTCTGCAGGCATGTGCATTATAAACTCAAAACTTCACACTGGGATATGTACAGGTAGCTGGCTCTACGTCTTTACCTAGGTGATCTCATACATGGGCTTGAGGGAGGGTGCTCCATGTATCGGTTCAGGCACACATTCCTGTGCATGTTGAAGGTTTCCGGTTCCTATACATGTTGTGTGCATGCCTGAGAATGTCTGCTGCTCCTGCACATAATTCTCTCTGGGTCTGTGTGTGTCTTTAATGCAGATCTGCACTTTTTCTGGGAATATGGTGACCTCCAGCCTCCAGCCTCAGATAAATATTTCATCCCCTTGCTTTGAGGAGGCAGTACCTAGTGTTCCTATGAAGAGCCAAGGCCAGGAATTGGCAAACTCCAGCTGGCAGGCACCCCTACAGTATCCTGGGGGAGGGGGGAGGGGGGAGGCTCCCCATGTTGGTGGCTAGTGTCATTAGGAGCTGATGAGTCGGTCCCTTCTCTGCTTCCTCCAAGAGTGTTCTCCAAGTGTGGGGCCTGCACAGGAGGTGGCAGGGAGTTGCCTGCTGCTCCTGCAAAAGCCAGGCCAGAGCCTTTTCATCATTTCTCCACTTCCTGGTGAAGCAGGGTGCTTCTGGGAGCAGAAGGTCAGTGTGTGTGTGTGTGTGTGTGTGTGTGTGTGTGTGTGTGTGTGTCACCCAGGGTGACAATGCAATCCTGGTTTCTCTTCAGCTACTAGGTATATGAGCAAGGCAGCCATGTTGAAAGAGAACAGGGACACAAAGCCAAGAGGTAGTGGGCGTAGCCATCTTCCAGCATCTTCTAACAGTGCAACGGGTGTGGTACCCCCAGCTGCCTTTCCCAGACGAAGATCCTGAGTTTCTAAGAAGGCCTCACCCTAAGATACCCTGCCAAGTGTGGGACAGAGGCGTCCCCAGCTCTGGGCTTGAGGGTCCATCTCAGACAGCTGTCACCGACTTCCTATGGGTCTTTGCCTTCCCTGAGGATAAGGAGCAGCCCACCCTACACTGGAAAGCCCACCAGTGGAGAAGGTGTCGGGCTCTGTGTGTCCCCTGTACACTTCACCAGGAGTGACTGACAATAACCACGTCAAGGTTCTCAAAGTCATCCCCAGCAGTCTTCACATCACCCTCTGCAAGAAAAAGTGTGGGCTTACTCCAGGAAGCAGGCAGGCATGAGTCAGGTAAATGGATTTAAAAAGCACTCCCACACACCCCTGCTGTGTGACCCTGCGTGGGCTACTCAGTCTCTCTGGGCCTGTTTCATCCCATGGTGATTCAGATCTCTTCTACGAATGTTCCAAGCATAGAACTTTCCAGATGACTACTTTAGGAAGCTCATGATGGCTAGAGGCCATGTGACCAAAGCCCAGGGGGAGAGATTTGTGTCTTCCTGTGCCTACTGCCCCTAACCCCATGCAGGCTCCTGGTAAATGGTAATGTTTCTGAGCCACTCTTGGTGCGTTAACATGAAGGACTCACTCAGCCAGGAACTGGTGGCTCACAGCACACCTTTAATACCAGCATTTGGTAGGCAGAGGCAGGTGGATCTCTGAGTTTGAGGCCAGCTTGGTCTACAGAGAGAGTTCTAGGACAGCCAGGACTACACAGAAAAAAAACCAAACAAATGGAGAGAGAGAGAGAGAGAGAGAGAGAGAGAGAGAGAGAGAGAGACAGAGACAGAGACACAGAGACAGACAGACAGAGACAGACAGACAGAGACAGAGACAGAGACTCACTCTAGCTTGTAGGCCTGTGGCAATCTGATCAGAAAAGACACAAGCCCATGCTTTAGAGTTGGGGTGTGTAGACAGTGCGCAAAATGAACAGTAAATTGTTGGTCAGACACCCCCACACACACACACACATGCCCTGGTATTCACTGGTTTCCATGCTTGCCCAAATACCTGGAGCTACAGGTGGAAAGCACCAAGTCCCTTGCCTATGCTGGGCAGAAAGTAGAACAGAATTTGAAACAAGATGGCCTGTCAGCCTTAAGGGCGCAGCAGGCCAGTTCTGTCACCACCACATGGCATTCGTCCAGCTGCCTGGCCAGCAGAGAGGCTGCCCCTGCACCCAGCCCTGGTCCCCCTCATTGTCCCAGCCTCCCTGGAGCTCTCATTACAGCTCCTGCATGCTCTGGTTTGAGCTTTGTTCCTTTGTGACCCACCCTCCGAGTGATGGCCCAAGCGGGTCCTCTCTCTGCTTCTCCCTTGCTTACTGGCCCTCACTCCGAGGTGCCTGGTAGCACTTTGAGGTGGAGCTGAATGGCCAGTCTCCCTCTCTCCTCCCTTGAGTGCAACCCTCCAAGCTCTGCTCTGTGACAGCAAGCTGCAGGTGAGGCTGGTGGCCTCGGGAGTCTAGCTCATGAGTGGGCCATGAAGACACTCTAACCAGCTGCACTTGAGAACCTGTGGTGCCCCAATCAACAGATGTGTCCACCTCCTTTCGCTCCTCCAAGCCCCTAGACGTGCCTCCCTTTCTCAGCCTGGGTGGCATGGCGGGGGGGGTCACTGAGCCTTCTTTCCCCTCCTCCAGCCGGCCTCCCATGCCAACCCTGGCACGGGCATCAGGCGCCGCGGAGGGTAGACTACTAGCTGTAGGATAAAAACCTTCATTCATGACAGCCTCAAACCCCTGGCTCTGGAGAGACAGAGATTTGCTCTGGGTCTGAGCTGTCGCCGGGAGAGGAAAGTCGATCCGCTGGGCGGTGTTGCTTAATGCGCCTCTGTTCTGCTCACCTGGCAGGCCAGCACAGCAGCCCACTTGTGCCTCCGAAATCCTAGCTGGCCTCTGGCTGGGAGCTGTGGGGACTGCAGGGGAGACACTGGGTAGAGTGTGCCAGGCATGCACACCCAGCCAGCTCTACACCCAGCCTGGGCCAAGAGCAGAGAGGAAGACCAGCAATAGCAGTCACTCCCACACCGTGTAAGGATCTGAGTGGGGTCTGAGTGTCCACTGCAAAGGTGTACGTAGGGATGGTAGACCATAGGCACTGCAAACGAAACGAGCAGTTGTTTCTTGACTTTTTTTCAATGTGACAAACTTTCTCAAAAAAGTCATGAAGCTGTATGCTAATGGTATTCACGTCCCTAAGTCCTTCAGTTGGCCCCATAGAGATCGTTCCCATACATTTCTAATATCTCCCTCCACAGTGGGGAAAACCTAGTCCATATAGGGGTATCAGACACTCCCCAGGGGGTGGGACATGGGGTATGGTTGAGAGAGAATGGATCATATTTCACATTTACTTGATTTAAAAAAATACTTATGACCGTTCGCAGAATGTGTTTTACTGATGAGAGCTATTGAGGTCAGAAAAGCCCCACTCAGATCCTTTCTTTCTCCTTCCACAATGGAGGATCGTCTAGCTGGGTATACAGCAAGCCTACAGTTTCCAGTCTCCCTTTCAGCTAAATATTGTGTTGTCTCTAAGCTTTGCCACTAAGATGCTAACCAAGACGTGTGAAATCTGGAGGGAAACTTTGAAATGAATAAACACACTGATTCTTATGCTTTCTCCTCAGCCCTGTAAGTGGGGTGCTACTCAGGGAATGAGGTTCATGTCCATGCAGTTGCCATCCAACCAGAGCTGGTTATTGGGGATGTCAGAGCAACAAGATGGCAGAGGTCTGGGTCTCTGACATTCAGGGAGCTATAATCCAATCTAGAACCCTGTGCCTGGACTTGTCTCTTTAAGCCACTGTCATTTTGAGTTCTTCTGATAGCGCATTTGAAGAAGTAACTTAGCTAATTACCTCAGTGCCCTAAACATCAATAGATCCCACTTCTCCTCACCCAGTTTACCTCCTGGAGTCATTGGGGCTCCCTGTTCCTTCCCCAACTCCTGTGTGTGTGTGTGTGTGTGTGTGTGTGTGTGTGTGTAGCATGCATGGCCTCCTGAGAGGTCTCTGAGCTGGGGGGGCTCTATGCCAAGGCTCCATGTTCTATGATGTTTGTGTACAACCTTGTAGCATATTCTCCGACAGCCACGGGGAGCAACTGAAAGAAGCAGGGATTCCTGCATGGACAGCTCAACCTCATCCTCACCAGAGAGAAAGTCACCACACCGTCCAGTGCCCCAGTCTGCTTCCCTGCCCCCTATGTCATCTCTCCATCTACTAACTACCACTCGCAAGCATGTCTAACCCAGAGCCCTTGAGCCATGTGCAGCCAAGCTAACTCCAAATTCAGCCCCAAAGTTTACTATGAATAGAACCCAAAAGAGAATGATAAATGTTTTTAAAGGTTCTTGAGAGGTTCGTTGATTTTTTTGTTTTGTTTTGAAGTTTCAAAGGGGGCAAAATCAATACTTTGGGTAGCAAAGTCATTCTACAATGTCAAAAGAATGGACACCCCCGCACGTGCTCTGTACCCTCAGCAGATGTTCCCAGAGGATTGGATCTGTCTTTCCACCTCCTGAGCAGCCAGCCAGCTGTGGTCACTCTTCAAGGTCACTCCCTTGGCCAGCACCCCAACCTTTGCCTTGTCTGTCCCACAACACTTTGTCCATCCTTCTGTGAAGCAGGCAACCTGTATCACTGAGGCCATCTCTACCCCAAGCAGATGTAAGCCAAGGCCAAAAAGCCACCGTGTGCCTTAGGATCTGAGTGTCCTCCAAGTCCCCAAGTGTGGAGCCTATGGTGTTGACAGGAAACAGTTTTGGAAAACGAAGGCCAGAAGCAGAGTCCTCCATCTCTCCCACAGGTGATCTGACCCTCAGCACCCTGTTGCCTCATGAGGACTCCGCATCTCCACACTCATGCCACCATCTCCTTTATCTGTAAGCTTGATCCAAGAACAGCACAGATGATGGAAGCGAACTAGCTGCTCAGTGAAACGCCAGTTGAACGTATGAATGCTCACGTTTCTTATGTGATTTTTTTTTCAGCTCCCTAAGCTGTCTCTTAGCATGTAAGCCATAGGAGGCTAAGGCCCAGCCTAATATATAGGTAAAATCCTCAGTTATACAAGGAAATGGGGCACCAGATCCCTGGCCCCCTGTGGATGGGTCTCTGTAACCTTTCCTTTTGCTGGGTGATATAAACAGCCCTGGGGAGCTTGTGAGGGCAGGTCGGGAGAGGTGAGAAGCGGGGCGATCCAGGGCTGCTGGCAGCCAGAGAGTCCTTTGCAAAAAGACAGTCTTGTTCTGCCTGAGCTTTTTCCTCATGACTTCATTCTGTGACAGGCTCTGCTTGGATCATATTTTTTGATGGGCCCCAGCCCCAGCTGCATGGAGAAAACTGGTCTCGGAGCCCATCCCAGGGTGGTCATGCCAGGACAAGCAGGGTCTGTTCACTACCCTGGGCTGAGTGCCTGGCTTACCACCTACCACCCTGCAGAGGGGCCAGTCTAGGCTACCTGTACCACAGCTGGAAGAAATTGCAAGGCCTGTGGGCTCCCCATCTCTCTGACTTCTGAGTTTCTCAACAACAAATGTCAGGACACTCCAGCACAGTTCACAAGGTCAGCAAGGGTCCAGAGAGCACAGGGCAGGCTTCACTCACGCTGCCTGGGACTCCTCCCACATTCACCAGCCCAGAAGGAGAAGAAGAAGACACACTGAGTGTCTATCATCACATGTCCAGTGCAAGAGGCCGAGTATGGCAAATAGAGGGAGAAACAGGACAACATGAGTTTCCTACATCAGTAGAATTCCAGTGTGGTCCTGCGAGGTCACATGACACTCACAGACACCTGAATCAACCTATTTCTGCTCTGTCTCCCTCTGTGGACTATCTTTGCTCATTGGTTGGTTTGCTTTGGTCTGTTGCCACATGGTCGAAGGATGATCACTGCAGCTTCCAACATTTCACTCTCTTTCTGTCAGGGTAGGAAAAGCTCGAGCTCACCAAGACTCTTTTCTCTTCTGTCCTAGAGCCCCCAGAGAAGAGAAGTCATTTCTGGGGACAAGGAAAGGTCTCTGTCAAATGGGATGACATTTCCCTAATTGGTTTACACTGAGGCTAGAAGTCACCTGATACCACAGACTTCTGGCTGATACCCAAACAATCCTAGGATTCTAGTCGGGTGGCAGGAAGTTGGAAGCAGGGCATGGTTATGGATGGGTGATGGTCAGAACTGGCATAGACATCTACGGTGTATGGGAGTGATGAGGGATGGAGTGATGAGGGATGGTGGACTGAGAGGAAGAGACAGTGGGTCAAAGAGAATTTAAATGGAAATGCCCAACCTCTGGACCCAGACAGAAGCAATTGTTTCATGAACTCTAGATCGGGACCCAGACAGGAGCAATCATCTCATGAACTCTAGAGCTGAGACTGATGTGAGTCTTTGAACTACACTTCACACAGGGAACATTCCCTGCTAGGCAGAAGGGGCGTGTGTCCTTCAGGGTACCACCTGGGTCTTGTTAATTTCAATGTCTCTACCTTCCACAGTGCCACAACTACCAGGAGTATGGGTAAAGGAATGAATGAGTGAATAAACGAATGAAGCCCTATCTCCCACCCTGCTATGCATCATGGGAACAATGTTAACAATTCCTCTTCGCAAAGCTACTAAGATCAAATGAATTTATGGCTAAGACTTAATCAACATGAAGGCTTTCTAAGTCAGCTAGACATGACTCGGTGCTGGTCACCCTGAACCCTCGGGAGGCTACACACAGGTCCCCGTTTGCTAATGGAGTACAGCACCTCCTCATCATGGGGACTGGAGGAGCGGAGACAGCTATGTGGTCCTCGATTTCCAAAGAGGCCACCAGGAAGCACCTGTAACTGCCCAGGAGGTCCTTCCAGAGATGTCCACAGAGGAGGGGTGAATAGTTGTCTGTATCTGCTAGTGCAAGCAGGGGTGGAATATTAAGCACTTTACGACAGCACATATATCTCCAGCAGAATGAGCTGCCTCTTGTAAAGCAAGCCTTGTCCAAGCAAAAGGCAAATAAGCCCATGTCTCAGGCCCAGCCCATCTACCCACAGCTGCAAACTCCCATCGCATGGTCACCAAAAGAATTCCTGGGACTTCACATCATCATGGGGTCCGTCAGCAGCACAGTGCAATTGATTCTTTCATTCCAGGGATGTTATGAGTAGCTAGATAGGCCACTTTCTTGTGGGCTGGGGGATGGAGGGAGAAATGAAAGCTTAGCAGCATAAAACCAAACGTGAGAATCCACTACACAGGAGACAGGGTCTGTAGGGTTGGCTGCTATCCATTGAAAATGACGGGGTTTCCTGGGGATGAGAGCTTCTGTGATAGAAACGTGTCTTGTGTCAGGGCCAGTGTCTGGTGGTCCTAGCATCCTCATGGTAACATACAATGGTGTTTTGCTGGCTCAGACACCAAGACAACTATCTAACAGGCTGGTGGCACCTCTAAGAAAGGCCCAGCTGAACAGCTCTTTACATTGATGGAAAGGGACAGGCTATTTCAGTGGGTTTATGCGGTAACATGGGTTTACTGCCCCTAATGGCAGAGTTGTAGTCGTTTCATTTGAAGTACTTGAAAGGATTCAAGATGCTTTGCAGCACTCCTAAAACACCTTTCTAGGTAACCTACAGCTTCCAGGCACATGATTAAAGAGCCCTGTCTGCCTAAGTGTGTGCTGTCCCTGAGCTTCCCCCTAGGGTCTAAAAATAATGTCACATGGCTCTCACAGGAGGGGAGAAAAGAGGTCTCCAAAGCCCTTCATTCCTACTATTTCACTCTCTAATCATGAGACACTTGTGGGAAAAAATTCAATTTCAACCCATTTTATAGATACAGAAACTGAGACCTGACAGACTTTATTGTGGCATGTGTGAACCGGTCCCACTGTTGCTGAATACTTGGCACACAATGACCTCTGACTCTGGCCAATAGATCACTGTCCTTTCTCCCCCAGGAACTTCTGGCCTATCCAGAAGCCAGACAGATATTAGAATAGTCACCAGTGCCATAAAGAATCAACTGTAAACTTCATAAAGGAAGGGTGAGGACACTTGTCTGAAAAAGGGACCATTACTGCACAGTCAAGGTACAGGTATCCCAGGCAAACAGAGAAGACAGTACCATGATGTAGCATACCCTATTTCTGAAAGGTGGCCTGTGTGTTCACTGGGACAGGAGCAAGTGCCGAGATATCTAAGGACTCCATGTTGAGATGAACCTTCTGGCCTGGATACACATCTGAACTCAGGGATTTGTAGCCTGTGCCCAGACCTCTGGAATCACCCGAGAGTCCTGCCAGTCCAGCTCTCCACAGCATCCCCAACCTCAAGAAGCCCCTCCTAGGCCTGACCCCACCTGCCTGCCAGAACCACCCCAGCTATGTGCAGAGCCCTGAGCCACCTCCCACCCCTAAGCATGACCCTTGCAAACTTGTACCCTTCTGGTCACCCGCTCTCCACAACCAAGTCACTAGGCAGCATTCCTAGGAGGCTCGGGAGGGGGGCCAAGGGTGATGGCTGGGTAGGAGCCTGAGGGCTGTGTGGCTTTCATGAGCTGTACATCTGGAAAGGAAGACAGGAATGTTTGTGTCTGAATTTAGCTAATATCCCAGGAATTTCTCCTGGCGTTGCAGAGGGCTCCTAGGGGTACTGCAAAGCTGTGATGTCTGGGGTCTGGGGCAGGCGGGCTTGCTCAAAGCCTCTTTGTCCTCTCACTCCTCTTCTGCATCAGCCTGGCCATGTGTCTGTCTGTCTGTCTGTCTGTCTGTCTGTCTGTCAGTGAGTCCTGGAGTGTGTGAGGATGTGTGGGGGAAGCATCTCTGCATGTCTGTGACTATGTGCTTGTATGTTTTATGTGGGTGTCAGCATGTGGTGTGTGTGTGTGTGTGAGTGTGTGTGTGTGTGTGTGTGTGTGCCTGTATGCACACCTGGGTATCTGTCTGACTCTGTCATGCGGCTCTGTCATCTTCGTCCCCTCGAGTGTCTGAGGGTCATCTCCCCGGGCAGCTGTCCTTGCATGCCCCTGGGCATTGCCCATTTGGCTCTGCCATGCCTGTGACTGTTTGGGTCTCTGGAGTTTTGCTTTCATCTCCTCTTCTTACTCCCCCTTCTAGGATAGAGGCTGCCCTTCTTGTTAGGAAGGAATGCAGTGTGCATGAACTGAAGTAGACTGAAGAACAAAGAGAAAGAGGAAGTGGCAGGTAGCAAGAGGTGGTAAGAACAGGGTTAGGAGGCAGGAGCCTCTGGGTGCCTGTGTGTGCACACCTATGTGCTTTGGTGCCCTGTGTGCACTGATCCATGCACATTTCTTATATGCAACCACATGTAACATGAGCATGTGTGCCTCTGTGTGTATCTGAGAGGGTGGATGGGTGTCTCTTCTTCAGTGTGCATATGTATGTGCACATGGGTGTGATCTGGGTGTGGCTCTCCATGCATCTGTCTGTCGAGGAGTGTGTAAGCACATGTGTCTTATACGTGACCTTTTTAATGGGTGTCTGTGTACAGGAGTGTGGTTTATGCATGGCTACCCGCACACTTGTCTACAGGTATGTGTGTGCATGAGTATTGCATACACCTGGCTATCTGAATCTATTAATAGCTGTATATGAGCACATGCGCATGGTCTGTGCGTGGCCATCCATGCATCTATAGGGTCATAGAGGTGAACCTCACATTTAGCTTGTCACATAGAACTAGTACCCTGGAACCACAGGTACTGCTGAACTAGGTTCTCTCTAGGTCCCCAGCCAGCCTGGACTCCTGTCTGCTCCCTTCACTGGCTTGCTTGCAAAGCACTGTGAAGTTTGTAATACAGCAGAATTGTCCTCTATGCCTCCAGCTTAGCCTCACAGTATTGGTCTAGGCATCTTCCCCTCCTCCACACCCCACTGCTCTGCCCTGGCCACCACTTTTCAGTATCCGACATCCCCTGACAACATCACATTCTTCAAGGAAGCTCATCATACCTGCACATATGCATGCACACATTCATATACTCACCCACGAACACACATGTGTATATATATATATATATATATGGACACACATACACACATGCACATGCATACACACATGCATTCACACACACTCACATACACATATGCACATTCGCATATTCGCCCACAGACATGTACAAATATGCACACATATACTATACTCACACACACATGCCCTCACACACATGCATTCACACGTACACACACACACACACACACACACATGCTCTAATAGCTACCTCCAACTCTACAAGGGACTGAGCACTGCTACCCAGCCTCCTTCCCAGAAGGCTACCTACCTCATGATCCATCTCCCTCTCTTTTGTTCTCTGGGCATTCCGGGGCTCTTGGGACCCATCAAAAGGTTTATCACAGGCCACACACACTGAGAACATCTCCAACACAAGGACACTCTGTTTAAAATTGTTTATTCTTTGTGCCGTCTATGAATTTTTTTTGAGCTAGTGAAACAAATTAACAAGAATGCTTTGGCTGAAACCAAGAGTTATCCTCTAGTAAGTTCAAGAAGTCAGGGCATTGAAACCCTCTGCAGGCTGTGAGCAGAGGACCCTAAGGGGGATCTGTGGAAGACCCTGGCTGGCTCATCTCTTCAGACTTCTAATGGCAGTTGCAGCCCTTGGCATTTCGGGAGAGTCAACATATCCTCCCTTCACCTCCATCCTCACGGGGCTTTCCTTGACTACGTGTCTCAAAACTCCCGTTCCTTAAAAGGATTCCTGTCATTGGTGCTAGGGCCCACGTGCAGGATGATCTCATCTCAAGACCCTTAACATCGCTGCATCAGCAGAGTCCCGGGAAGGGATGCCCTCAAATACACAGGTGCCCAGAGTTCCAGGGACAGAGTTCTACCCCAGCATTTCCTTGCAGTTCCGGATACCTCGTGAAGGTTGCCTTGCCTGGTCATCACACTGCAGGGTCTCTGGTTCGGCTGAGCTCCCACAGGAACAGTAGCATGCCCTCCAGCCTGTGTGGGCTTTGTGGGAGCTGAGGGTGAGAAGCAAGGCTGCCGGGGCGATAAAAGCACATGCAGTGCACATTCAAGGCTGCTTTCTTGCTACCTGAATACTTGATGCTTCAGAGAATGGGTGGGCATAATCAAACCCAGGGCCCTGGGCATGTCAGCCAAGTACAATGCTACTTAGCTCTTGTATATATTTTTTCTTTCTACAGGGTCTTACTATAAAGCCCAGGCTGCCCTGGATCTAATGATTTCCCCTTACTCTACCTCCCCAGTGTTAGGATCACCGGCACATACCAAACTGCGGAGAAATGAAACCTACCTCACAAAGTAAGACACAAGTAGGTACTGTAACCAAGCACTTTGCCAGCCTTGGCTGCAACCCTTCTAAAGCATGATTGCCATGGAAGGTATTGCTGGGGTAGTTCTGGTCCAGGCTTCTGTGGCCCATCTGAAAATCTTTATACTAACCCACTTACATGGGCGGTCTTGAATGAGACCCTCCTGTTTTCTGGATACCACCGGTGGAGCAACACTATAAACTTAGTCTTAAGTTTGCTATGAAGCCCAGTTGGCCTGTGGGCTTGGGCACCCAGGGTCTATGAAGGTCAAGATTATCCATAGTAAAGAGAACAGAGACAGCAAGAGCAGGTTAGGAACACTAGTCAGGCCCACTGGCTTCACGGGAAAGCGCTAACCCGAAGAGTGTCGGAAAGGCAAGCAGGAAGACTGGCAGGTGGCATTGCTATGCCGGGCATTACGCCAGCTCATGGCCTGCAGCATAGCATCAAACCATGCCAGGGGTCCTATGGGGCACAGGGGCTCTGAGAACCATTCTTTTTAGAAGAGGGAAGGGAAGGACAGACCCTGACTGAGGTCCTGTTGCCAGGAAGCTCTTGGGTGTCTACAGAAATCTCCCCAAAGCAGATTGCAGTAAGGGCCATGAGGGGCCGGACCGGACACACACATCCCGGAGCCAGCCGAGAAGTCTGGGAGGCAGAACAAATAAGCAGGCGGGAGGAGGCTGGACCACCTTCCCTTCTTTCACAGGCTCCCAAGCCAAAACAGCTGCTTTTTATCATTCCTCAGAAATCCATAAAAGGGATGGAAAATGTTGGTGCTTGTGGGGAGTGTGGATGCACACTTAAATTTAGCTGTGGCTCCCACTGCCTATGATGGTGCCTGGAGATAACACCTCCAAGCTTGGGACTGCTTCGGCCCATGCATGGGGAGAAGAATGGTGCCCAACGTCCACTCTGACCATGGTGTTTACATTTCCTTCTCCCTGCCAGACGTAGTTCTCTCTCTGTCTCTCTTTGAATCTCTCTGTCGTCTGTCTCTGTCTGTCTTTCTGTCTCTCTCTCTCTCTCTCTCTCTCTCTCTGTGTGTGTGTGTGTGTGTGTGTGTGTGTGTGTGTGTGTGTGTGTGTGTGTGTGGTAGGCATCAAGTGCCTGTGAGCTCATATGAGCTGACTAGATTCCCTACCCATGCCTGAAGGAAGCCATTCTCCCCTGGCAATGGCCTTGTCAGCAGTTCAGGCTCATAGTCTTCAGCTGGGACAACCAGGCTGAGCTTGAAGGTCAGACTTTGGGCTCAAGAGCTGACTCTATAAATCAGTCTGCTCACATTGTTGAATGTGCAGGTGGCTCAGGGACCCATGAAAGAGCCGCAGCTGCTGCTCCTCCTCCTCCTCTTCTTCCTCCTCCTTCTCCTCCTCCTCCTCTTCCTCCTTCTCTTCCTACTCTTCTTCCCCAGTGAACATGAGGCAGGAACCAAAGGTGTGAATCTTCAATAGGCTCTAGAAGGTTACAGGTTTAACAGATCTTATTCTCAGTCGCTAAGTCTAAATGTATCTGCCATAGGCCAATTAGGGCTCAGAAGTTAACTGAAGTTGTACCAAGAAAGGGGGTATCAGGGAGTGACACCCACCTTCTATCCTCTGTTGGGAGAACCTGAAATTCAAATGCTCCGGGGACTGAAAGGACAAGGAACCAACCAAGAAACCCATGCTTAGCTCCCACACACTGTCACCCGTGACTCTACAAACCAAGCATCCATAGTACATATGATTTCTAAGAGAAGCCAAATGTACAGGTCTTTTAAAAATATTCCCAAGTCTTAATGCTGACAATTATTCAGAGCTAATCATGAGAATTCTACTAGCCACACCAAACTTGTTAGCAAGTTGAAGAGTTGTAAGTATCACTGGGACCCTCTTTTCTGCCCTGCCCTGGGAGTATCAGGAGAGCTACCCCCTTTCTCTTCCCTGAAGCCTGTTGCCCAGATTACCCCAAGGATGACTGCTTCCAATGCTGAGGTCAGTCAGATCACCCTGATAGAGAAGACCAGCCACAGCATCAGGTAGAGTTGGAAGTCAAAACCAACTCTGTACATTCTTAACCATCTCCTTCTCCAGCCTTTGTCTCCATACATGTAAGCTTAGTAGAAGGTAGCAACAGAAAATGGAAAGTTTAGGAAACTTCCTGAAGCCCAGCCTGCCCTGGCCAGGATAGCTCCCCACTCCCCTCTGAGCTTTCACAGACCATCAACCCGGAGATCTTAAGTGGTTCCGATACTGCCCAAGCTTCCTTCAGTACTAAGGCCTCCTTGAGCTGGCCCAGTTCTCATCAGACATAACTAATTGACAGAATTTCCTCTTGTTCAGTGTGGACATTTCTCTAAGACTTTCTTAGCTTGGGATGCTCGAGGTAGCTGTTCCCATGTAGCAGAGGACATGTTGACACCTGTCCTCTCTACCATCTACTGAGAAGATGTTGCTACAGGGATGGGCGTAGGGACTGAGTAAAATCCCGAGTAAATGACGTCCTGAGCTAATGTGTATTGTTTGACATGAGCCAGCCATGGGAAACTGGCAAAACCTTCCCACTAGGAAGGTCTGAATCGAAACGTTGGCAGTTCCTCTTCTTCCTCCTCCTTCTCCTCAAAAATGAGGAACTGCTGCTTTCTCCTCTTGGAAGTTTCTAGTCTGAGAACGCTCAATACAGACTCCTCCTACTGAGACCAGCTAACCCCTGTTCTCAGCCCACACACAACAAACACGCTGGGGTTCTGTGCTGCTATAGTTGGTGCCACTCCATCAGAAAGCACACCACCTACCTGACCACAGCTTTTCCATATGTGTGCCCATTCTTCATTCCCTTACTGCCCCTGGCAGGTCAAGTCCAAGCTTCACTGAAGGTAGTATATGGGCGTTTCCAGAAAGGGCTGGAGCTTGGGCACAGTAAAACTGGACATCAGAAGGGGCACGCAGAACTCTGTGGGGAAGCATAGGAGCTCTTGTGTAATGTGTCTGCTGATGACCCTCCCTTATACAGAAGATGCAGCATCTGAGCAGGGGTGTGTGTGTGTGTGTGTGTGTGTGTGTGTGTGTGTGTGTGGTACATGTGTCAGTGTGTGCACACGTGTGGAAGCCTCTGATCAGCCTTTGATGCTGTTCTTCAGAGCCATCGATCTTGTTTTGAGGCAGTGTCCCTGTGTGGCCTTAGGCTTGCCAATTATGCTAGCCCGGCTGGCCAGCAAGCCTCAGGGATCCTTTTGTCTCTGCCTCTCCAGAGCTGGGATTCCGATAGACACACCACACCTATCTTTATCAGTTGCTGTTGGGAATTGAACTCAGGTCTTCATTCGTGTATGGCAAGCTGATCAAACCAGCTCTTCAGCCCTGGGGGCGGGGTGGGGCAGTTCTTTAGAATCTAGGCTTCTGAGTTACGTTGTGAGATCAGTATATGACCCGCCCCCCTTGGGCTGGGGTGGGGGAGGGACTGAGAAAATCAGAGACAGGGGAGTAAAACCACTTGGTCTAGAGCCAGCAAGCTGCAAAAGTAAGAGCAGAGTTCAACTGCGCCTGATCCCCTGTGCCCACCTGTAGCCTATGACCTCATTTCTCCCTATCCTGAGAATCACCTAGGCCTAGGGACAGTCATATCCCTGGATGTGTGTCATAGATCCAAGGCAGCATGTGGACCCCATGGATTACATCTAAGGGAGGACATGGGCCTTGCTCATGCTGCACCAGCCCATGTGACCTTGAAAAGTCCCTCGTCCTCTTCATCCTCCTATCAGTAATGCACAACACATCTTTTATTTCTCTTGTGAATCCAAAGGCCACAATAGTAGCCGCGGGGACGCCTAGCTTCCCAGGAGACCTGCCCACAGGAGACCTCTCACAGGAGGGCTCTGACTGACTACTACCTGCCCCAAGTGTTATGGCACAGTGCATAATGGTGACCTACAACAGCTTGGGGACTGCCCCACCCCACTCCTCCCACTGTGGGATCCTTTGAACCCTAGAGGCATTAGGCAGAATCCGGGGCCAGATTGCTCTGTCGGGACAGTTCAGTGTCAGAACCCTGTCCCTGCCTGGGGACTCAACCTATAGTTCCTATAGGTTCTACCCTAAAAGCTTTGGCTGGTGACACCTGCCCTGCTGTGTCACCTGGCGGGAGTGAGCTGGATGAGATAACGTCTGGTCAGGGATCCAGCTGTGGAGAAAAAGGCTCTCTGCACATGCGCCCAAGATTTGCCTTATTTATTCATTTCTACATGCAGTTCTCCAACTCAGCAAGCCCAGGTCGTGAGCAAGGGGGGATGGAGACCCACTGGGTTTTTTCTACAGCTTGACTTCCCATACATAGGCCCCAAGTTTATGATTCCAGGAAAGAACAACATTCCAGTCAAAGACTCTTGTGGCCCAAGAATGCCTTAGGGCCAGGGAAACACAATCTGCCACCCAAGCTCACAACTCCATGAGGGGGTTCTATCTAGACCGCAAAAAGAAACAAAGGGGTAGCCTTAATTTAGCACCTACTGTTTTCCCACTACATGCAAGAGATTTCATCTCTCCTTTATCCTTAAATTTCATTGTTCCTTTATCCTTAAAACAATCACACTGGGTCCCAATCCCCTTTGCCTATAGAGCTTTTAAACACTAGGCAGGGATCTGGTTTCATTGTCTGGGTGGGCTGGGCATAGGACTTTTTCAAAATGCCCCAGAGCTTTTGAGTGTGTGGCCAAGGCTGAGAACAGAGTCCTGCTCAGCCATTCTTGACCTTCCAAGGACATACGAATGAATCCCTTGGATATTGTTAAACTACAGATTGCAATTCAGCAAGGCTGGGCAGGGCCTTTTTAACTAACTCTCAGACCACACGCCAAAGCCACTGGGCCTTGGACCAGGCTTTGAAGAGTGTGAGGTATATCTAGTTGTAAACTCCAAGGCAGAATAGACTGGATCCCAGGTTCCTCTAACTTGGCTAAAAGCTAGGGGCTGCAGAACAAACATTTGTCAAAGGTGTAAAGTAATGGGGAAGGCTTGGAGGCAGGGATCACAAGGCTGTTGTTTAAGCTGGGGACAGAGACTGCATATGGATTACTGAGGCCCCCTTTCCGCTGATATTCATCAAAAGGCAGGAGCAGTATTGAGATTTCCCAGAATTATTTTGAAGATTAACAAGAACAAACAAAAGCTGGTTGTTGTATGACTTAAAAACCAGCACTCGGGAGACAGAGGCAGGAGGATCTCTGTGAGTTCAAGGCCAGCCTGGTCTACAGAATTAATTCTAGGACAGCCAGGGTTACACAGAGAAACCCTGTCTCAGAAAAACAGAACAAACGCATTTTAAAATAACTGTGTTGCTTACGTTTTAAGTATGATTTCATTTTAAAATTTCTTTAACTAGTAGCAGCACATAGGTATTTATAAGTGAATGATATAATGTCTGAAGTTTGTTTTAAATACTGTAGTCAGGAGTAAGGGAGGAAAGAAAAATACAGAAGACAAAAAAGGGAGAAGAGGAGGAGGATAGCGAAAAGGAAGAAGGTGAGGCAGAAAGCCAGAAGGATTGGAGTAAAACGGTAAGGAGGTGGGGGGAGTTAGATCTGTGAGTGAAGTGATAGCCACACAAGCCTGAAGATCTGAACACAGGGCTCTCTGGAACCATGTAAAAGCCAGGACCGGGTGTGCACAGCATTGGTGAAATAGGTAGGGGAGAGGCAGGGGCAGAGGATCTTCCAGACTTGCTGCCAGCCTGTCCTGCTGAGTTGGTGAGACGCAGGTTCAGTGAGAGACTCAAGGTCTCGCAAAACATAACATGAAAAGCAATTGAGTCAGACACACAACACCAAACATCAGCCACCTCTTGCATGCCTACACACATAATGTATGCACATCACACACACACACACACACGGTAAATATCAATTCTAACTCAGTGATAGGGGCAAGAGACCATTTAGGTTTTTTTTTACATATACTTGACTATTCTCACAATTAAAGGTTAATGATCAACCTTTATATATTAACACAGGTAACTTGGCTTGGCTCCTGGTTGCTGATACCTGTAAATCACATCCTCCAATCTAAGTGACTATAACCGAGAGCCGTCCTCCTGTTAGAAAGGACACGACATAAAAGGAGATCTTCCTGAAGCTCAGTCCCTGCTGCTAGTGACAACACTCCACAGCTGGCAAAGCAGTGCTAGGTAGCCTGTGTAGCAATTAGCAATAGTGGGTGTGGAGAACATATGAGCTACTACTGCATGTGTGTATGAAATCCAGCGCTTTCCATGAACTGAGTTCCCATCACACCCTGAGACTAGATCTACCACTTGAAACCAGATAAGCAATGAAGACTCAGAAACGAGAGGCTTTGGACATGGCATATAATGGCTACTGGGCACCCCCACATAGTCCTGAGTCATCTCCCACATATACCCCCTTTCCATTAACAAGGCTCATACCGCAACCTGGTTTGGATTTGGCATCTTGGTCCGCTCTAGGCTCTGAGGACAAATCATCTTCCACTCACTGGTACCCTATACTCAAAAGCAACAACCCGCTAGCCTACCTGCCTGGTGTCTCCAGTTCCAGGGCCAAGGCACATGGAAGAGACAAGGCCTCTCTCATTCCCTTCCCCACCTATAACCAGAACAGAAGGACCTCTATCCTGGCACTGGGCTTTTATAAGCATAAGCCTCTCAGTCCCCTGGGCTACACACCAAGTCCTCCTCCAGCCACCACCATGAATGGCAGCATTCTCTACCCATACTCCAACGCGCCTCCTCTGCACAACCCTCTCCAGGCCTGTAAACACCAAAGCCACACATGCAGCAGGACCATAGCAGCCAATAAATGTTAGCCTCTGGTTTCTCTTAAAGAAGCCGAACAGGGAAGGATACTATGCTAGGTCCAGCCGAGTGGCATTGGGACTTTTAAGCCAGCCCTCCGTGACTGTCTCTCATCCCAGCTCCAACAAGAAGAAAGAGAAGGGGCATCTGCAGTAAGCATTGCTCCCCATGGTTTGTTTCTCTCACTATATCAGAGCTAACCTCTGCTCCTCAGCCCAGGGCTAGCAGGATGGGAAACTTGCCGGGGATGGAAGTAATTTTCTCAAGTTGGTTCACAGGTTCGTGAGGGCTGCTAGGGAAGCAGATATCTACCGGCTCTCCATCCCCAGGCCTAAGGGAAGCCTAGGCAAACCAGTCAGGTCAGAAATAAAAAGAAACCAAGGTCAGATGTGCATGAAACTGCTAGGAAGGGCGGGTGCAGAAGCCATGGTGCTGGATGTGGCCTCTACCTGGTCTTAATGACTCAAGCACTTACCCAGGTTGGGCAAGGTCGGAGTCAGGCCTAGACCTTCACTCTCTGCAGAGGCGCTCTGTGTGCTCTTGCCTGTGCCCAGCATAGTACTTTTCCCCCTTGCTGTGGTGCGTTCAGCTTTTCTGGAATCAGGTTACCACGTGACCACAGACTCACCACACAGAGGTCTTTTGGGATCAGTGGTCTTTCTAGGACACCTCATTCTGTCTGTGTCCCCTGAAGCCTGCCTCCTGGCTAGCAATTGGAGCCCTGCTCCACATGCCCCTGTCCTAAGGAAGCACAAAACTAGGTGGAATTTCAGGCCTCTATGGCTCTGTGCCTAAAGCAGTATGGAAAATATTGGTAGTTGCATCTGAGCAACTATCAGAGACCAGAGCCAACCAGAAGGAGGACCAAAGGCTCTCTGCTCTAGGAGGCATCTAAGTTCTAGGAGGAGATAGATCTGTTGGGTTTCCAGGATCAGAGCTGTATGGCTGTATCAATGCCCAAGTTAGGGAAGCCAGAGAGCACATTCCATTACAAGTTGACTCAAAGATAACAGGTGGGGAGTTCAGAGGTCATGAGGATGCCTGGACCTAGACCACCCATCCAGACTTGAAGTCCACCAAGGAACAGAGCCCTTTGACACCAGTCCCCCTTACACTTGTTTCTTTGAACTGCAGACTCATACCAAGGGGGAGTGAGCTAAGTCACAGGGACAGGAAAGTACCCAAGGTCACTCAAATAATTGGGGTCAGTCCAGTTCAGAAAAGGGCGCCTCTGAGCCTTGCTTTGGTTGTGTGATTTTTATTATCCCTGTGGGGGTCACCAGGGGGAATGAAAACTAGGGTGTTTGATAGTGTTCAGAGTCAATGATTAACTTGTGTCCTTCCGACCTTGGTTACTTGGCTGCCAGAGTGTTGGATGCCTGCTTGGCACCTGAGCCAGGGGTGACACGAGAAACAAGTAGATCCGTCTACCTCCTCTGACCTCTGTGATCTTGGGCCATGGACTGTCCAGGCTTCGAAGCTCGAGAGACAGCTCATGGAATCCAAATCAGGAAGTGAAGTAGCCAAAGGTCACACAGCAGTCAGGCTGTGTGCACAGCTGCCCCCAGACAACTGAACAAATGATGTGTTCTTAGGGGGCAAAGTGACATCCAGCTGTCAAGCAGCACAGCAGCAGTGACTGTGGACTGGCACTGCCCAGCCAGGAAGGCAGCACCACCCCCTCCACCAGGATGAGGCAAGTGGAAATTGAAACGAAGTTATGTGCCAACAGAATAAGTCCTTCATGCAACAAATATCTATCCCTGGTTCACATGGCTAAAGGGATTACCTCACCTTCTATACATGGGAAATCTAAAACCTTGTTCTGTTTCATCTCCCTTTGTCTGACTTTCTCAATCACCCCTAGGTCTGGGACTATGGGCACAGAGCATCTACTCTGTCTAAGTACCCAGTAACCAGCACTCGTGCCAAGCACTTAGCACTAGTCTGTCACCTGTGAGAGCTTAGGCAGAGTCTGAGGAAGGTGACAGATAAATGCACCCCACCCTTGGCAAGTGCCATCAGAGTACTGAAGAGGGCTGACTACCCAAGCTCTACCCTCCAGGGATTGTCCCAAAGTAACCCTGGTGCTCTGGGTGGCACTGCTTTTGCCAGCATTACCCATCGGTGGTGATAGCCTTGCAGCTTGGGAGCCCTTTCAGATTATGGGAAGGCATGAGACCTGTGGACAGAGCCCAGGCCCTGAAGACACAAGATGGGATGCTTAGAGAGGGCTGGGACAGTCTGTGCTCCTAGGCAATGAGGTTTCCAGGTACTTAATGCTTACCAATGTCAAAGCAGGCTGTAACTCAGAAATGGATGTAAGGCAGTACTCACTGTTGACTCCTGGCTCCTGACGTGACTCTCAAGGGACCCACCCTAACTCCCAAGGGACAAAGGCACAGGTAGCACAGGGTAAGTATGCACCTGAGGCTCCCACATGCCTGCATAGGAGGATAGCAAAGCATCCTTGCTGCCTTCTGAAGACATTTGGCTCCAATTCAAGAGACAGGAAGACACACAATGACTGTGTTGTGGGTGACCAAGGGTAGAGGGGAGCAGAACGCCTCTTTCCAGATCAGCCCACCCCAAGCTTAGATAGGCATCTTCAAGCTGTCCTGGATAAATGAGTATCCAGGATTCTCTCTCCTTCTTCCGATTGTTGATGCTCTTATGAAGAGATGGGAACATCTGGAACAGACAGGAAATGTCCTTTGAACCATGGGGTTCCCTGTGCCTAAAGGGTTTCAGCTGTGACAACAGACTCCTGCCATGGCTTACAGACCTGACATTTCTTCTGGTTCTAATGGCAAATTCTCTTCTGCCACTGGCACCCAGAGCAGGAGGCAGTGAGTCTGGTCCGTGTAGACCTCCATCACTTTTCACAGCCCATCTGGCACTAGCTTCTCCTGCCCATGTAGCAGGAGCTGATGCCCATTAAACCAGTCGGTTTTTTTGAGCTTACAGGTTTTTTTGAGCTTTTGATGAGAACCTTTTTATGCTCTCGTTAGCATAAAAGTGAGAGACCCATCCTTCTGAGACGGCCATGAAATGGCTTCATGAGGAGCCCCAAACTCATCAATCACTTTGGGGTAACTCAGGTCAAGCTCCCCCTCATTCTGCTTCCCCTGACTTTCTGTCCTCATCACTGCGAGAGTCCTGTAGCTAGGGCCCCCATGTCTTTGCAGACATCCTTACCCTGTAATATGGCTGCATGGACTCCTCTCCCAGTCTGCTCAGGAATGCTTCCAGCATCACCCACGTTCAACCATGAAGTTCAATATTGATAGCAGGCAGCGAACACTGGGGCTGCAGTGTTTGTGACAGGCTGGAGGTAAAGAACAGTAGAAGGAAGTTCCGACACTTAGCACCATGGCACCAGGCTCAGATGACTGCGTTCGCCCTAAAACAACTAAGCTCCACAATTCTCTCCACCAACTCCATTTCTGCCACAGTGAGCTTTGCAAGCTTTCTTACTGCACGTTGGGATACACATTTCCCTAAGTGGCTACTTGCCCCTTTGCCTCTCTGAGCACCCTGAGTTCATGCCTTGCTGAGCCACACATTGTACCTGGCTCTCCAATGATCGGAATCTGACCCCGAAATCTATGAACTGAGACTTAATCGCCAAGGTGTTTACCATTGGTAAATCATCCAGGCTTAAGCGTTCTGTTGCAGCCTCACAGGAGGGACACTAGAATGAATAAGGGGGTATCCAATCTTCCCAAAAGTCCATCTGTACTAAACTCACAGCTTCCTGCTTTATTCTCTAGATAGCCTTGCCTCTGGCAACTGACAGAATCCCGGGCTGCAGTGACTACTGTATGTTTCATTACTGTGATCTGACAAAGGCTCAGACATTAAGTATTCTGCCCAAGGTCACACAGTTAGTGCCTGATGGAACTGTCAGAAATATCCGGTTTAGCTGTCGTCTACACGCAGTTCCCTCTGATACTCATGGCGGTGGGCCGGGCAACTGCTGTGCTGTGTGTTGCAGTCTTTACCCGGTGAAGAGATGCAGTCAACATCAGAATCCCCAGGACTCTCCGTCCCCTAGCATCGCAAGTTTTCATGACCAGAGGCCCTTAGTGACAGCCACTGACAAGGGCCAATAATTCAATAGCAGCTTTGGAAACGTATGACTTTCTTTTTTCTACTCATTTTGCAAAAGAAAAAAATCCATTTGGCCTCAGTAAAAAATATTCTCAGTGCCAAACACAATTTTTGCACATGGTGAGGATGTGTGATTTTTTTCATATGTATTTTTTCCCTTTTTTTTCCCCTTTTAGTAAAAACAGTTTTATCCCTGGCAAGAGACTGAAAGAAAGAGAGAGAGAGAGAGAGAGAGAGAGAGAGAGAGAGAGAGAGAGAGAGAGAGAAGCTATAGAAAACCATTGCTTGGCTATTACAGGGACCAAAGCCAAGAGTTTAGAAGCTCAATAGTTGAAAGAGAGTAAAAGCTAAATAAAGATTATCAGAATATGAAACATAAGCTGGATTTGGGGGCCGACTCCTGTGTCCTTGCTCAAGTAGCCCAGTCTTCAGGACTATTTAGGTGTCCCTCAACTCTGAGGAAAGACAAGGGCAACAATATTGCCATACTTCCTGCCTTTGCCCAAGGCAGACATTAGTAATCTATCACAGCAGGGACACAGCCTGAAGAAGCTCTTATCCATTGATTAGAATGGGCATAGAAGATGCAACAAAGTTGCTCCCCTGCCTACTCAGCTCATTCATGTATAAAGTTACTGACACACAGAGCAAAGGAGTAGGCTGGCTAAGTCACCCCAGAAATTGGCGCTGTTAAGTCTCCTCCTGGTTTTGCAGCAACCCCTCAGCCTGTTTTTTTCCACTACCTCTTCTTCTTCCACGGGTATTGGAGGGGAAAATTCTGGGGTTTGGAAAATGATATTTGTAGGTTTTAGTCTTCTGCCTCCAAGGACTTTCCAACAGGATTTCTCCTGTGCGTTCTTGTCAATCACCGTGGGTCCCAGTGGCATCTTTAATGGGCACAAGCACACCCTTCCCGCAACATGGTGTTCCACGTGTCTGTGAGGAGCTCTCAGACCTGTGAAAGGTCAGTGTTCCTCCCACCCTGGAGATGGTTCCTGTGCACTGCGCTCACTTCAGTTTTAAGAATGAAATTTTCTACAGAGCTAGCTTTTCCAAATCCCAAGATGCCCTTGAAGGTTTTCCATAGGAGAACCTGAATCAAAATGCAAAATAAAATAAAAGAGCAGAGATGTGTAACCAAATCTGCTGGACACAGCTCCTAATCTCTCTTCTCGGAATTGCCCTGTGTCCGTGACTATCCCCGAGAAGTCCCGCTGAAAGCCCTGTGTACCCTCCTTTCAATACGCACCCATCTGTAACAAGCTGCACTCGGCCTTTGAGTTGGTCCTCTTTCTGTCACTATAACAAATACTTCATACAATCAACTTAGAGACAGGAAAGGTTATCTTATTTCACAGTTTGGAGGTCTCAGCAAGGTGCTGGCTCTATGGCTGTGAGCCTCTGGCAAGACAACAGGTCAGGTCAGATGCTTCTGATGAAGCAACACTGTGGCCGGCAGGTAGCAATAGAAAAGTAAATGAGAGGGAATTCTGGGGTCCCACTCTCCAGGGACGATTCTGCGGTGATAGGAAAGCCTTTCACTCTAGAGTTCCCACCTCTTAAAGGATCTACCACCTCCTGACAGGACCACTCAGAAGACCCAGAGTACTGAACTGGCATTTAGGAGAGGTTACAATCCAAATGAGAGCAACATTTATTAAGATTACATTAGGTATTACTTAAAAAGACAAAACAAAAAAAAAGTGTGGCTTAACTACACACATTTAAGGAGAAGGAACCTGGAACCAGATACAGAAAAACAGAGTTTGAGCCTTGGCTGTGTGTGTGTGTGTGTGTGTGTGTGTGTGTGTGTGTGTGTGTGTGTTTGACCAAGAAAGTTCTCTGTTGTTTGGTTGTTTTGCAACTGTTGCCGTGAGTTTATGTTATTGTTATTGTTTTGTTTTGTTACTACGGGGACCTCCTATGTAGCCCAAGCTTCGTTCCTCCTCCTGCCTTGTTCTCCTGAATGCTGGCAACAGTCACTGCCTCTGTTCTGCCAACTCGTGCTTTACTTTCTGTGAGATGGAAAACCACCGGAACTTACTTTGGGCTTTTAAATTAAAAGCTCACTGGGCAAGGTGACCCATTTCCTTAATCCCAGCATTCAGGAGGTAGATACAGGTGGATCGCTGTAAGTTCAAAGCCACCCTAGTCTACACAGTGAGTTCTGGGACAACTAAGGTTACCAAAAAGCAAAACAAAACAAAACAAAAAAACCCAAACCAATATCATATAAAGTTTGGCAAATGAGCAAAGTGTTAGTGACACACACCTTTAATCCCAGCACTTGGGAGGCAGAGGCAGGTCGATCTCTGAATTCAGGGCCAGCCTGGTCTACAGAACAAATTGAAAGACAGAGCTACACAGAGAAACCCTGTCTTGAAAAATAAAATAAAATAGAATTTGACAACTAAAAAAAATATATAGAAGAAAATTGAAATTGCTCATAATTTTATATCTATAAATCTATAAATTGTGTTAAATTTTTAGTAGATTTACCTTGCCTCTTAAGTATTTCAAGTAATTTGAAATACTTCTGTGTCTTTTAAAAAATGGTAATGCAGTTTGATATTCTATTGTTTTTTAAGAACTAAAATAATATGTAATTAACAAAAACATATAACAATATTCTGAAAAGGGTGTGTTTCATTGACACAGTAATATTCCATTATTTGAATAGTATCTGAAAATATTGGACCAGTTCTTTGAGAATTTGTAATTATTTGGATTTTTGGTAAGGCGAGCAAAGCACTGTTAGTGAGACCTTACAAGTAGCCCGGACTCAAAGGCAATATCAAGACAAAGAAACCACTCAAATGTTCATGTTAATGTCAGGGAAGGCTATTGAAAAAGTCTCTCTTTAGTTCAAGGTCAGACTTTGGCCATACTAAAGTTGTAGCAAGCCTTTGGCCAGTCTGATGGCTCTAAGGTCCTTGTAGGTTTGGGAACTGCAGATGTCATGCTATGGACCTGCTCTGTGATTGCCATCCAGGCCAAACCTTCCCAGTGAGTGCAGGCATCGTTCCAAGGCTTTCATGATCAGTAAGGGTGGCTACAGTGAGGGCACTTGCCATGTTCTGTTCTTTTCCTCTGTGGCTGCCTCCTCAGAGGCTACTCCTAGACACTGAACCTTCGGGTCACCTGGAGTGTGATTTTGGGTTCTCCCACAAAGCACCCCCCAGGATAGCCTACATGCCCTATAGTCCCAGTATCCCCTCCCTTCCCGGCACCAACCTCCTGAAACATCTTCTAATAACGCACTAAATATAAGACTATCTTTCTTTTTCTTGGTGACTTTTATGTCTCTACTGCAAGCCTCTTTACTGAGATGTTTGTATTTTTCTCCATGGCCATTTCTAGGTTAACTGCGAGTGTGTGAAGATACATACACACCACTTTGGATTTGTATGATATGTTCCTAGATTTTAAATTTATCTTCTCAGTTTAAGTTGTCTTCATATTTCTGAAGAAGAAGAGAAGGAGGAAGAAAAATAAGAGGAGGAAGGGGAGAAAGCAAAAGAAAAAAGATGAAGAAGAAGAGGGAGAAGAAGAAGATAGCAAAGTGTGGGATATATTCTCCGTACAGAACACTTAAAAACCATTTTAGAATGTAGAACAGCAGCCCTTGCCTTCAGCTAAGTCACCTGAAAACAAGTTTGCTAATATTTCTGTGCTTTTCAAACAAGGGCCATCTTACACCTGTGGCTTCGGAGCCTGGCTCTACCTTCCTTTGCATCCGTAATCATATATTTTCAGTCTTAAGGAAAAGCATAAAAGCATACCATATAGTCCCCCGCTCCACCTTTTTAAATCATAGCATGGCATTATTGCCAAATCCATCATTAAATATTCTCTAGTTTGGGACTCTCAAGTAGTCTCTAGTTTCTGTCTTTGAAGTGTTGCAAAGAATGTCTTCAAGCCCTCATCCATCCCTAGATCTCTAGTTGGTTTTCTGTCATAAATACCTATAATTTGGGAATAAAAGTTACAGGTATGTGTTTTCATTGTTTTTATAGTAACTGCAACCTATTGAACTGTTTTTATGACATAGAGTGATTTTACAACAGAGAGTAGAAATAAGAATCACCCAGAGGCAGCTACTGCTAACGTGTTGGTCTTTCGGTAAACCTTGTCATAGTCTCCATGGAGATGTTTATTTAAGTAAACCAAAGGTTATTGTCTGCACGTACAGTGAGCAAATGTATTATAAACCAAGATACTTTTTCTGGGCTAGTAAGATGGTTCCACCAGTAAAAGTGCTTGCTACCAACCTGGCAGGGGGTGTGGGATGGCTGAGTTTAATCTCTGGAATCCATGGGAAAGAAGAGCATTAGCTCCATGAGTTTTGTTCTGACTGGGCATGCACGCACACACACACACACACACACACACAAACTTACTCATGTAATGAGAACTTGAAATCCTGTCTTAAGAAACAAAAGAAAAATTTTATAAAGAAACAAAAGAGAAATTATTTTTCTATTAAAAATGTCAGAGAGTGGTAAAATGGGGTCTTACAGCCATCTTAATGAGCTCTGAGTTTTAAAATTAGAAAAATTAGTCAATTATTTTTGTGTTCTTACTGACCATTTGTGTTTCTCCTCTGTCCCTCATTTTTTCTCACCTTGCACACTGGCATGTTTATCTTTCTCTCATTGTTATGGACTTTCGGAATAAATCAAGCATGTTAGCACACCGCTTTTTGAAAGCGTCTTCTACTTTCCTCTTACCTTTTGGTATTTTTATGATACCTATGACATATTGTAGTATTGACACCATACAGTCTTACCTGTCCAAGTTGTCTCCAAAATACCTTTTCTCTACAGCTGCCTTCAAATGGTCCTCTGCACTGGGTCAAGTTTGACTTACATTTTCTTCAAGTGTCTTTGTGAATTTATTTTTATATACAAACATTTTATTCCCCAGGATTTTTTTTAATTTATGACTATTTGAGTCACTTTTCCCTCACATCATTTGTTGAATAACCAATCTGCTCCACCATTATTACACACTAGACACTTATATATGATCCTGTCCATCCCTGGCTGGCAGGGCTGTTCCCACTGACCTATCTGTTGTGCTGGGCTAAGAGAAGAGAGCTTCCTGGTGAGGACAGGCTGGATATGACAATCCACTAGACATGGCAGGGCTGAAGTACTCGCAGCCCCAAGAAGAAACTGTTTTGGATAGTAACTCTGTTCGTCATGAGAATAGCAGTAGGGAAGAGTTCTGCCATTCATTCTTCAAGCAGCACACACAATGAATCCATCGGGACATAAAAAGTCCACTTAAAAGTTCAGCTAGTGCAAATGTGTACAGAAACTCAGTCTTACTCTGCTAGTGAGTGTTAAATGTCAACCTGCCACAACCTAGAATCATCCTGGAACAGAGTCTTAATGAAGAACTGTCTCCATCAGTTTGGCCCGTGGGCATGTCTATAGGGGACTGTCTCGACTGTTAGTAGAGGTGAAGTAGAAAAATAGGAAAGCTAGTGACCATAGTGGCAAGTTGCAGCATGGCTGTGTCCATTTCTCCCTCGCCTGTGACTGTAGAGGTGATATGACTGACTGTCTCTAACTCCTGCCTCTCTGACTTTCCTGCAACCAGGGAATCTGGAACTGTGAGTTGAACAGACCCTTGCCACCCTTGCATTGCTTGTTGTCAGGATATTTTATTACAGCAACAGAATGAAACTAAAACAACCACACAGTTAGTTTCCCCTCCGTAGAAGCAAAACTCATAAGGACTTTTGTGTACTATATGGAAATTGTTTAAGACACATGTAAAGTTTCATGGATGGGTGGATGGATAGATGAATGGATGGATGGGTAGGTGGGTGGATGAATGAATGGATGGATGGATGGATGGATGGATGGATGGATGGATGGATGGATGGGTAGGTGGATGGATGGATGGATGGACCAATCTCATCTGTGCCCATTTGCACACATTTGTCAGACAAACAGAACAGTTCTGCGAGTCCTGCACTTTACCTTGAACACTTTAACCTCAGTACCTCATCTTAAAAAATGACTCCATAAACATGTGCAAAGGCCACCATATTGTTTTCAATGGCAGCTTGAGGTTCCCCCTAAGGGACATACCCTCATATCAACCTCTATAAAGGGATCCTGTGGGGTTTGTGACAGTTGATATCTTTCCTTAGTGAGCATGGGCCTGCCCATGCTTCTCTTCTGCTTAGAATGGTCCACGGCCACTCCCTACCAGTAGAACACAATCCAAAGCCTTTGTAGTGAGTCCTGCATTGCTGGTGAGAACCATCTCAAGTCATTTCTCAGACCTCTGATTTGCCACTCCCTGGCAGACAGAAAAGGTGGAGTTCCAAGTAAGGGGCTATAGATGTTTTCAGGATTCTGATCAAGGTTGTTTGGCCCTAAGTCTCTGTCTCTTGATGAAGAGAGCTCTTAGACTGTAAGCTTAAGAAAGGAGGTGAGATGAGGGTGTGGCATTTTCAGGCTGAGGCAATGACCTATCAGAGAAGCAGGGAGAAAAGTAAGGCCTGGTCAAGGACTCTTCCTGGGAGTAGGGGCAATCCTTCCAAGATAGGAGGACAAAAAGGAGACAAACCCACCACAGCAACCCACCTTCGTTTTTCTTTCCAATGGCATGAAACAAAAATACTTTAGCCCTAAAGTCCAAATGCACAGCAAGAAATACACCATGTACAGTGACCCAGCTGAGTGCCTGTCCAGGCCTCAGCTTTCTCATCTGTGAAGAACAAATGGTACAGTAGCATGTGGTATCACAGTCATGTGGATTAGGTGACAGAGCATTGGAGATAGTTACTGACAGATATTAGTAGCACATGAAACACACATGAGTAAAAATATTTAAACCAAGCCCACAGAGAGACAGTGAAGTATGAAAATCCCAAGTCCTCTCCAGAAGTGCCCATCACCCCTCTGCACCCACACAATTATAATCTTTGTGCCCATGCTTTTGCACACCCGGCAAGCATACCACAATTTAGTCCCCAGCTACTGTCCTACACTCAGAAGCAACTTGTGGTGGCTCATCACAACGTTTGCGTGGCGTTCTACTGCATGGACACACTATCACATAATTGTTTGTGTGTGTTCACGCATGAGTGTGTAGAAGCAGTAGATCAATGTTGGATGTCTTCCTTAACCACTCTCTTTTTGGAGAAAGGGTCTCTCACTGAACTGGGGCTCATGGATCCGACTAGACCAGCCAACAGTCCAAAAAAATCCTCCTGTCTCGGCCTCCCTGTCACTGGGAGGATTAAAGAAAAGCCTAGCTTTTTACATGAATGATAGGGATCCAAGTGCAAGTGGTTATCTCTTCAGTAAAGGCAAAAGCTTGTCTCTTCTTGGAATCCTTGGACTCCAAAGCCTAGTTCCCCTCAAGTCATTCTCTTGGGGGTGGTACCGTGTTACCTCTGCCCACCAGTGCTAATGGAGGTTGCTAGCTTCCTGTATGATCAATAAGATGTTCTCCACATTGGCACCATAGGGTCTGTGGACTCTTTGAGACATGGAGAGGAATACTGCAAACTCAAGAAATGAATACATTAATTCGGTAGTTCCCAAAACATGTAGGGAGTTCTGTGGTGAGCAGGAGAACAGAAGTTGTGACAAACACAGTCAGTCTGTCCTTGCTCCCCTTCTTCTCTGACACTGTGGCCTGAGCAGCACTCAGTCTGTGGACAAGTCTCACGTGTGATCTGTCCTGACGATTCAAGGACATCAAGGACCATACCCAACATATGGACCTAAAGTCACCTGTCATGAGTATGTCTTGAAGGTTGTCCGCTGTTATTGTAAGTTGCATACTTACCAGGGAGTATACTGGTAATTTTCTATCTTGACACACAGAAGCCAAGTTTTCTTACAGTGAAACCCTGGGCAGATGAGTGAGTGAGCGAGCAAGCAATCCAATGATGATGTGGGGAAAGTGATGAGTTGGGGTGAGGTTCTTTACAGCAACACAGAAAGTGCCTTCTACCCCCTCCATGTTCTGAATGAGCAGGTAGATCTCAGATGTTCCCGATGCAGCAACCAGGCTCACTCTGAGCCCTCAGGGATGGCTGTCACAACACCAAATCCATGAGCAAAGATGCAAATTTTCAGTTCTCTTTCCATTCTTCTCTACATTCATATACCAATATGGGGTTTTCTTACTTCCAAAGTCTATCATTCAATAGCTGCTCCCACTTAAAACATGTACTTTGCCTATCAACAGACTCTCAATAAATGTGTGTTGAATATTACAAATCGAATAGAAAAATTCTACCTGGGGGTTAATATATCTTGTTTTTTTCTATCTCTCTGTCTCTGTCTGTCTGTCTGTTTGTCTGTCTGTCTGTCTCTCTCTCTCTCTCTCTGTTTATGTGTGTGTGTGTATACATGTGTATATGAGTGTGTATGTGTGTATGAGTATATGAGTGTGTGTGAGTGTGTATATGTGTATGAGTGTGTGAGTGTGTGTGTGTGTGTGTGTGTGTGTGTGTGTGTGTGTGAATGTGCATGTGGAGGGGGTAGGAGGCACTTTCTGTGTTGCTGTAAAGAGCCTCACCCCAACTCATCTCTTTCCCCACATCATCATTGGATTGCTTGCTCGCTCACTCACTCATCTGCCCAGGGTTCTCACTGTAGGAAAACAGCTTCTTGGGAATTGAGTCCAGATCTTTACCCTTTCTAGACAAGCACTCTTACCAATGAGTCACAACGCCAGCCATGTCTTGTTTTGTTTTGTTCAGTGTTTAACTTAAAGACAGAGTCTTACTAAGCTAAATTAGGCTGGACTTAAACTTGGGATTCTCTTGCTTCTACCTCCCAAGGAGCCAGGATTCCAGGTTGTATCCACAGGTTCAGATGCTTAATCATCTTTAAGACTCCTTTAAAACTTGCCAATGTCCCCTTGTGAGCAAGGGCAGAGGTAAGAATTACATGTTAGTTTTTGTCTCTGTGGCAAAATGCCCAACATGGTCAGTTTGGTGGAAGAAGGTCTTATCCGGGCACACTGTTTCATTTGGTCTCAGCCAGTTGGTTGCAGTTCTTCTGGGTCCATGGAGCATGTGGTAACACAGAGTGGTGTCCTCCCAGAGGACTAAAGGCAGATCAAGTTTGAGAGAAGAAGTCAGGGTAGATCTGTCTTTCAAAGGCATGACTCTCTTGACCCATTTTTCCAGTCAAGATTCATCTCCCTGTTTTTAAGAAAGAGAGCGTTCAGCTATGAAACCATCAACAGAGCTGTCCTATAATGAGTCCAGAGCCCTTGAAATCCCGCCCTGCCCTTTCCCACCTCTGAACATTGTATCAGGAGCCACTTGGCACTCAAGATTTGGAGGAAAATCTCCATGTTCAAACTTTAGTGGTTTTGCTGGGTTTCGTTAATTGGTTGGTTGGTTGGTTTTGGTTTGGGTAGTTAAGTATCGGGGTGATTAATGAATATTACAGTTCTCTTCTTCTTTGAAGCTTGTAGGATGTGAATATCTCAACTCATTTTGAATTTAGTCATTTCAAAGGTAGCTTGCTTTGGCCAGTGGGATGTGTTCAGAGGTGAAGTATGATAAAAGCGCAAGTCAATTGTCGTTGCGCTGTCCAGTCTATTTTATTATCCATTTCCATGGAAGGACCAGAGATGTCTATGTAGGTGACACGCTCGGGAGCAAACAGGAAGAACTCCTAAAAGGAGTCCTTATTAATCTCCCTCGATGGAAATGCCCCTCTCCCCTGCCCATCCTGCCTCTTTAAAAGCTGGATCCACATGAGTGGATCAGAGTGAGCAAGGCTAAGGAGTCTTTTGATAGATGGAGGGCTAGATGAGATTTCTAAGGTCAGGGGCCATGATATGGCCACCTCTATCCTCTGTAACACTAGGTGTCTAACAAAAACAAAACAAAAAACAAAAAAATAAAAAAAAAACCACCTTTTTCTGTAGTAGCCACTGAGAAAAGGTTTGATAAATGAATGAATCTGAGTCTGATCCTAATAGAATGATCAGCACAGAGGAATAAACCTGGTCTCAAATGCCACATCACATGACATTGTATGTATGACTTTGAGCCAGTCCCTTAAGCAAGCTGACATCAGTTTCCTCGAGCATGGAGATAATGAAATATTGATTAGTAAGATTGGTACCGGGGTGGGGGTGGGTAAAAGATGGCAGTAGTGGGCTTTGCTCTACACCTCCATATGGACAATGCCACGTAGAGGCTACACAGCTCTGGAGCCATGTTCAAGTTTCAGTACTGATCTCAGTTTCTGACCAGGATGTGACCTCAGGCCAGGTCTTTCCTTTTCGTTATCACTCCTTTTATGGCTGACTGAATCGACAACAAAGCTATCTAATTCCCAGGCTGTTAGCATCCAAAAGCCTCCAATATGGAGCCAGGCATGGTCTATAGGCAACTTCAGCCTTTTTCTCACTCCAGTGCAGATCTGGGCTCAGGCACCGAAGCAGAGTCCTCCATCACGCCTCTCCCAACAGCAGTGTGGTTTGACAAATGAAGCTGCACGGGAATGATAATGGGGGATAATGGGTTAGTTTGTTATGTCTCCCAGGGTCAGGCTCAGAGCTGAGCCTGCTGTCGGATCTCTGAGAACTATGCTCCAGAGGAATTGAGAGAAGGTTGCCCACGCTCCTTGATGCAGATTCTCCATAAACCGATCCTAGGCATGTTAATATGCACTGCCAGTCAGTCGGTCAGTGCTGAATGAAGGCATAGACTGCCTCTGGCCTCTCCAACTTCCTCAGCTGCTGCCCTCAAGAAAAGCCAATCTGCATCCCCAGCTCCCAGCCCCAAGCTTTGATCAAGAGATTATTCACAAGGGGGTATCAAGACACCTTGTCTTTTCCACATCAGGAGTTGTTCTCTCATTCATTAATACTTATTGAGCGCCCTCTGTATACCAATGCTCGGCAGTTTCCCAGTGCCTTTTTACTTGATCTTTCCAGACACTCCATGAGTCATGTATTATTGACCTTGTTTCCCAAGCAAAGGATTGAGTTTTGGAGATGGTAATTAAATTACCCCAAATCATAGAGAAGATGATGTAAGTCCTAATTCAGATCCCAAAGCCAGTCCACTGTCTACCTCATTCATTGTCCTTCCTTCTTATACAGAAAGCAAAGAAAATGTACAAAAATGACAAATGACCATTTAGGGGGATGGGATGTTTTTATATGTGGGATTTCAGATACCCCACAAAGAACAGTGTCACTAGAGGATTGCTCCTCTGACTGCCTCAGCTAGCCGTTTGGAAACAGTCCGAAGTCAGCAAGGCTGGAGCATTACGACATAAGGGCTCTTCTCAAAGGAAAGTGTCTGTCTCCCTCATTAAGGGCACACAACACTTTAGACATTGAAATGCTCCATCTCGAGAGTTTAGTCCTACAACTTAGAGGACACCAGCAACTTCCCCATAGCACAGGGAAAGCTTCTGGTCAAGGTGGGGTCCACCCTACAAGGGCTTTGCCATGCTGAGTTCTCCATGGGGGACGGGAAGGGGTTCTGACTGGGAGGAAGGGAGTCTGGGAGAGGACTACAGTCACTCATCTTCCTGGTCATCCATCCCTTCCCTCTCACAGCCAGGTACTTACTATGCCTTTGCCTTAGCCCCAGCCGCTCCCCTGCAGGCATATGACATCACTTTCCTTCCCTCCCAGTCTCCATTTCCCACACTGTCCTGCAAAGTTAGAGACTGCAGAGACAAACACCAAGGGAAGCTTGGAAGGGAGGAGCTGGAGCCATTTGACCTGAAGACAGGAACCCTGGATGAATGCACTACTCCAAAATCTCTGACAAAGGGGCAGATGCAGTCTGTGTGACCCCAGTGGGTGGTAGAGGAGCCAGTGAGTCAAGCTTCTGGGGTATTCTCCAGGAATAGAATGGAGATTCTAGTGCTCCCCGCAAACTCAGAGATTGCAAGTGGCATCTCTGGGGGGTGTGGGGAGAACACCCCACAAAGGGATAGCAGTCCATTTCCTAGCAACCCCATTTCCTAGCAGGTCAGAGGGCTAGAGGCCACAGGGTTCTAGAGATCAGGAACATCACGATCTATTCTTTAAGTCTGGGGTCATGAGGAACCTGGTGCCAGACCTTGTAACTGGTGTTATACATGTGAATAGCTACTAAAAAAAAAAAAAAAAGAAGAAGAAGAAGAAAAAAAAAGAAAGAAAGAAAAAACGGTGTGAGAAGTTGAACAGACGGTCTTTGTCACTCTCCGTTCCATCTCTTCTCCGTACTGTGACATCTTCCACTGCAGACCCCAAGGCACTGAGACATAGCACCATGCGCCTTTTAGAGTATGTCACTATAGCAGAAGACAGAGGCAAGAGCCGGAACTTCAGCCCCACTGACCTGGCTTCAAGCCCCACGTGGCTATTAACATAAGGTAGACTCTGTTACCCAGGAAGACACTCATGCAGAAATAGGTCCCATGAGGAAGGCTACCTTTGAGGTACTCGTAGAGCTGATGTGAGGTGACATTGGTCAATCACTTTGCTCTGGCCTTGACCCATGGGGCGTGTTTCATAGATGGTAGCTGTGCTAATTAACACAGGTGTAATAAAGTACAAGCCCCCAGTGGATTGTATGAGGGAAAGGATGATAATGACTGGTGATCAGGCTGCCAGCTGTGACTATCAAGTGCCTAGCTCTCAGGAGTTCAACGGTTCCTGTCATACTCGGTCACTGAAGCTTCCTGTCCAAGAATGTGCCCACACTGTGTGGTAGCAAGAGAAAGCAGAATGGAGCCTTGTAATGGGCCAGGTACCCACACCACCTGTTCAGGACTTTGATGAGAGCTAAGAATGATCATATCCATTTGTACTGGCTGGTTTTGGGTGTCAACTTGACACAGGCTTATCACAGAGAAGGAGCTTCAGTTGGGGAAGTGCCTCCATGAGATCCAGCTGTGGGGCATTTTCTCAATTAGGGATCAAGGGGGTGAGGGCCCCTTGTGGGTGGGGCCATCCCTGGGCTGGTAGTCTTGGGTTCTATAAGAGAGCAGGCTGAGCAAGCCAGGGGAAGCAAGCCAGTAAGAAACATCCCTCCATGGCCTCTGAGTTCCAGTTCTGACTTCCTTTGGTGATCAATAGCAATATGGAAGGTGTAAGCTGAATAAACCCTTTCCTCCCCGACTTGCTTCTTGGTCATGATTGTGCAAGAATAGAAAACCTGACTAAGACACCATTTAACAGATAGGGATCCAGAGCTTTCCTGAGGACCCAGAGTTGGTCAGAGGACAGTTCAAGGATGCAGGCCCCGCTCCTCAAGGATATAAGCCCAATGCCTCTACCTCTGAATTGAAATCTTTTCCCATGACCCACAGATGCTTCTAGAAAAAAAATGACATGCCATTGACTTCCCAGTTATGTACAGATCACCCCAGAATTCAGGACTTAAAGCATGGAGTTTTCCCCACAGGCCCAAGTCCCAAAGATGCTGCCAGCAGAGGATGCCTCAAACCTTCCTCTTCAGTCTCGCTGGCAGAATCCCAGAGCTGCAGTGCTCAGGGACTGGGAAGAAGTCTTTGAAGTCTCCCTCATAGGGAGCTGCAGAAAGCGGCTTGTTGTCTTATGCAGAGAGCAGTTGAAGATATCAAAGGGAAGATGGGGATGTTAAATTTGAGTGATCAATGTTTAATGGTCAGGGTTGTAAGCTGTCGCGAGGGATGCAGTGGGTGGGAAGCCTCACGTACTGCAGGATTTGAAATGACACTGCTCTGGGCTGTGGAGGAGCCCTCTAGCATCCCTGTAAATAGGGAGGCCAGATCAAGAGGTACCAGGGATGACCCCACACTCCTCTGCCTGGGTGCTAATGTGGGGGGGGGCATTGCATAGAATAGTGGTGTTTTGGGGGGACAAAAGACTCTGCCCAAAGAGCAACCAATCACACAAATGTTGGTCTCTCCTCAACAGGATGGTTAAGGGCACCCAGCAAGGTAGAGTGGGGTACATCTTAGATTAACGAGATCTGAGGATCTAGTCCTTGCGAGGAAAACTTTGACAATGTACTGAAACTTCTCTTGGCAGAAATAGGAAGCTATGTGGACTGTGTGGAGAGACTGATGCTAGAGGAGGTGGGACCTTCCTCTATAGGACAGTCCTATAGGCAGAGCCTCTCTCCTCCTGGGTATCTTAGCATCATCCATGATGTCTGTTGCCATTCACAGGAACTTGGAGGAATGTCAGCGCCCTTGATCTGTGATATCCAGACCCTACCAGATGGAGTAAGCTCCCCCACCCCAGGCCCTCTGTCAGTCACCCTCACAGGTTATTCTGTGGCAGGGAACTCGCCCCAGTTCCTCCCGCTGGAGCTCGGCTGTGGAGTGACAGGGCTGAGGGCCAGAAGGAGCTCCCTAAAAGCTTTCTTGGCTGAAGAGCAAGAGACAGGCTGGGCTGTCCCCACAGGCAGCCCTCATCTGTTCCCAAATTCGGGCATCCCAAGAGAGCATCAGGAAGGGCTTGGAGGAGTGGGGATGAGGACTGACTGACAGAAGAACAAATCGTGAAACTCCAGCCCCTGTGCCTGGCTATGCAGGGGCCTCCAGACCTCACATGGCTGCCTGCCACCTCCTGAGCAAAACACAATTTCACGACTCTTTGGGGGATAAAGGATTTTATTTACCTCTTTTCAAAAGCTTCAGAATTCTTCCTGAACATCAAATAACTCCTGGCAAACACATCCTGATGAGTAACACGAAGTGAAATAGAACCAGATGGGCCGACTCGCTCTGGGCTTGCGCGCGGGAGGGGGAAGGGCGGATCTCACTCGCAGAGAGGCTGGGCTGTGGGCCACAGGAAGTGCATCGGGAGGGGGGCACAGCCTTCCAGGCAGGGAGGGGACAAAGTCCCCTGGACTTTGCCGGAGATGGAGTCACACTGCCTGCCATCTGGCTTTGTTGGGAAGAGAAAAGAAATGGGGTTTCCGGCAGCCTGTTGGTGGCACCCCAGCAGTGTGGATCATGCCAAGCCTGGCACTCTGAGACATAAGCTCCTGTGATAGGGAGATCGGATGGCCAGTGTATTTAGAAGCCTCTAAGAACCTCCTGAGGACTCTGCTAATTATCCAAACAAGATCCTCTCTCTCTCTCTCTCTCTCTCTCTCTCTCTCTCTCTCTCTCTCTCTCTCTTCCCTTTCTCTCTCTCTCTCTCTCTTCCCTTTCTCTCTCTCTCTCTCTCTCTCTCTCTCTCTCTCTCTCTCTTCCCCTTCTCTCTCTCTCTCTCTCTCCCTCCCTCCCTCCCTTCCTCTTTCTCCTCTCTCTCCCTCTCTCTCTTCTCTCTCTCTCTCTCTCTTTTTCTCTCTCCCTCTCTCCCTCCCTCTTTCTTCTCTCTCTCTCCCTCTCTCTCTTCCCTCTCTCTCCCTCCCTTCCTCTTTCTCCTCTCTCTCTTCTCTCTCTCTCTCTCTCTCTCTCTCTCTCTCTCTCTCTCTCTCTCTCTTCCCCCTCTTTCTCCCTCTCCCTCTCTCTCTCTCTTCTCTCTCTCTCTCTCTCTCTCTCTCTCTCTCTCTCTCAATTTGGTTCCATTGGGAAGCAGCTAGTGGATGGCTGAACACTTTGCCTTGCTCCTCCTGCAGAAGCTTCTCGTTTCTTGTGCCACCCTTGACCTCCAGGAGGGAGGCTACAGCTGGAGCTGGAGTTCCACGATGAGATGAGCAAGTCTGGTGGGCAAGCTCCGTGGAGACACCATCTTATCCTTGAGCATCTCTGGCCTTGTGCCTGTCAGTTAGGATGAGCTGCTGTGGGTTTAGGCAGGCTGACTGTGTTACGGTTCTCTGGATCCTGACACCAGACCAGTGGTTCTAGTTCGAGGGACAAAGTCCCGGCAATCAAGACTATATGAACTAATGTCTTATGCTCCAGAGATTCTCACTCCTTGTGTAACTTTCCCAGTTGCCTAAGTGGGTCTCCAGCTCATCTCCTTCAGGAGGATCATGCCGTTTCTACCACAGCAGAGGACACCAGGCCCAGTGTTCAGCCCACCCCTGTGACCTCTCCAGATGGAAGCCTGTCTTTTAAGAGCAGAATGTTAAAATTGAGGGTACCAACCTTCTAGCTTATCTAGTTGAGGTCATCTTAACATGGGACTAGATAAAATGGAACTTGTGTGTGGCAAACCAGACCATGTTAGTCACCCAGGGTAGTAAAAGAGCCACATGGGAACTCAGAAAGCTTATCCATTGATTTTTTTTTCCTGGCATGGACTTAATAGCAGGATCTCTTAGATGACAAACACCTGAAGCCGAGCTTTCACGTGTAAGGCAGACTCTGATGGGCCTCTTCTGGGGGAAGTCCTGGAGATTTCAAAGAGCACTGTTGGAAGTCACCATGGCTGAAAGCAAAGGAAAAACCAGAGAGCTAGCAAGCCGGGCAGAGCTGGGAGCAGCAACAGGGTTTGACTGTTAGGGGTACCCAGCTCCTCCACACCAAAGACCCCAATATTGGACACAAGCACGTCTTCTGGGAGATCCTTAATTGGGGTTCCACCAGGCCATCAGCGAAGCTCCCAGCCTGCAGCCCCGGCTTCCTCCTTCTTGCGTTGTATCTTGTCTCCAGCCACAGTTCTTGCTGTTCACCATCTATACAACTTTCTCAGAGACTGGCCTAACGACAAGTCTCTCCCCAAGGAACTCGTCTGCTAACCCGTTTTTTTATAGGACGTTCAAGCTCACACTTCCAAACCCCAGCCCCAGCCCTCAGGCTCTCTCCCCAAACTTGCGCCTTCCCACAGATACCACCCCACTGTAACCCTACTTCTCGTCTGAACTGAGCCTATGACCCTAAGACCATTCTAAGCTTTTGCAGCTCCGCCCCTTTTCTCTTTACTCCGCCCCCTTTTCTCTTTGCCCCGCCCCCTTTTCTCTTTGCCCCGCCCCCGCCGCCCTCCTCCAAGGTCTAACTCATCTCACAGGCTTGCAGTGAGCGTGTGGTGTACATGAAGGAAGGGAGAGCTCCGTTTCCTCCGCATAGGATGCACATTCTATTTACTCGGATGAAGAGAGATCGGTTAGCACACGTGTGTCCTGTTTTGCTAACTGTGCTCCCACACTCCTCATTTAACAGTAGCCTGTGTTCCTCCTGGAATTTGCCTCTTCCCCACTGTGTGTGGTCTTGGTGGAGGGGAATTCTAGGCGTCTGCCTCCCATTATGAAAGCCAAAGGGCCAACACCAGTCTCCCGGATCCCAGAGGGAGCAGGAACTGCCTCGACCTCTCTTCTGGGAACACACATCTGCTGAGAGTCGCTTCTGGGCTGCCAGCAATAGAATCCGGCTTGGTCAGTTTGAAGCAGGCTGGGATTTATTCCATAGAAGGTGAGAAAGCTCACAGGTCTGGAGGGAAGACGGACAGATGGGCGACAGCAAGGCAGCCAGGCCAGGACACCAATCCATGTGACCGCTACGTGCAGGATGCCACCTTGCTTCCCATGCTGGGCACAACATGGGTCTTCTTCCAACTGGTCGCTGCTGCAGCAGTTGCCCTAGCATCCTGCCATCTATCCAGAAGTACCTTGACAGTGTTCTATGACACCGCCTGCTACTCATTTCCCCGGGTGGCATGTAACTGACCCGCGTATACACATATGCCTGTGCCCTTCGTCAAAGGATGTCCAGACCTTGGGTTACAGAATCCTACAAAGGATGCCAGGATAGGCAGTTCCATCCACAGTGAGAGCATGTCTTCACCACTTGCCTGCAAGACTTTGAGGCAGGGAATTCAACAAGCCTAGAAAAGAGGGATCCTCAGTTGACAGACAAGCAAGAAGAATGAAAAAGAAAAGAAAAAGAAAAAAAGAAAAGCCACTGAATCTGGAGACTAAGCTGGAGGTCACCATCTCCACCTCAGCAGCATGCAGACCAGATGTTCCCTTCTGTATGTGGTGGCCACAGCTCCTGAACTAGGTGATCAGAAAGGCTCCTGCCCTCCCAGAGTCTGCTCCTCTAGGTTCCTGTCACTTCTCCAAGCTCTCGACATCCTGCCAATAAATTCCTTTTTGCTGAAGTTAACCAGTGTTAGTGTCTGCCGCCTGCAGCCCAGCAACACTAAGCAAAACCACAAGTAAACATGGGTACTGGCTGCTTATAAAACACCAGACCTCCCGATGGGCTGCAGGCCCATTGACTCTCCCCAGCACCCTCTCCCTGGGGAACCCAAGGGGGATCCTATAACTGCTGTTAGGCTTCAGTCCAAAGCAGGGAGCCCAGGAAGTACCACCATAAATAAAAATTCAGTTGATTTTTACCTCAATTTCTTCTCTTTTAAGTCAGGCCATTGGGGTACATGCTACCAGGACAGAAAAAGCATTTCTAATTAAACCACTACACCCCAACACAAAGGACTGAATAGGAAGCCACACTTCCACCACTAAGTTGAGATGTGAAGATGTGTGGACCAGAAAAGATGCACCATGGTTAAAAAATAAAATAAAATAAAATAAAATAAAAAGCAACAGTTCACTTATTTTGCCCCAATCAATAGCCAGTCAACCACCCAGAAGCCTTGCTTACGTGACTTAATTCATTGCTGACTTCCCTCGATAATTTCTGGAGATTGAAATATAATTACCATATTTTCTGGATGAACAGACTGAAGAATACATGGGTCAGACTGTTTTCCACTGAGTTACAAATCAGTGAGGGATGGGCATGGAATTCAGAGGTTCTGTCCATATAGCTTCCTCTCTCCCCACTGATTCCATGGCATCCCATGTATGTCTGATACATATGTGCATATTTGCGTATGAATACAAATGCCCAAATAGGTTTCTCCCCCTGCCCCTCCATTTAACTGTCCTGTTGACTCTGGCGGTGCCTGTCTGTAATCCCTAGAGAGGCTGAGACGGAAGCATCCCAAGTTCAAGACCTGCATGTGCAGCAGAGTGAGTTCAAGGCCAACCTGGGCTACTCAGTAGGACCCTGTCTCAAATAATAATTTTTAAAAGGTCTAGGGCATATCTCAGAGGTAGAGCTCTTGCCTAACATGTGCTGGACCTCAGGTCCCAAGCTCTGTACCTTACTTCGCTGTCCCAGCACATGCTCTCGGCGCGCATGCGTGTTTCCTATTCTTCGTGACTACTGAGATCCAGAAGGACCACGGACCTTCCCCTGGCCTCCTCCTCGTAGTCATTACCATTGTCTCCATTTCTGTTGGTTTATTTGGTTGGTGGGTTGATTTTGAGACAGAGGTTTTAAGTAACACAGCACACAGCACCATGTTTGTGTGACGCTGGGGCCTCTCGCAGGCTAGGTAAGCACTCTAACAAATGATCGATCTGCATCACCAGCTCCACGTCCATTCCTGAGTCTCACTGACGGGATTGAGGTAAGCAGCTTTGCACACCTCTGTCTGGTCTTCTGTATAAACTGAACATAGAGAAATGAAGTTTGCTGCCATTTAAATGGCGAAGATAGATTCCCCACCAAAGCTACCGCCGTAATGTGCATGCATAATAGCAACCAATATGGGTGTGTGTGTCTGCCAGGCTCCTCCGCACCAGGTCTCACCATGTTTCAAAGCTCTGGGGCTGGAGATACCTCTGCCCAGCTGGCCACATTGCCTATGGGTAACTATAAAAGTGGCATAGTGAGTCAGCAAGGGCTATGAGGGGACAAGAAAGGCATCCACTGTCCAGTGTACCTGGCAGATCGGGAGAAGAAAAAGTTGCTGTGGGCCTTCTTAGAGCTTTCACTGAACAAGCTAATTCTTTATAGTAATCCTCAGAGAAGACAGGGGGAGTCTCAGGAAAGCAGCCCTTACCTGAACCAACTTCAAATGACCATTTCACAAGGCCAGAAAAGATGAAAGTCACAAACAAGACCAGGGATAGGTAAAGTTAGAAATAAGAGACATTTCTTTGAGCTTACAGTTCTTGTCCAAGGTCAAAAGCTCAAGTCTGATATTGACCTTCTCTCTGGCAAAGTCCTAGAGAATTGTAGGATGTCATATGGTAAGGCCCACGAGGAGAGAGAAAAGAGATGGAAAACTTCAAACCTCTCTTTGCTCTTGTGAGACCACCAGCATTTAATCACGGGGCTCCACCCTTCTGATCCATCAGGACTCCCATTGTCTCCCACTCCACCCAGGAAAGGCACCCTGCTTCCATCTCTCAACACTTCAGAGTGGGGATTCAACTTAGCTGTGAGTTTTTAGAAGAGGCAACGCTTTTCAAGCCATCCCAGTGGTGTGTGCCTCAGGCTAACCAGAACCGCAGGCAGCTTGGAAACTCTCCTCCTTCCACCTTCACATGTGGCCGGGCCCAGACCCTCCATGAGACCTCCAGCCCTTCTCCAGGTCTGCCTTACCCGGACCCACCCTATACCTCTCCAGCCTCAATAATGCAGAGGAGATCTTTCTGGGAGGCAGAAGCCCGGAGTCCACCTGACCCCAGGTCCCTGCTCAGTCACTTGTCTGTCAGCTGGGAAGTGGGGAAATACAGCAACTACTGGGTGCTGTGGCTCAGCCTAAAGATGCACGCACACACACACACACACACACACACACACACACACACACACACGCACACACACACCCCTCTAGTGCATGTAGTAGCACAAGCTCTGCATGGAGAGAAACCTCAGAGACATCACCAGTGCACGACAGCACAGCAGGTTGAAATCAGGGACCATGGCTACTGTGTACCAGCATCAACTCTCTCTCTTACCCTGTCTCCTAGTCTCCTTGTGGAGAGCAGTTAGGTGTTAGAGTCCCTGCCTCCTGAGACCTGAGTCTTGTCCATCCTAGCCCCACAGAGCTCTAATAGAAATTATTTGCTCACTGGGGTATGACTCAGAGACCACAGTGGGGGCTGAGATCAATCAAGGGACCCCAGGCAGGATCCGGAAGCTCTCTGATCCAGTGACTCAACAGAGCAGCCCCATTCACTGGGACATCCACTGGGGGAACAAGAGAAGGTATATATGCCAGCTGAGAACCCTGCCTGGCTCTCTGGGGGAACAGACAAGGGCGGTTTTCAGGTCACCAAGAATCAGGAAGAGAAGGAAAGAATTCAGCAGACTCCCTCCAGACTTGCGTGGGGCAACAGGTAAGGATTTTACTGATGCCAGAAATCACACTGGGTCCTGCGTGCACGACAGTCCAAAGCGAGTAGCAAATGGGGAGAGCTGAAGAGGAGGCATCTGAGCAGATGACTAGGGAATCTTCCCCCCTTGGGGGAGAGTTACAGACAGCATTCTGTGAGGTGTGCACAGAGCTCTCCCCTTTGAACAAAGCTCTGGCTTCTTTTCCTACTCCACAGCTGGGCCAGTCGCATCAAGCTAGGTAGCATGCGACAGGCAAACAACTCCACAGCAAGGGGAGCCTTGACAGAGACAAATGAGACTCAGGCTCAGCCAGGCTCAGCCACCTGGAAGTCGATGCACCCCTGCTGCCCAGGACCAGCCCCACCCCTGCACCCTCATTATATAGGCTGGGATGTCCTCAGGCCAAAATACTGTGTACAACCCCTGCCCGAACCTGAGTGTCATTATGACAACTCTCACTTGAAATTATTTGTTTTTCTCTATTGATCTCGATTCGACACTGGAAAAATATATTCTTTGTACAATATTCCCAAGGGCTTAATTTGTCCATGTTGGAAGCCTGTTTTTAATAGGATTCTGCCCCATTGTTTATTCTGAACATTGAGTTCTGAGAATCTGGATCCAGCTCCTTTAATAGAACCTCATTACCAGGGTCTCTCTGCATCAGGGAGCTGATAGTGGCCTAGTAAGCAAGAGGCTGCTGAGGGGGCTTCAGGAGCTGTCAGATCAAAGGCTCGTGGGAGGACACACTGTCATTGTCTCCTGCCACACTCCTCCGATTTGTAGACCTAGAGCAGTGACAGCCACTAAGCTGAACAGTCCCATGTGAATCCCATCTCAGAGAGGTCTTCCCACCAGGCGTAACCAAAGGAACAACGTTTCTCAAAGTAAGACCTGTGGAACCCCTGCATGAGTGTCCCCTGTGGTGCCAATGCAGAGGCAGGCTGCCATGCTTCTGCCAAACATTGCTTCAAGACCTAGACAAGAGAGAGTCCCATCATAGAACCCACACCAAGCTCCATGAAAGGACTTCCTTCTGTCCAGGACAGGCAAACTGGGTGGTCCATACCTAATGTCATGCTTGAATCTCTGTGTAGTCTCCTGTTCTCACCTAGTCCCCTTGTTCAGAGACTGTCCATCCTGGCCCTACTCTGATGACTCCAGGGTTGGACCAGTGCGGCAGCAGGCTCCAATCATTCTTTATCTAGCATCACCTGGTGCTTCAGAGGGGGATGGGCAGTGTTAGCCAAGCAGCCTGGGGGAGGGAGCATCGCCACCAGCCAGGGAAGTGTTCTTATCACACAGGACTATAGGGCACTGAGCCCATGAGATGGTACTCACGTGATTTTAAGTGGTTCAGACGGTTTACACAAACAGTCTCCTCTCTGTAAAAATAAAATAAATAAGATGTGCTGGTCTGAGGTTCTATGCAGTCCAGGGCAGCTCTGCCAAGACCCCCCAAGACAAGAGCTGTGAGGATAGAGCCTGAAATATCTGAATCTGCTGGAAGTGTATGAGGAAATGGGCTGAAGAGACAGCTCGACATCAACAAAGCCAGGCTGAGGCCTGGTTTGCTGCTGGGTGAGGATGAGTTACTAACCTTTCCTGGACTTTAATTTGCACTTATGAGTGGTTTTGCTTCTGGAACATTCCATCTCCTTTATGCAACAAGACAGCCTGGGAATCCGGTTCAGGTAAGTCTAGGATCGTGCTTAGGGCTTTCTTAGAACCACAGCTGACTTAGTAGAGGAAGAAACACACAACCTGACATTGTTTAGGCATTTCAGTGTTTACTGAGATTTGCACCAGGCACTGTGCTCAGCACTAGAGACAACAAAATGGTTCATCCCTTTGCCCTTATGGGTAAAGGCAGATGTTTGACAGACAGAATATGGTTCTCAGCCATCCATCTCCTTGTAGTGATAGCTGGTCCTATTTGGGGATCAGGGAACACATTTGTGTATTACCTGAGGAGTCAGGGTGGGCTTCCAGGAGGGGGTGCTCAATTCCTTGTGCCACAGAGATGTGCAGGACTTGCAAAGCAGAGAGAAGCTTGAGATTATGTCTTCTGTTGTGAACGGTGCTTTCTCTCCATTCACCAGCCCTTTCCAGTAGTCAATAGATACGATTTAATGAAACAGCTGCTCCACCTAGCACACACATGAGCTTGTGGCTTTGTAGAGGGTAGAAAAGTGGAAAATGGCATCATAGATCCTGGCTAAGAGCCACGGAGCCCCAGGCATCCTCAGGAGTCATCACACCAGGGCTCCAGGAGGCCATGTGGGAGTAGAGCAGAGGACTCAAGCTCAGTGTGTCAGCGTCAGCGTGGCTGCCATAGGTGGAGGAGGTTCACAGCCTCTGCCCATGTCACCGCGTCCTTAATGCACTCCAAGGTCCCCTCCACATAGAGAGGACAGAAGCATACTGCAACGTTACCTAGGAAAGTTGACTGAACTACCATCACACAGACTTGAGTGCCCACAAAAGGCAACCTTGTCTTTACTACTCTAGGGAGATGTCAGGCTATTGCTGTCCTGAGAAAGAGCCTGGGCCAAGGCAGCGACCCTCTCGTGACATTCCTCAGAGGCCTGGCTTCTTCAGGCTTCTTCCTTGGGTTGCATGTTGGCTGCTTCCTCCAGCAATCACCCCTAAGCAAGCAGGAGTTTCCATCACAGGCACATATCGGGATATCCCATAGCCTGATGGTCACAGCATGCAAGAATGGCCATGGCTTCCTTCAGCTCTATTTGCTCTTATCTGTCAACACTGATGGGGTATAAGCCTCCCAGTGAAGCAACCATGGAGGATTCACACAGGGCTCTATCGGGGAAGATCCAGGGCAGGGAAGAAAGTGTCCTGAATCACCCTTCATAGTGACTATGACCACAGGTTTCTAAACGGAAGCCACGAGGACATGGAATGCAGCAGCATCCTTGACATATGAGGCCATTTCGCTTTCCCTCCTGCACCAGGTAGTTAACTTGCACACGGAGAGAACAATTGTTTTATGGAGTTAAAAGACTGTTCAAGGCTGAGGGAGGTGATGGATGCTTGTTATCACGACGCTTGGGAGGCAGAAACAAGTGGACCCTTGTGGGCTCACTGGCCAGCAAGCCTAGCCAACTTAATTCTAGCCCAGTGAAAGAGCCTGTCTCAAAAACAAACGAAGAGGCAAACAAAATAAAACACAACAACAACAACACACACAGTGGGACATTCAGTGAGGAATGGCACTCAAACTTGTTCTCTTGACTCCACATATACACCCTCATACACGAACACCACACACACACACACACACATACACACACACACACACACACACACACACCCCTCTGAGGGAGTTCCTCAAAGAAGAAGCTTGAAGTCCTATCATCAGTCAAGGCAGGCCAGAACAGCATCCAATGTCAAGCTCCATTGGAGCTGTAGGATAGAAGCCATGTCAATCAGTTGGAGTTGAGTTTGTGATGGCCAGGGCCTCAGCCAAGGAGCTTCTCCAAAGGGGATAGGATCACCGGAGCTTTCTGCTGGTCTGCAGCAATAGCAGCTCCAAACAGCCATGGCTAATGTTTATTGAGCACCACATTAGTGAGAAGCGCCAGATCTGGGCTGCAGTAATCACAGCTTGCAAACCTTAGTAACTTGACACAGATTTGTTTCCTGCTCACAACATCCACCGCAGACCCTGCCCCTCTCCGGGGGCGAGGACACTCTGTGCAGCGACCCAGCCAATCCACCACCATACAGACCGCACCATCAGCAACATGTCACCTTCCCAGTGGCTGAGGCACGTAAGAGATGGGAGGGCGGTGCAAAGGGTTTATGCCATCTGTATTAGTCAGGGTTCTGCAGAGCCACAGCCTCCAGGAAAGACATAGACATGCAACAGCAGGGTTATTATGGGAATTGACTCATGCTGTTATGGAGACTGAGAATATTCCATCTGATACCTACTGTCAGGGAGCTGCAGAGACATGGAAGCAGAGGGAGATGGCAAATAGGCTCAAAACTGAAAGCCTGAATAGCAAGACCCCCTCCTCCCCGCCCTGGTCTGGCTCAAAACAAGAGGGATCTACTTTCCCTTTGTCTTGGTATCCTGGCTGAATCTCAGATAAACATGGTGATGCCTGACCCCTCCGGTGAGAAAATGGAGTTTCTTCATTCATTCTCCTGATTCCGCTGGGGACCACTTTCAGAAACTCCCACACAGTCACCAGAGCGACATTTTCTTGAGCCTCTCTTAGGCCCATTGGGTTGACAGTTAAGACTGCTTGTTACCATTCCTCTTGCATGTCATTGCCTTGAACCACACAACCTTCAAGAGAAGGTGTCATGGGCACCGTCATGCCTCACGTGGCTGCAAGGGACAGTCAGGCACGGCTGAGCATACACAGTGCCTGCCTTGAACATTGATCCAGTGCCTAGTGTTGATCATGTACCTTATGTGGATTATTTTATAAATGCTGCTATAACAACCTATGGTACAAGTAAGGAAACTGAGGCACCCAGGGAATGTACAGAAAGAACATCCTCAAAGTGATAGAGCTAGTACCAGAAGACAGCCAATCACACTGAGGTAGGCTGGGCTCTATCTCCACCCAGAAGCTCAGTCATTGGCCAACAGTACTTCAGTCTATTATCTTCCTGACCTGAGAAGACAGGCAATCTTGATTGACTGAGAAGCATGGAGATTAGTAAAGCTCACCCCTGGGCTTGTCTAGAGTGGTATTTCCAGAGATGATGGGAGCCTTAACCTAATAAGTGGGTTCATTCCTTGACAGATTTGTGTTATGATGGCATTATTGTGAGGTGGTAAAAGTTGGGAGACAGGTGTTCTAGTTTAGTTTCTGTTGCTGTTATAAACACCATGACCAAAAGCAAATTGGGGAGGAAAGGGTTACAGGCTATCATCAAGAGGAGCCAAAGCAAGAACTTTCTAGGTAGGAACTTGGAATTCCACAGAGGAATGCTGCCTACTGGCTTCTTCCCTCTGGCTTGCTCAGTTCCTTTTCTTATACAACCCAGCCCACCTGCGTAGGGACAGTACTGCCCACAGTAGGCGGGGCCTTCCCACATCAACTAACAATAAAGAAAATAGCTCATGGACCTGGCCACAGAAGAATTTGGTCAAATCTGCAGTGGAGGTTCTCTCCTCTCAGGTGGCTTTATGTTTGTGTAAAGTTAACAGCAGGAGCTAACAGGACAGTGTTTCCACAGAAAGAAGTAGGTCATTTGTATGTAGGGGGCTGACCTTGGATACTAGGTTTTGACTTGTCCTCTTTCCACAAGCCCTTTACTTCATGGGTCTCCTGATGGGGTCTGCTCTGCTACACCCTCCCCAGCATGATGCTCTGAAGTTACCCTTCCTTTCTTACATTGTTTTGTCAGATGTTTGGACCATAGCAATATGTACAAAATATGCTAAGGTGGATAAAGAGAAGGATGCCATGCTTCTCTGTGTCCTGGGCATCCCAGTTTTTTTTGGAGTTAGATACCCAAAGGCTGAAATGTCTCTCCATGAAGAAAAGGCATGGGTCTCACTGGAGGCTGAACCTTCTCTGTAAGGCTTCTGAAGCCACAGAGAAAAGCTAGCTCCTGAAAGCCACTCAGGCTGTCAGAACACTCCAAGTACAACTGCCAAATGCAGAGGTTATACACAGACCATCTCTGTGGTCCAGGCTGTGACCTGAGTTGGAGACATCCAATTCAGGGCCGGGGAAATAATAAGTACGCATTGACTAGCAAATCCAGCTCTATCGACTTGAAAGGTCGCATATTGATGGACAAAAAGCCAAGGTCAATATTTGATTTTGAGGAACAATAAATCATGATACCGTGGAAAGGAGGCATCGATGCAGGTGCTGTTAGCTGGGGCTGGAAATGCTGTCACCACCAGTAACCACACTTCCTCCATGACCTGGAAAATGAGGGTGGGGTGCTGAATATGTCTAGCAGTTTCTAGGCGTCTCTAGGTGAGTATGCGGCTTGTTTAAGTCCACAAAAGAGAAAAGTAAAAACTGTTCCCAGAGGAAATATTCCAGATCTTACTTGCACAAATAACAGGGGATAGGTACCCCTCCCTAGATTGCTTCTCAACCTGCTATGATTTGAAGGTTTCCTTCTTTCTCCTGGGCTGGGGTGTGGAGGGGATGTCCCTATATTTGCCCCCTTATTCCTTATTCAGCCATTCCTTGTTGTTTATTTTTTTTTTATCTCCTGAGGAGGAAGGCACACTGCCAAGCTAGAGAGAGGAGCAGAGCAGGTTACAACTGCACCCCAGTGGGGTCTCCTCTGTTATCTGACCTTTCCAGACTCTGCTCCAAGCCCCACCCATCTCAACACACAGAGTCACCAAGACAAGACCTTGTACCATTCCCCAAATGTTGGGCCTGTCACATCTGAGCCCTGCCCTCACTGTGTTGGTGTACTTCCTCTGGGGAACTCTCCTGAGCCTTGGGTGGTCTGTTTGACATTGCTCTTCTTAACTTCCCCAAGCAGTGTGGGGCTCCCTTTCCATCATCCCTGAACCACCTCCAGTTGGTTACCTGACCCTTTAGGCAGTGACTTGAATGACTGTCAGGTTTCATTTTCCAGTGATTGACCTCTTCCAAGGTAGGGGATGTTCGTACCACTCCAGCCCTGTTACCTAGGCAAAGATGACACAATGTGTGTTGGATGCATGGCTGGACATTGGGGAAAATGAATGTGCCAGGTAAGGGATTTGGAGCTGTCCTGTCAGAGCTGAAAGGAGGTTGAGCAGAACCTGTAGAAAGTGGGAAAGGCAGTGCCCCTGGCAAGCCCTGGAGGGGGAGCTCAGCAGAGTCCAGACCTTTGGGCTCCTCTTCCTCACTGGCCACTGCCCTGACCATATTAATCAAAGGCTGAGCTGTGGAAATATCACTCTACTACATTCTATTCAAGTTCCCTGGAACTAAATTATGTTGTCAGGATTGGACAGAGCAGGAATGGAAAAGACCAGGCTGGATGACATGGGGCTGTTAAAAGGAGATGAATGAGTCTATGGTTTCCATTCAATTTTTCAAGGTTTCCCAAGGCAAGCCTGACAACACCACCTTATAACTCTCCTGCACCCTGCACATTCCCTCTACAATCTCATTTTTTTTTATTTCTGCCCATCAGATTAGAAGGACAGGGATTCTTCTTGCGGCATCACAGATGAGGAAGTAGAAAAGCTGGAGTAAAGGGTGGGGAACACATCCACTAAAGTAAAGGTCGAGGCAAGGTCAGGTTGTAAATCTGTGATACAGCCAGCAGGACCAACTCTGGGCTCGTGGTATAATGATGTTTCCATTCCCCACTTGTTCAGCTTCTTCTGCAAAATGGAGCTGAGCAGCCCCATCTCCTAGGCTGCTACAAGGCATCAAGGAAGTGACTGAAATTTTAATCATTCATTCATTCATTCATTCATTCATTTCTGATTAAATAAGACATCCCACGGGTCAAAAATGTGTTAGCTCTTCTTGCGTAAGGATCTTAATTTAAGAGAATTTCTACTTGATAGCTGACTAACAGCAAGTCAGGTGCTAAGGCCTTGTTACTGACAAGCTAGCCCTTAGCATAATTTCTTTGTGTGGTGTGTGCACCTAGGTGCATTGACGTGTGTGCACCTGCGTGTGCAGGCCCAGGCCAATGTGGGTATCTTCTTCAGTTCTTCAATTGATGTCTATCCTGCTTTTTGAGACAGAGTTTCCCACTGGATGGAAAGTTTGATGATTTGGCTAAACTAGCTTGATAACAATGTCCTGGGGTCCTTCTGTCTCTTCCCCAGCATTGAGATTGCAAAATTGCAAAGCCACAGTCAAGTTTTTTTCCTATGTGGGTACTAAGGACCGAACTCAGGTCCTCATGCTTGTATATCAAGTACGTTACTAGGTGAGCCATCTCTCCAGGCCCTAGCACAATTGCATGAAGGGGTGAGTTATATGTAAAAACTTTCTGCATTGAATGTGTCCTCTGAGAAAGGAAGGAGGACTCTGCCCTGTCAGTATGAGGAACAACTGCACACAGTGTACATGGAATAACCAGCTTCCAGTTCCATGGTGTGCCCCTGTTAAACGCATCTCACTATCCAGTGCTGAGTGAGCCTGGGTTGTAAACAAAGGCCTAATTAAATTAACATAAATGATTTTATGTAAATTAAAGATCCACATGATGGCTGTTTATTGGTAGCAGCATCATATCTTGCACTGCACATGCTTGTTTAAAATTAATGTGCATAAATGCTCCAAACACCGTATTATTAATAATGATAATAATGTTGATGAGGACGATAATAATAAACATATTCTCATAACAATGGTTCCCAGATGACTCTAAAATCTCAGCAGGGAGTATGTGGAGTGTCTCGGCTCCTCCAGGAAACAACAAAAATTCCATGGGCTTCTTAGTCTCCCCAGCCTTTATGCTGGGGTCCATGCTGATGTCTTCACTGAGTCTGGCTAAAGAATGGCCTCTTAAACTCCTTCCATCTTTTGAGGCCTTACTCCAGGCCAGTTCTGCTATAAATCAGCATGACCCACACAAGCATCAGAGTGCTCTCCTCCCCCCTTTTCTGAACCCACTTTTCCCATCAGTCTTCCCATCTCTTGTCTTCTTGGACTCCCCTCAGATGTATGAGGACAGTGGCAGGTATATTGATGGTTCGTTCTTCATAGGTGGGTTAATGGAGGTCAGAGAGCTGAAGCAACCCAAGGCCTACAGCAGGATCACGGAGCTAGCACTAAAGTTCTTCTGACTCGGGTACTGCAGAGGTACACAGTTAAGAGGTATTGACTTAAAGCACATAATCACTCAGTTCGACACATCTGCTAGGGAGACGGAGAGAAGATGTAAATAGAGGATCCGGTGAGGAGCTGGCGGAGAGGGATTGTGGAGCGCCTTCTCCCTTTGCTGTTCTCTGTCTAGAGTCAGTCGGCTAATGATGCTGTGAGGATATATTCCCAAAAGAGCTGACGTTGAGGGGCATCTACTGACTGTGAACCCAAACACAGGCCTTCGTGTGCCTCAAGGGAAGATGCTCCAGGCCACCTCCAGACCAGAGGGTGGGTTTGCATTAACTTCAGAAAGGTACCAAAGTCCCTGACAAACTGACATAGGAACGGGAGAAGACATGTGGTGGTCCTGAGCTTACCAAAGACAAGTGGGTGAGCATCATCCCCTTCCCCAGAGCTCCAGGTCACCCTTTCTCTTTGTGTTAGCAGGCAATGGCTGTCAGCCTCTCAGAGTATTGTGTACATGGCTATATGTGTGAATGTGTATATGTATATTAGTATGTAAGTGTGGAGTACATATATATACATATATATGTGTGCGTGTGGGGTATATGTGTGTATACATTTATGAGTGTATACAAGTGTGTCTCTGTATCAATTCATGTATATGTAAGTATGCACATATGTGAGTGTGCATGTGTGTCTGCCTATGTGTGTACATGTGTGTTTGTGAGTGTTAATGTATACATCTGAGCATATACAAGTGTGATAGTGTATATGTATGTCTGTACATAGATATCTGTGTATTTGTGTATGGGAATGTGACTACCTGTGGGTGTGACTGTATGTGTGTATGTGAGTGTATATATGTGTGCTCCACTAGATTATGAGGATCTGGGAACCAGAGACTAATGGGTCACAGCACCAAGTACTCCCAAAGCCCTTGGCTTTCAGAGCCACCAACACTTCAGGTAGAATTCTAAGGGTCCATGACCTTGAATGGAGATTGCTAATTTTTTTTCTCACAATAAAGGCAGTAAGCCACAGTTATACTGACAATGCTTGAGACTAATGTTGCCTATAAGAGACCACAGTAGGTTTTCTATTCCATTTAAGTTGCTGCAGATATCTCAAATGCTCAGTTCAACAGAGGCCAGGAGCATCTATCTTGCAGAGATCCAGAGAGCTTTGTAGGTACTGGTCCTCTGTAGTAACTGCTGTCCTATCTCAAAAGCAGCCTTAGACAATATGTAAATCAATGTCCTCAAGATCTTGTTCCAGTACAACTTTATCTACAAAATGGGGAAATCATCAAGCTCACGGTTTCCTGCCCCTTTGGATTTTCAAATTACAATAGCTATTGGAATCTCATTACTTAGTACTTAGAAGAGAAGCACATCCTTTACATCAGACTCCTTTTTGAACTTCGAAGATTGACTCTTTTAGTATCCCATGTTGCTTCTGTGTCCCCATATATCTTGTTTCAACCATTCAAAGCCCTTCTTCTGAGATAGGGTCCCTGACTGACCTCAGGAAACCTTGACCCTCTCCCTGAAGGCAAAGTGTGCTCAGGATTGAGCATGTCTCAGCTTCCATCCTGTGCTGTGGAGGGGCCCAGCTAGCAGGACTAGGCTCATATTAGAAGCTTCCCGTGTGAATTCAGTAACATTACGAATGCAGAGTGTTCCGATAGTAACACTTTTGTTTCCCCGATGGCACCTATTACAGTCCTCTGTACCTGGTAGGCAGTGGATAAATTGTTGCACCCGTGTGAGTTGAATCAAGAGCCTGGCAGCCTTCCAGGAAGAAGGGATGGAGGGGAGGAGTGAGAGAGGGAGGAAGCACAGAGGGAGGAGTAAGGGGGGGAGAGAGAGAAGGGAGGAGGGCAGAGGACCCTGGCAGCTCTGTAGCATTCTACTGTCACCCATGCAGAGTCCATAAGCATCTCATCTGTTTAGAAATTGCACAAGGGGGCTGCAAAGAGGAAGAAGGGTTGGGGGAGGGGGGCTGTGTGCAGAGCAGAGACTTCCTGCTGATGCGGCAGGTTTTAAGAGCACAACTTGCAGTTTGCCAAAGCCCATGAACCTTGAAATAGAAATATGGACCTCTTAATTCATCGCGCTGTTATTTGATAAAGTATAAGGTAAATGAATGCAGAACCTTTTCCCTTTAATTACACAAGGAGAGGGAGGAGCAGAGGCCTGGGGGAGAGAGGCCACAGTGAAGTCAATGACATAGAACAGAATGAAGGGGCTCAGAGTGCAGCTCTGATAGCCTTACCCTGGAGACAGAGGCTGAAACCATGAAGACAATGATAGCAAACTGCACCGAGCACTTCCCATAGGAGTGCATTCTGAAAGAGACAATGGGACCAGTGGAGCCTTCAAAGGCCAGTAGCCTGCTTGGGTGGGAAAAACGACCCTGGCTCACCTACACCAGGCACCAGAATTGCCCTACAGGGAAAGCCTGTAATAATGGTAATGGTCCCACAGGTAAAAGCAGGCGGGTATCAGCCCTTTCCCCTGCTTGAACAGGGCCAAAACCTCATTCTGCTTACCCACACAGTACATACAAGCCTGCCCTGACAGTCAACACCCTAGTATGGAAAGGACAGTGCTAGTAAGCACCTCCCACCTTAAACATGCCAGCATGAGCCCTGAACTTAAAATCTCCCTCTCTCTTCTCTTCAGATCCTTCCGAAGTCCAGCCATCAAAGACCTCCAGAAAGAGGCACAACCAGGTAGGTGGAAATGGTTCAGGGGCTGGTGACCTGTTAATCAATGTACTTAAAGCCCTAATAATTCCTTCTAGCCTTCTAAGGAACCCATATTGTATTCAAAGGATTCTGACTTGTTAAAGTTGTCCTAGATAACAAGAGGATACAAGACTGGGGTTCTGTCGGGTTGAATTGTATCCCCCTCAATTTCAGATGCTCAAGGTTGTACTCCATTCCCTGAGATGGTGACCTTGTTTGGGAGTAGAAGCATTGTCTACTTGCTGGTTATAATGTCACCTTGCTGTAATAGAATAGTCTCTAGAGTCCAGTGTTGCTACTGTCCTCATTTAGAGGGAATATTTGGACATAACCATGGCAAAGAGAAGAACACACAGGAGGAGACAGTCAGAGGTCAGAGCCACATGTCTGCCAGCCCAAAGACTGTGATCACTTGCTAGCACCCTGATGGAAGCTGTCAGAGAAGCAGAGGACAGACTCCTCCTGAAAGCCATAGATGATGCCCCCTGTGGCAACATCCTTTCAAACCCCTAGCCTCCAGAGCACTGAGATCCACGATCTAAGCCACCCACTGTGGTTCTTTGGGATGCCCACTCCAGCATAGTCATGCACAATTCTACTTTAATGTCTGCTGCATGAGTCACTTTGAGAGGTGTCTGGTCTGGTCTTCACAAGACAGACTGCCCATCCCAGCAGGAACACCCAAGACTGGATGGTGTTGAGCACTCTGCAGCTCAGCTACTGCAAGATCCTGGGCAAGGACAGAGCTCTCTCTACCTCGGTTTCCTCCTGTCTGGAGAGTTAGTGCTCAGGCACTCCACAGACAAACACGAGGCTCCTTTAAAACGGCATTGTGTGTTTAGCGGGGGTGACATTTGTGAGACACTATGCCAGCTAATGGGCTATGGAGAGTGTAAAATGCAGGGATGTGACAGACTGAGCCCAGGGATGGGCCGCTGCAGCCAGTTTCTGTTGTGAGAGGACATTTGGAATACTCCGGAATCCCTGTGCCTTCATAGACCCAGGAGTACCAGGCTGGTAAATACAGTCCCAGCATGGGCTATCACATGGTCACTACAGCATGGTCCTACTTTGTCATTGTGCCAGTAAGCCATGCTGGTCTCCATTAGATATGTGATGTTGCCCAAGGCATGGAAACAGAGTAAAGGAAACTACAAGACCATCAGCCATTTTCTTGGCCAGATCCCAGGCACAGTCAAGGCTTGGACTCGAGAGTCTCTTGGATGGAAGTCTCAAGGTCAGCTTGGTCTGCAGGATGAGTTCCATACCAACCTGGGCAGCTAAGCCAGACTATGTCAAAAAATAAAAAATAAAAACTTTCTTGCTTGCCTGTTAATTTTGTTATGCAATAATAACTCAAATAAATATTTTGCTATTCTAAGTACTCTTTGCCCATCCCAAATCAAGTAGTGGCCCAGATTCCAAGCCCTTCGGGAGCCTGCAGGCTGCTAGTCCTCTCAACTGCCTAGGGAGGTCTCCAGAGGAGTCAGCTTCCTCCTGCCCACCTCTGCAGACTGGATGGCCATGCATAATTAAAGTCAGGGCGGGATTCTTGCAATATTTCCTGTTGGCAATGGAGGGGCTTGCTGGGGCAAGGCCCTGCTGTTGTTTGGAACATGAACAATCCCTTGTTCTCTGAAGGAGAAGAAGAAAAAAAAAACAATAATAACACGGTCTGTGCATTAAAGTTACAGACAGACAGGAACCCTTGATGAGAACCTTTGGGACACTTGCCTTGGGCAGTCTGCTGAATGTGAGTGCCAGAGAACTTGGGGCCTGAAGGAAAACCCGCCAGAGAACAAGGTGGCTCTCCCACCTGAGCTGCTCCACAGAAAATGGGGGCAGGGAAGCTCAGCTGTGACTGGACTCTTTACACAGTGGGTAGGATCATGCCCCACTAGGCCAGGGCTGCCAGCTACTCAGCTACGAACAAAGCTTGCCTTCCCTCTGGCCTTCTTTTTCAAGCAGTATCTAATGTAGCCCAGGCTAGCATCAAACTCACTATGCAGCCAAGGGTGTCCTTGGACTTATGATGATTCTCTTGTCACTTGCTAGGATTATGGGCATGCACCACAGCTCTCATTTTATGAGATACTGAGGATTATACTCAGAGCTTCTTGTGTCCTAGCTAAGCACTCTACATCCTGGCCCCAGAGTCCATTGTATTATTTTTCAGCTTAATTTTTTATTAAATATAATCTTATTAATTCCTTGAGAACTTCATATTGCATAATATAATCATTTTCACACCTACTCCTCCTAATCCCTCCCAGATCCACCCATACCTCCCTAACTCCTCCCTAATTCATGTCTTTTTCTTTGTTTTTTTTTTTTTGATCACCTGCTGAGTTCAGGGGGAGGAGCTAGCCTCTGGAACAGGGCCAACTAGCCAGGGACCACACCCTTAAAGAAAACTGACTCTGCCTTCCCTAGACATCATCAATTGCTTATTGTTCCTCAAATAAGGGCGGGGACTAGTGTTACCCTTCCTCCAACCATTCCACCAATCATAGAATACTGACAGCCTTGATCTTGCTCAAGTCTTGTGCAGGCAAGCCTGAGTGCTATGAACAGCTCATTATCTTATATTGTGAAGACCAAGTAAAAGACTGAGTATCCAGTGCTCCTCCAGGCACTATTGCTGGAGCTGGAAACAAAGTCTGACCTCAGTAAATGAGGCAGCCAGCAGCTCTATCCTTCAGAGCTCATATGCTGATACACTGGTAGACACATGGATACAATGACAGTCACATTGGAAGAAATGGTAACATTGTTGCTAGGACTCTAGCACCTGCTTATGAAGTGACTATACTGTCCCTATCCCTGTTCTGCAGACTTACAAACAGCCAGGCAACAAGGCCATCAGGCCTTGAGAATATCCCAATTCACCTTCAATGAGCTCTGTGACTTAGGCCACACTACCCAGCTTCTCTTTGACGCAGATATTCAGTAGGACTGTGGGGAAAGACATTGAGTGAGACCTTTGGTGACTGTGCCCAGTGTTACAATTGTCTGAAGATTTTCGGACCACACATGTTTAACTCCCACTCTCCCAAAACCTCATCTTCTATAATTTGTCTTGTCTCCAAAGTGCTCAAGACCACAGGTTTTTACCTCTGTGAGGCTGGTCTGCCCCCAGCTGCCTGTCCTCCACTTCTGTGGCACCCTACAGTGAGAGAGAGAGCCAGCCCTAGGAATCACTTCCTGGAAGAGTCACCCTATCACTACGCTTGCCAGCTTGCTCTGAGGACAGCCAACCTCAGGTATGAACTGGGTTCTGCCACTTAACAACTATGTGGCCTGGGTCAGTTACTGCTGCTCTAAGGGATTGAAGCAGAGCTGATGCCTGCTGCAAAGGATGCTGGGAGGACTCTGCAAAGGAATGAGGTGGGGTACTTAGGATGGAAGCCAGGGGGAGGGAGGTGAAGATATGATGAACTCTAAAAGGGAAGAGAAGCAGAGAAAAGCTCGGTATTCCAGATGCTGTTCACCACCTACTCCAGTCCAGGAAGGCAGTCAACCCCCTGCTCCAGGAAGCCCTGAGCTGGCTCACTGAATGTCTATGCTGGGACATAGAGGGGAGCTGGCCAGATTTGCAGGTCCTATGAGTTAGAAAGACAAGATAACTGAACAAAAGATTAGTCCCAAAGTCTTTTCAAGAAGAAGCCAGGTATAGCGGTACACTCCTTAATCCTCGCACTTGGGAAGCGGAGACTGGTAGAGCTCTGTGAGTTCGAGGTCAGACTAGTCTACAAAGCGAGTTTCAGTTCAACTAGAGGTACACAGTCAGACTCTGTCTCAAAAGACATACAAAACAAACAAACAAATGGGGGCGGGGTAAATGCAGACGAGGAAGAACTGTATGTGATAGTCCAATGTGAAAATGAATGGAAGGTTCCATCTTCTGTGCTCAGTGTCAAAGCCTCAAGAGCTGACTGTCTATTCTGGATAAGAAAGATATGTCTTAACATCAGTAAGGTTTTGGGGAAAAAAGTGTGTCTGTGTGTCTGTGTCTGTCCCTGTGTCGCTGTGTGTCGATCTGTGCTTATGTATGCCACAGCACATGTATGGAGCCAGAGGACGACTTTGAGGAGTCAGTTCTCTCTGTCCACACTTACCTGAGTCCCCAGGATTGAACTCAAGGTGCCAGGTTTCCGCAGTAAGTGTCTTTGCCAGTTGAGTTGTCTTATGAGTTCTCCACCATGGTTTTGAGACACAGTCTCTCACCACTCTTGTTAGACTGGCTGGCCAGTGAGTTCCAGGGACCTGCCTGTGTACTGCCTTGAACACTGAGGTTAGAAACAAGCACCATCATGCCCAGCTTTTATGTGGATGCTAGGAATCTGAACATAGGACCTCACACTTGCACAGCAAGCATTTACTGACTGAATCATCTCCCCATCCCCCTGGACATGAAATTTTTCATCATGAAATTATTTTAGTGTCCTAATCCATCAGTAAACAACAATAAGAAAAAAGAGTGAGTTTTAAAATGCCAAATGAATGGCATGGTCTCCTAAAAATTATTGCTAACTTTGGCCACAGTAATCAGTGTATAGGGTCTAAAATAAAGGTGAAAAACTAAACTATACATTTCATTTGTCAAAAGGAATAGGGTTAACATGATCTCTAAACAGATGTTAGAAGAAGAAAAGGAGTCCAAGATGGCCAAAGAGATGTGTTCAGCATTCACCTCCTTCTCTACAGAGAAGAATCGAAGCTGCAGTGGAGGGCTGCATTTTGAGGAGAGCGACCAGGAAGAGTGCTGCAGCTCATTGTCTCAAAGGGATGAGAGGCACTGCTGAGTGAGGAAAGAGAGCCTCTGCTCCTGCTCAAGGACATGTTGGTGCTGCTCTCACAGGGGTGAGGCTCTTACAGAAGGATGAACTACTACGTGCTCCGGCTTCTCCACCTCCTCCCTCTCTTTCTCTCCCCCTCCCCACTATGGGCTTACATAGCAAGGCCTTTAGTAGATGCCTACCCCTCAGTCTTGGCCTTCCTTCCCTGCCTTCAGAAATTGCAAAGTGAATTCTTAGTCATTTCTAGTTATCTCACCATCTCAGACATTAGTTCAGGGCACAGCAGACCTACTGGATGCTTTCCTGTGCCTTCCGCTTTGTGGAGGTGGGAAGTCCTTTCTCTCATGTGCTCATGCTCCGGCAACACCTGTCCCATACAGCTGTTGTAGACATGGTGGCCCTACCAGGTCCTCAGAGCTCTGTGTCCTGGAACACAGGAGTCTCTGTCACTTCCTGCTCATCTTATTACTTTTAATGATGATGACATTCCTAAACCCACAAACCAATGTGCTGGCCTACCAGTTACCTAGATGGTTGAGCTCTTGGCATAGTTGGTGGAGAACCAGAAAGTTAACTGATACCTGCTGAAGATCTCACACAATGAGGTGTTCTCGTGGGGAACCCTTGCTTGACAGAGAAGAGTTATCATATACCACATGCCCCAGGCCTAACCACAATGTGACAGTAGAGTCCTCTGCTCAGCTCCCAGAGATCACTGACACTCATCCTCCAAGCCCTATACCCTTCACATAGGTTCTAGCTAATAATGAATTAAATGTGTATCCCTTTAATTGTGCCTAGGACAACTCTGGTGCCAAATTTGAGTATCTGTGATCATTATTACATAGGCCCTAAAAGCTCTGGATAGTCACACCCCATACATAGCTGCCATGGTGACATAGGGTCCTTCCTCATGAAGACCAGGACTCCGTCCTTCAGTTGCACACTCACATGTGGATGAGTGTGAGTATGTGTGTGTTATGGTGTGTGTAAATTCTGCTAGTTTCCCCAAAGACTAAATAACCCATTCACCTTAGCAGGCTCAGAACTTCCTTGATTTTAGTACCAAGAATTCTACATCCTGAAAAGGGAGACATGGTTAGGCCCTCAGCCCTAGAAACTACCAGCCACAAGCCAAGAACATAAATCTGCAGGCCAGGGACCCTGGTCACCACTTTCCTCTTAACTACTCCTGACAATAATCATGGCTACCAGCTTCTGAGATGGTAATCTCACACCTGTCTACACTGTTGTTACTGCTGATGTCACCTACTCCCAAACCTGGTCTTAGAGACAGAAGCCACCACCAAGAGCTCCTCTCCTGTGTTGGAAACATCTCTTACTGTAGGGGGACAGCGGAGAGCCAGGGCCCTGCTGTGGGATCAGTAGGAGTGGATTCCAGCATGCCATCATGTCCTCTTTTCTTTATCTCTGGCTCCTCCCGACACCTGCCACAGTTGTGCCGGCATTTCTGCTTCTCATAGTGTGGGCCTTATTTTTGCCTCTCCATGGTCCACAGGAGCAGCCTGTTAGCCTCTTCTCCTATAGCCCACCAGCCAAGGAGGATGTACCATGTCAGTAAGCTCTGCCTTGTGTGAGCCTCTGGCTCACCCCTTCTACTCCCAGCCTGACAGGCATCCACTCTTAGCCCTTAGCCACATTTCTGGGACATCACTGACCCACCCACACCAACTTCTTCCCTCCCCTTAGAAGCCCCAGCACTATCCTGGCTGTTCCCTATAGATATGATCCTAGCTTTTAGCTGTGTCCTGGAAAGGAAGGGAGCTGACTAGACAGCAAGAGCCTCTGCAAGGCAGAATCTAACAAGGATGTAAGACTGGTCTTGGACACCAGAAAATGGTCTACTCAGTAGACTTGATTTCCAAATGTTCAAGGTCACTGATCCAGACACCTCCGATGCAATTTCCATCCTCCTGTTCCTTCCCAACCAGATTGAGACCTTGACCTATCCAACCCACCTGGGGTTAAGACTGCAAAAGCCTGTATTTGGAGCTCTGCGTTGTAACCAAGCCTAGATCTTTAATCTCAATGTCTTGCCCCCACCTCTTACTGTAGAACTAAAACTCCCAGTAGAGAGCCTGTGACTTTCACACTCTGCCTTAAATTGCTAATTATTCATGCAGGAGTTTTTATTGTTTGTTTCCAATCAATAGATTACATTCAGCAGGGGCCATACAATTTCATTGTCCTTATGATTATGATTTTGCTGTCCTTTTCAACTACCTGCCCTACTTCCTTCCAGTCCAGTTTCTCCACAGAGAAAGATTTTTCCCAGCAGACCCAAGCATTTTCACCTTCAACAGCTCTCAGATTGTCCACTCCACCAATGAGTACATCTACAACAGTTCTGGCCAACAGATGAGCCCCCATCATCCTACCTGGACTGCTCCCTTAGACTACTCCAAATCCTGGTCATGATGGGCCAGGTTCTCTAAGATTGACATGGGGTCTAGCCTACAAGAAGTTCCCCAGAGACTGACTTGGGTTGGGTACCCATGGAGGGTGAAGTATGGGGCTGGTGGAGGGAGAAGCTGATGTCCGTGGTGTTGAAGCAGACACACAAGCCACACCCGTGGGTCTACAAGGCAGGGAAGTGCATCTCGGAGACACATCTAGCAGCTGTAGAGTTGGGAAGAGACAGAACTCTGCTTGAAGGACTCCCTGAGATGAACTCAGCCTCAGGTAGTGAACAAGGTTCTAGTCTCCTGGTTCCAAGAAAGCAGCACACAGACAATAGGAGGAAGAGCAGAGGGATGGAGATCCCAAAGACCCCATGGACACACTGCTGTGCTGAGAGCACAGGATGATGGTCCTATGCTTTAGGAAGACAGGCAGCTCATCTGTTGGCCAGAAGCACTGTAGATGTACTCACTGGTGATGCGGGGAATCTGAGAGCTGGTTGGCTGAGACAATGCTTGGGGCCGCTGGGAAAATCTTCCTCTGTGGAAAAGCTGAGCTGGATGGAAGTAGGGCAGGCAGTCGAAAAGGACAGCAAAATCATAATCATAAGGACAATGAAATTGTATGGCACCCGCTGAATATGTCCCGTGAGATTTCATGAAAACAAGCATCACTTTTAATCAAATGAATCTTGGGAAGTGGAGGTCAAAGAAGAAGCATGTGTCTTCTGTGTCCTGGTGACAAGCAAACACCGGTGCATGAAAGAGAGAGAATCCAGCCATCCTTCAGAGTGTTCTATTCCTAGCAGAACCTTGTGGTCTCAGGGGACGACAGTTCCATCACTCATGGCAGAGAGTGAACATGAAGCTTGGCTCTTAAGCTGCCACAGCCATCCTTGCTGTGGTCCATTGCATTTCAAGGTTCCAAGGGCAGTGCTGCAGGGTCTGAAGATGGAAATCCTGGGATGGGTGGATTTACTGTCTACGCACAGAGCAGGGGAGTCCACAGTGACGTACAACTACACCAAGGCTTCTTGATGTCACCGTGGCCCCTCCAGCTGAAGCACACACTCACTGACTGGATGCCCGAATGGGTGCGCATCCCTCTGTGTGTATACAGACATGCACACATGCTCTTCCCAACACAAATATATATTTAAGATTTACTGTTCTGGAAAACCTAGTGAATAATGTAAATGATGAAAGCCTGCGTCTGGCAGAAAATAGCGTTCGGGCAGCTTCATTGAGATTCAGCCCCTGGTGCAGGCTTGGTAATACACACGCCGTATGAATTATGGATCCGGCTTTATCTCTCCTGCTACACATGAATGTTTGATAACGATTGCTGCCAATATTATATTTTGTCAAAATGCTCATCTAAAATTCAGTTAAAAATGCTTTCTGGTAATTATGCGCTGACTTTACAAGGAGGAGGAGAGGGGACACAGAAAGTGTCCTATGTGGGGTCACTGCTGGGCATGTGCTCTCACTTGAGGTGTTTGTGTGCAGAGAGAGAGAGAGAGAGAGAGAGAGAGAGAAGGATGCCCTGGTGGCCCGTTTCTCCTGTTGTTTCTCTTTCCTCCTTCATGTCCTCATTAAAGGAGGTGTTATGGTAAGGTATCCTCTCTGCTCTCCCTGCTCTCCAAAACACAACCATTCCTTGGGTATTTTCAAACTCAGCTTTGGCTGACCGGCACCATGGCCCCAAGCATTGCCACTTCCAACTGGACTCCTACGACAGGCATCTAGAAACCCCTGCACCTCATGGATCTTTCTTATAGATGAAAAGTCCATAGCCCTCTGAGCTCTACTGCAGCCACATCAGGCATCGCCAATGGATTGCCTCACTCCTCTGCTCTGCCTCAGCAGACATCACCAATGGATGATGTCACTCCCCTGCTCCACCTCAGACTCTTTCTGGGCATGTACACGTTCCGGATAACTACTCTCAATAAAATAAAGATGACTTAAAGCTTCTCAGACTTTTCTGAAGTTCGAGGTGGAGCTCTACCTCTGGAGTATGAACTTACTTTGGCCTGACTGATCCCCCCCTCTTCTTCCAGTTCATTCCTGCCTGTCCCAGACTCTCCAGCTCCTCTAGTCTCACTATTTTCCTTTCTTCTACTTTTCTGTCTATCTGGAATGTTCTTCTGCAGTTCTAAGCAAAACGGTGCTGCCTACCAGGGACATGTGTGCATGCTGGGCCCTAGCACAAAGAACCCTAGAAGCTGTGCTCACAGGCCCACTGGGCTGAAGAGACCTAGAGTAGAACACAGCATTTACAGATACTGAAGAGGGTCCATGTGACCCACAGCAGGGACTGTCACTGTGCGTTCAGTTGCTACACATACAAAAGAAAGTAAGGAAAGCAAGTATACAGCTGGCCCCATGGTGTCCTCCTCTTCCATATTTCTTTCCTCCCTAGGGATCAGCAGCAACCTGGAGCCTTGTCCTCTTCAGCACCACCCTGCCCCTTCCCTAGCCTTTCCACCGCTACCCCCGCCCCCAGAAGCTGTTCTAGGGAAATGACTGGCACCATCCTTGATGTCCTTGCATTTCTCTTCATGCAGCATCCTCACCATTCCACACTGCCTACCACTGTCACCTGACACTAAGGGGACCAAAAAAGCCTCCCCAGTCTCCTTCATCCCGCCTCCTTGAACTCGGTCTCCAGTAACAGCCAGACTCATCTTTCCAAACCCATTCTGCTCAACTTGCTCGTGCAATGAACCCTTTGCTGTGACAGCAGCTCAAGGGAAGAATCAATACCCTGGGGCTTGATGCTCTGTGGCTGTGCTCAGAAGCCTGGGCCACTGGGGTCCAGGGAGACAAGCTGAGGAGATACAGACAAGGTGAAACGAGACCATGCCACATGCAGCTCAGCAGGCATAGGAGACCCGGGCTAGCTGGGGGCTCCTGTAGCTGCTGCCTTGTCCGGTGCTAGAGCCTGTGCTCTGGCCTCAGTCTCTGAGGTGAGCTGGGAACATTTTTTTCTCCAGTTTATCAGCACTCTGCTTGTGAGTTTCCCAGCAGAAAGCTGGGTTCAAAACAGGTGTTTTCTCACTGGGATGAGATGCAATCTCAATGCATCTTTGATTGGCACTCTTAGCTGGTGTCTTACTTAGGGTTTCCATTTTTGTGAAGAGACATCATGACCAAGTCAACTCTTATACAGAACAACATTTAACTGAAGCTGGCTTACAGGTTCAGAGTGTCAGTCCATCATCATTATAGCAGGAAGCATGGCAGAGTCCAGACAGGCATGGTTCAGGAGGAGCTGAGAGTTCTACATCTTGATCAGAAGGCAGACAGGTGAAGACTGTCTCCAGACAGCTAGGAGGAGGGTCTCAAAGCTGCCCCCACAGTGACACACCCACTACAACAAGGCCACACCTCCTAACAGTGCCACTCCCTGGGCCAAACATATTCAAACCACCACAGCTGGTAAGCATGAGCATTTATTTATATGAAGTTCATTGGCCTTGATTTCATTTTTATCTCAGTGACTCAGGCAGAATACCAATCATTGAGAAATCAAGTAGCAGCCAGGCAGTGGTGGCGCACGCCTTTAATCCCAGCACTTGGGAGGCAGAGTCAGGCGGATTTTTGAGTTCAAGGCCAGCCTGGTCTACAAAGTGAGTGAACTGCCAGGATACACAGAGAAACCCTGTCTCAAAAAACCAAAAAAAAAAAGAGAGAGAGAGAAAGAGAGAGAAATCAAGTAACAACAAATGCTGGAGAAGATGTGAATAAAAGGGAATCTACATGTAAACTAGCCCAAGAAACAAGAGAGTCAGTGTTATGACCAGGCTGTAATACTCCTGGGTGTTGACCAAAACGACTCCAGGTCACCTTATCACAGAGACCCCTTCCTGTCAAAGTCTGTCACAGCCCTCTGAGTAATAGCTCAGTTATAGATTCAACACAGGTATCCAACAACAGAGGGGTAGAAGAAATAAGTGTGGAGGACATTTACATTGGAAGCCTCTGCATCTGTAAAGAGTGAGTCTTTGTCGTCTGTAAGCCGATGGAGGCCAGTGGAAGCAGTCATTAAGTGAATTAAGCCAGTCTCAGAGAGACCAACAGCACATGTTTCTTCTCGCTTAGAAGTCCTAGATTTTGAAGATTCTCTACAGATACATAAAGATCTACGGCAAAGCTGTCGCTGTAAAAGCAAAACTTAGAGGGAAAAGGGGGAATAGCAAAAGTGGGGAGGAACCAGAAAGAGGCTTGGGAGAGTGTCCTTAAATTTATCATGCCTGCATGAGAATGGTCTTATGAAACAAAACAAATGTTTTCAAATTTTATGTTGGATTTCATGACAACTGGGAAAGGCAGAGACCCCTGGGGGCTCTGTTGGGGTGCTGAGCTGCAGTTCTCACAGGGCTCCTTATATAGACTGGAGCTGGATGAGGGCTCACAGCCTCTGACTTTGGCCGTTCAGGCTCAGGAGGACCCTAGACTGGATGTTCGTTCTTCTGTTGCTTTCAAGAGGAGAGGGAGAACTGTAGCCCCGATTCCTCTGGGAGGATTTGGAGCAGAGTGCAGGCAGGGGAGAGCCCTGAGGCTCTCCCACCCCTGTGTCCTGCACTCTGCAGGAGTCTACAGCCTCTTCCCCTTTCTTCTGAAGACACTGACTACTGCCACTCTGTACTGGCACCATGCTGGGAACTGGGGCAGGAAGATGAAAGTCACAGGGCTAATGGCTGAAAGTTCTCACATTCTCAGATAAGTGCCCAGAGTCCAGACAGATGGGCCAGGCTGGCATGAGAACTCAGTGTGTGTGGGGGGGAGCGGGTTGGGGGTGGGCCCTGAAGGATAGAAGGAGTAGGAAGAATGGAGAGGAAGGTTTGTCAGGAATCACAAGCTGCATTCCCCAAAGCCCAGAGTCTGAAGAGAGCCCTTGTGGCAGTGAAACACACAAGTGGTTCAACGGGCCAGAGCTGAGGGCCAGATGAGAGGCCTGTGCTCTGAGGTCAAGGTGTCTGGACACTTCCCACAGGTTTCACACGGATAGTGGACACCCAGGTCACAGAAGAAATCAAGGCCTGCACTGGGTTTTGTGCCTGTTTACCACATAACTGCTTCTTGAAATAGTAGGATTGAAGGTCTTGTCTCTAAGATAGTTCTTACCTCTTATCCAAAGACTCACTGCCATTGCCCTAGGGTGGGGTAGTGCCCCTCCATCCCTCTGCAGCCTGGGGCTCCTCTGACCACCAAGGGGAAGTGGAAGTGAAGTTGGCAGAGGGAGGCTGAAGCTTTGCCCACCTTCTAGCTATATCAGCTCTCCAGAGAGTTAACTGCCACGGGTGTTGTCTACACCTCCTGACCGCCAGAGGACCACGTCGAACAGAAGCTCAAGCCTTTACAATGAGCCTTCCTAAAGGCCAAGGAATGTCAGGCAAAGCACTGGCCATCTTGCCCAAGCAATAATCCCTGTGCATGAAGAGCCATCTTGAACGTCCCAGCCCAGTGGACCTCACAAGATGATTTGCTACCACCACCTCTAACAAGCCCCAGAGAGCGTAAGGCGGAGGATGAGGTAACCCCACTGTACCCTGACAGAATTCCTCGTCCGAAGGTCATGAGATTTTTTTTTTAAATCGCTGAGGTTTTCTTACTCCACACTTCAGTGCAGTTTGTTATGCAATAGAAGGTAGCTATACCAGTAGGAATAGATTCTGCTGTCACAGAAAACTCACCTACAGTCATTTGAACAAACAGCAGCCAGCCATCTTCCTGCCCAAGAAGGATGACTGCTCATGGAATCAAGGCCAGTGGGCTTGCCTTTTTCTTCAAGTTGACAAGAAGGCTGCTGCTACTCCACATGTCATGTTCTAATTCCTACCAGGAAGTATAAAGAGAATAAAGGCTTTCCCAGCTGTGCTAAGCCTCCTTTATATTGGGGGGAGCCTCGGTTTCCCAAGAACCAGCAGCAGCAGCCCAGGTCTGCTTAGGTCTTTAAGACTTGGGTCATATGGCCACTCCCAGATGACAAAGGGACACAGAGACTACCATGAGTGCTACAGTCTACTTGTGTTAGCCAGATTCCATCACTGTGGCAAAATGCCTAAGAAAAACAACTTGAGAAGAAGATTGGTTTGTTTTTGGCTCATGGTCTTAGAGGTGTCAGCACACGGCCACTTGGCCCAGTTGCCTTTAGGGTGACATGGAAGGAGATTTAAGGGAACAGAAGTATCAGAATTGAAGGTGGAGGCAGGCTCAGCTGTAGCAGGAATAAGGGTGTTGGGGTGGGGTAAATACAGGCATCATGCGGGGTGGGTGGGGTGTTGGCAGCTTTCTAGAGTGGAGCTACACATTCAAGGAACGAAATAGATGAACCCTGTTTAAGCTGATCCTGAAAGAAAGGGGACTCCGATAGACGTAATTAGAGGAGATAATGGGAAAATAACCACACATGGGGGAAAGGAACAGAATTATAATAGGGAGCTCAGCTCAGATCTTTGAAAATAAATGAAAACAAATGGACAAAATGAGCGATTTATAAAGAAAGCATCAATAATGAAAATGAGTCCCAATTCTCAGGGCCAAAAGGGAGAGTGCTGTCAAAAAGCCACCATCCACTACAGAGCTAGCCTTGCCCTCCACCAAGAGACTCCCTCAAGCTCTCCAGGAGAGCCGAACTCCATGCTCCCAAATACCGTGCAAGAGTGAGACCAGAGCCCCAGAATCCAGTAAAAAAAAGTAAAGACAAAATGCCAAAATGGTAAAATAGGCAAACATGATGGCACGGGTGCCCATACATTTGCCATATGGTTCTGTCCTCAGATACCCAATGTAGAGAGAGAGTATCAGAGACAGATTGTCTAGATTCAGTTGACCTGTGGGCATGTCTTTCAAGGGTTGTATTGATTGTCTTAACTGATGCAGGAACATCAAGCCTGAAAGTAGTGGCACCACTACCTGGCTTCAGGCCCTGAGCTCTGCAAGATGCACTAAGCCAAGAGCATGCATGCGTCCATTTCTCTCCACTCCTGATGATGGAACTGATGTTCTCGACTGTTTTAAGTTCCTGCTGTCTTGACTATGATGGACTGTAAGCTAGAATTACGAGTCAGAATAAACCCTTCCTCCCTGAGTTGCTTGTCGTCAGGGCGTTTCATCAGAGCCACAGAAATAAAACTAGAACTGATATCATAGGGGAAAATATCACGGTAGGAAGCCGGTTTTGTGATACTGACCCCATGCATATTTTAGCTTAACACGGGAAATCACCATAAGCTGTCAGCTGGTTCCCGGATGACTCTGCTGCTGGCTGGGGCAGAGGCTCAGCTCCGGAAAAGCGGGGAATACAAGAGAGAGCACATGTACTGTGTGTCCACCAGGTAGAGAAAGACACACGTTCAAGCTTCATGTTCAGTTTCTACGGCATACATCACTTTTACGGCATTGTAGCATCTGAACTCAAGCCACGCATAGCTGCATGTGCTGTCATTATGGCAGTGACATGCAAAAGTCCAAAGGAAAACATGAGCAAGTAGAATGCACACATATGCATTTGAAAGGGGTAACGTGCCTCAGCCTTGGGGCTTATTCTAGTAATTCAAGATGCTTCCTCATGAGGCAACTCGTATAATTCATCATTAAAGAAAACCATACCACTTTCCACAAATGCCAGCCGATCCGTTGACTAAAAGTCTTGATTTAAACTTTTAATAAAATAGATCACTCTGGTAAAGACACGTATCTTATAACTCAAAACTTAGAATCATTCGTGTGCTGTTTATTTGTTTACTAGTTCATTTAATGTCAGTCTTATTTTGTAGCCCAGGTTAGCCTTGAGCTCCCAATCCTGCTGCCTCTACCTCCTGAGTACTGAGATTACTCGTTACAGCCGGCTCCATCACTCCTGGCTCTCAGAGTAATTTCTAATGGAAAGTCGATGGAATCATTCTCAGAAGTGTCAGGAACCAAGCATAAAGACCTTGGAGCATGCTTGCATCACTGTGCCGGCCTTGGCAGAATATCTATCTCTCCACTGGTGATTAACATGACTTCTTATCATGTAAAAGGTGAAGGAAAGTGATGGGGACACAATTCTGATCCTCGCGTGTAAGAAGAATCATGGCCTCGCCCCGCTACTGTCATCTCCATCATCACTGTGAGGACAAGCCAGTAGACATTTGCTCACAGGTCCCAGGAAGCTGAAAAGCATGTGTACACTGAATCCTCCTGTGGCAAGCCCAGTCAAGAGAGGCCTGGATGAGCCACTGGTGTCTCAGGATTACTCTGACCACTGTGGTTTTAATTCAGCATACCATGGCAAGAGTACTCATTGCATGGTATAGAGTTAAACACTGTGCCTGCTGAATTCCTGTAATTAAGAGAACAAATTTAAAGGTCCAACACCAAAATAGGAAAACACTGCTAAGCCAGGCAAAGTGGTGCAAACCTACACTCCCAGCACTCAGGCTCCTGAGGAAGGAAGGTTACCATAAGTTTGAGGACAGCCCAGGCTGCATAGTGAGCATAGAGCCAGCCAGAGTTACATAGCAAGATGACCTAAGAAAGGAAACCAAACCCGGGTCCGTGATATGGGTCAGTGATATGGTTCCATGGGTAATGGTGCTTGCTACTAAAACAGACAACATCAGTTCAATGCCTGGGACCTATATGGTAGTAGACAACCAACTCCTACAAGTTGTCCTCTAAACTCCACATGTGCACCGTGACATCCTTGCACATGTGCCCACACATAGACAAAGTAATGAAGGATAATTTTTTAAGTTTTAATTTAAAAAAAAAACACTAAGAAAGTTGTGGTAGGTTTTGTTTGTTTGTTCTTGTTTTGTTTTGTTATTTTAAGACAGTGTCTCTTAACACAGCTCTGACTGTTGTGGAACTCACTATGTAGAACAGACTGGCCTCTAACTTACAGAGATCCACCTGTCTCTGCCTCCTGAAGGGAGGCCCCTGCTGGGATTAAAGGTGTGTGCCACAACCCTGACTTAACTAAAAGAGTTTTAGTATGAATTAATTTATACAAAAAGAAAAAATCAATGGCTTTCTCACATACAATGATAGCCATTTCAAAAAGAGGGGGAAAAAACACTTAAATGAGAAAAAATAAAAATATCTAGAAATCTATTTTATCCCAGATGCAACTTATCTATGAAGGAAAATAAGTCTAAATCTTCTGGAGAACATAAATCAAGACTAAGATAACCAAAAAGATACTTGCCATTCTTGGGCAGGAGAAGCCATGTTTGGCAGACTCCACTTCTCTCTAAATTAGTCTATATTAGTGTTATCCAAAAATAAAAACAAAAGTCTTAAGTCCAGCCGACTAAGCCTGTATCTAAGAAGAGATAAAAAATCACTGAAAAGAAGAAAACTCAACCATAATTAGATATTAAAGGTGTCATCTCACCAGCTTAAAAGTCATTTCTCTAAGAAGACAAGAGTTTATAATAGACATTTGTCATGTTTCAGGTCATCTAGTGTCCATTGGATACTCACTGTGTTAGGAGTATTTTGGGCCCTGTGGATTTGCCTCCTCCGAGCAAAACGGTCAAGCTAGCATAGCCTTGGGACAGCAGCTCTACAAACCAAGTGTCCCACATGAGATTCAAGTGAAGGCAACTGAGAGAGCAGATGCTTGGTGGAATCTGACTCCATGGAGCTGCTGGTGATGGTAGTCCTGATGACTGCTCCCCAGGGCCAGCATCCCTAGAGAACAGAGCAGCCTCCATGACTCCACTGCCACCTTGGCTGCGCCTCTACCCTCTTCCTGGGCACCCTATAGACACAGCAAGAATCTGAGTTGTTGTCCAGCATTCTCCCACAATGCTCTTCACGATAAATATAATTAAACACTGTGTTTGCCAATGCCATCAAATAAGGAAAGAATGAGGTGTAATATTAAAGGAACAATAGGGAATTCTGAGCAGACACAATCTGCAATAGCTCCATTTTCTTCTCCACTCTGCGGGTTAGGCTCTCTTAATTGTAACTGCGAATCCAGACTGACATAACTACTAGAGCACAAAATGCAATGTCCACAAATAGGTCAGACAGGTCAAATACATCTGGAAGACTTAGGAGGAATGGTGGCTAGCATTTATTGAGCACCCAAAGAGTATCATACACAGCTCTGTAGGCTCACAATTATGTCGTGCGCCTTTGGGACGATCTCAACTCAGCATTCTCATTTTTGCAAACCTGGAAACCAGGGGCAAGGAGGTTTCTGAAAACTCACATATATGTAAGATAATTGTGAGATGAAAGAGACATCACTCATCGATATGAAGCAAGATAAAGATCTAGAGAGATAAGGACAGTCCTTTGTCCACATCCGTTAAGTCCACATAGATCTGATTGGAAAGAAGGGACTTAAGTCATAACAGAAACATCAGAAAATGCAAAAGAATGCTTACAATGTTGGCATAGAGGATGCTCTTTTGAATAAGATACAGCATTCAGAAGCCATCAAAATGAGCAGCACATGGATTACATTAATATGGAGTATCTCCTCCTGCACAGAAAAAGAGTAGAGATTAACCAAGAAAGAATAATCGCAGCCCAAATGCCAGAGGCCCATGCAAGTAAAGATCTCATACATTGCTAAGAGAAAAACAAACCTCACACTTGATACCATAGAAGCGACAGGTCTTGGTGCTTTCCCTGATAGGTTTGGTCTTACTTTGGTCTACCCCATCCCTCCCAATCCCTTATAGAATGGAAATGTCTACTCCATGCCATTGGGTATCAACATTGGGTATTGCGGTTGGGGCTTTTGTTTTCTTTGGTTAATTTTACAAAGACTCAGAATCTCAGCAGACACTTTGGACTTTTGGGCAGTATTGGAACATTTAAGATTGTGTGGACTTTGGACTGGATGCATTTTGCATGATGAGATGAGCCTGTAGAGGCCAGGTTCAGATTGCTACAATTGTAATGTAAAATGACTCCAACACACACATGCACACACACAAGCATGCACACACGCATGCACGCATGCACACAAACACACAGGGGGAGTCTGCACCTGACCCCCAGCTAGTAGCTCTATTTTGGGGGAGGTTATGAAATCTTTGAGACACAAGACCTAATCAGCAGGCATAGTTCACCTCTGATTAATATACAACTTGGCTTCTTGCTCCATCAAGATGTGAGGGGCTAGGGGTGTAGTCTCCTGCCACTGTGGATTGACCTCACACCCATGGCAACACCTTCTCTGCCATGATGAAAAAAAAATCCTTCTTCCTTAAAGTGACTTCCGTCAGTTATTTTGTCACAGCAAAGAGGAAGTAAATAATATATACCATGAGTTGGTGACTTCAGTAGAATCAACCATTTGAATGTGGTAAGATTTAAGAACAGAGAGAATTTCTGTCTCTAAGTGGTATATCAAGGAAGTTACCAGAACGTGCCTCAGTGAAAGCCATTTTCCTTTTGTACTGAACAAACCTCATGTGTTTGGTTTTTCTCTTATTTATTTGGGACTGGTACTTGCCTTCTCTCCTTGTCTTTATAGCAAGAAGTGGCCACGTGCTCTGTTCCGTCCAATGAGATGCTCAGAATGCTAACTCTTCTGAATGAGCCTCTTTTCTGACCAGAGATATTTCCTGGAGCTGAGTCTCTCCTTCGTGCTTTGAACAGAGAGCTGATGGCTTGCTTGGGGCTGCGGCAGCCATCTTGAGATCATGAAGTAATAATTTTGAGGACATACATGCCAGACATCTGAGGATGTTAGAGCAGAAAGGAAAGGCCTGGACCTTGGCACTATCAGTGAATTCTCGCTCACCTCTAAAGTTCTTGAGTGAGGTTTAAAAAAAGTGACTTTACAGCTTGTCATATTTTGAACACACTTGGCCCAGGAAGTAGCACTATTAGGAGGTGTGGCCTTGTTGGAAGAAGTGTGTCACTGTGGGTGCAGGCTTTAAGACCCTCATCTTAGCTACAGTCAAATCAAAATGTGGAACTCTCAGCTCCTCCTGTTCCATGCCATTCTTCCTGTCATGATGATAATAGACTGAACCTCAGAACCCGTAAGCCAACCCCAATTAAATGCTGTCCTTTATAAGAGTTGCCTTGGTCATGGTAACTCTTCACAGCAATGGAAACCCTAACTAAGACAAAGCTAAAAACATTTTTTATTCAAACGTTTTGTTTGTTTTTTGAGACATGATTGAAATATAGCATAAGACAGCCTTTAGCTTGTTATGTAGCCCAGGATAGCCTTGACATTCTGATCTTCCTGCCTCCACCTTCCAAGTGCTGGAATCGCAAGGAACACTACATCCCCAGCTCAAAAGGCACTTTCTATTAAGAGAAGAAAGAGAAACCAGGCAGCAGCTGGAAACAAAGAGATGATACCAAGTCAAGGAGGCAGAGGGAGCAGGGAGCAGAAGACTTGGTAAGGGCAGATAGTGATGGGGAGATGGACAGTTAACACGTAAAGAGGTTTGAGCAATGGGTTGGGTTTTGGGGATCTCCTGCAGGCCACCGAAAGGTGTCGCCACAGTTCCTGATAAGTCATGTGATCCTAAGCAATGTGACCTGCTCAGCTTTGCACTGTACTCACATGTTTTGGAAGTATTTACTTGACTGTACTTTTAGACATCAATAAACTGGTACAGTTGTATTCTTTTTATTTTTCTAATATATGGATAATGGTAATATAATATTTTATCATACACAGGCAGAGAGAGAGGTTTATGACACTTTTCTGTTCTTCTCCAACCTTTTAGAATCTTTCCACCTCCTCTTCTGAGATGGTCACTGAGCCTCAGCAAGGGGGTAATACAAGCACGGCATTTGTAGTTGAGTACTCCATAGACTTACTCTTTGCACTTTGATCAGTTATTGAGATTCTGTTCTAACCACCATTCACTGTGCAAAGAAACTTCTCTGATAAAAGTTGAATGTCAACCTAATCTATGGGCATAGAGATGAGATTTTTTTTTAGAGGGCAATTTGTTACTATATTGTTCATTTATCAAAAATAGTGACCATAGAACACCATGCAAACTCCACAACCATGGGTTCTTGGACAGAACTACAGTATGGCGCATGCATTTCTTCCTATAAAATGGGCCTTAAATCCAATCAGAAAATGGTTGGTTATGGCCATAACAATAATACCACTATTGGATCTATGGGTATACCTCGCCACACCAATGTATGAGTGGGGTGGTACAGACTTGACAGAGAGTGAGAAAGTCTGTTTGTAGTGCACACAGTATTTCTAGGAAATGTCTGTCCATCCTGGTTCCTCAGGAGTGGCCATTCTCAAGCCATTTCCTGAGCCTCTGACCTGTACTCCTCCCCACAATTGCTCTTGGTCAAGGACGAGGTTCCTAAATGGTACCGTTGCTCTCCCACTGTATAGATGACAATCCTGGATTCATAGAGCTTCGGGAATGACCTAGCTAAGGAGCTGCACATGTCAGAACCAATCTGTGTCTGGTGCTCACTTCTGCTCTTCCACACAGATCCTCCTTCCTAGCCTCCCCCTCACCCCTGTGCCTCACAGGCACCAGAGAGCCCTGGTGCTATCGAGGAGAGACTCAGAAGCCATTCAGAGAGTGGAAGTTCCCACTACAGAGCAGAGGTGAGTTTATTACTGTCTAGACTGTCTGTGGATGACTGAAATAGCTGTCTTTCCCTACTGAGTCACAGCTGGGACCAGGAAGCACAGCAAATAGCTTCAAGTTTATGTGTCAGCTTTTAACGATCAATAGCCTCCCCCTTTGGGAGAGACCCTCAGTGGGATACAGAACGGGTTACTCCTTGGCTGCTGTGTGCACTTGGTACATGATGAAGCAGCTGAGAAACTAGTTGGACCCTGTAACAAGGTGCCCTTCATATGCTGTCCATGGACCTGCCGTGACACCGCCCCACCACGGGCCAGCATCATGTCTCAGAATGATAGTCTACGCTCACTGCTCATTCCCACAGGCAGTCAGCATCCACCGGTTCATCCACTCCAGGCTGCTTTGTCTCCTGCCGTTCTTACCCATACATCCAAAACTCAGGATCACTACTTAAGCTTTTGTTTACATTACAGCTTCACAGAAGAGTGAGCTTCTCCATGTGTATCTATTTCTCTAGGCCTCAGCTTCTCCATTCACAAAGGAAAGATGAGAGATGGCCTCTCAAACACTCACTCTGCTGAACTGACACAGTCACCTCCCCTGCAAGGCCATGTATGGCACAAACCAGGTCCACGTGTTGGGGCATCATCAGAATCTGAGCTATTCAGGTGAACCTTTCTTGTTGCTTCCGACATGCCTGCAGAGTTTATGTGGGAGGATCCCAAAATCTGTAGGATGCAGGCACGCAGCTCTCCTATTGTCCAAAGGAGTGCACTTTTTTTTGATCCTGGCTTTCAGACATAAAATGTGATTGATCAATGGGGTCTGCCAAGAGCCTGCAGGCCAGACACAGCCAGGTACTCCAGTCTGGATATCACAGAGCTGTCCAGTGCCTAGAAACAGTGTTGTCAAAAAGCAGGAGCAACTGGGTGGGGCAGCCACCTAGCTTTCCCTAGAGTAAGATGTGTGCACTTTGGGACACCAGCTCTCACCCATCCGTTTCCATCAGAGCTGGGGATGGAGTAGCTGGGGTGAGGGCTACAGCTGTGTAGTTAGCAGACGTGAGTTTGGCCTCTGGCCATGAGGCTGAATGAAGGAGATTGCGGCAAGGAGATGTGACTTCACATTCCACTGTCCCCTCCTCCTTCAAGAGCATAGCCATGCCTGGTCAGGACAGCTGTGGGTCTGTCAAAAGCTGTTGTGGGACCTGCAGAACTCCACAAGTGAAGGCAATATTGAGGATGAGGAGACCCCAAGGGAGTTTCCCAAATGAGTAGGTGATCTCAGGGCAAAGGCAGAATGTTGAAAGAGCCAGCACAGTCTCTCCCTGATGTGTGTGTGTGTGTGTGTGTGTGTGTGTGTGTGTGTGTGTGTGTGTGTGTGTGTGTTTGCGCGCGTGCGCAGAACATACCTTGCACAGACCCACGAGGGCCTTCCTGATGGGAGTCTGAACTAGGGATGCCCTGCCAAGGGTGGCCGCACCTTTCTCTCTCTTCAGTGTCTTAGGCAGGAACCATTGTGTGTTGGTCTTACGGGGAGCTTAGAAATGAAAGAGGCTGATCTCTCACCACAGCAGAGAGCAAAGAAGCCAGACCTGGCCTGTGGCTCTCGGTGACACAGAGACAGAGAAGACAAGGAATCAGCCCAAATGACAGGCACTCCCAGATGGAGCTTGGGGCAGGTTACTGGTCTAGGATGTGCCAAGCAGGGTAAATAGCCCTGCCAAGAGCCTGTTCCTTCAAGGAGCCTGCCAGCACCAGGCTAGAGGCTTTGGCCAAACTTTCTTCCACCCACAGTGCTTCCTGCAAACCTCTGAGCTGCCACTCAGGGAGGCTCTTTCTCCAGCTGAGGACCTTCATCCTGCCCTGCCTACTCTGGATTTCCTTGGGGTCACAGGTTATCGCCTTCCTTGGGTCCCCCTTGCCCTCTGGCTACAGTGTCCACTTTCTGACAGCCACTGGGTCTGACTGTGATTTAATTGGGAGCTTGCAAAACCCTGATTGTCCCATAATTATAAGGCAGAGAAATTACTGGAGCATCAAAGGTTGCTCCCAATTGCTAGATTAATTGTCCTTCGTTATCTCGTCATAGAAAAGGCCACTCGGCAGAGACAAAAGCCAGCCAGTTTCTATTCTGCAGCGCCCTGACAGGAGGATGAGGGGCTGCTGTTGGCCACCAGCCACTTCTTCAGGCAGATGAAACCTCTTCTGTGCCCTGCCAGCCCCAGCTGGTCACAGGCTCAACCCTGTCACCAAAAAACTAAGGCATCACACAATGCCAGCTCCAATTCCTTTCACATCAGCCTGACGGTGACCCTCCCTGTCTCCTGCCTTGCCACTTCTCAGTGGCATGATCTATAGCCTTGCTTTGCATGGTGCTGTGTGAGCACACACATGCAAAGGGTGTGCAAAGACCTTCCCTGTGTCAGGTGCCATGTAGTGCCTATACCTTTCCCTTTTGCAACTGGGATTGTGTATGCTATTTTTATATCCTGTTTGCAAATGGGACTCAGGGGCGGGGGGATTAAGCAAATTTCCTGAGATCACAGCCTAGGATGGCAGAACTAGGATCTAAGGTCAGGGACCTTCTTGGATCACTTTATTATTGCCTCACTGTCATTGGGGCCTGTGTGCAAGGCGTGTGGACATGGGGGTGGTGCACACTGGCCAGCTGTCTGGGCACATGTGTGCATTTAGTTCATTCGCTTCTTTTGATTAAATCACCGAAGCTCAGAAGTAAATAAACTTAATTTTAAATGCTTGAGCACAAACTGCAAGCAGAGCTCTGGGCTCTCCCAAAGTGAAACCTGGAGACGTGATGACTGAAGTTCTGCCCCAGGCACGTCCAACCCTAGCCAGGCACCTGGAGAGAAAAAGTCAGCCATGGAAGACTGTCGGAAAGAAAGCAGTCCCAGAGGCAGGACAGCCATTGCCGAGGGTGGAGCTGAAAATCTGACTGCTAGATGCAGCATTCAGAAAGGGCTATGGCATGGCTGGGGCTCTCCTGGTGCTGATGGTAGGAGACTTGTTCGCCCTCTGTCCAGCACCCAGTGGGAGCTCAACAAAGTTCCACGGGGTGAAGGAAATAATGAATGAGTAATTCACTGAGCACAAAAAGTTGCGCAGTGGAATTCTCTTTCCCTAGGTCAGGTGCCTTGGAGTCAGGGAAAGCTATACAAGGAATAGATAGGAAAGGACACTCCAAGGCTCTGAGATCGTAGCTGTAGCAGAGTGGCCAGCCTCAGGGGCTCTGGCTAGTATGAGAGATGGCACCTTTAAAAATATGACCCTGTAGGCACAGATGTGACCAGAGGGCTCCAGAGGCCCTTGGGAATGAACACTCCCTGGATATGTGAGAGAAAGGCTGCTACAAGCTGTCCAAACTGAGCTGGGTACTCTAAAACCCTCAGTGGGCTATCCAATCCCTGCACAGGACCGAAGGAGTTGAGAGGAAGCTATGGATACGCCAAAGTGCAATGCCAGCTCTATGGGAGGGGAAACAACAGGTCAAGGTGAGAGACGGCTCAGGAATGTGGAAAGAGGCCAAGGGTACAGAGGAAGGCAGGCAGTGGGGTGTGGCATTCAGTGGAGGAGAACAGAGCTTCTGTGCAAAGGCCAGCTCCAAGGCCAGCAGCCAGACCAGAAGGCCTCTGAGGTGGCCTCTTGTAGGCCATTTGGGACATCTTTCAGGCGTGGGCAGGAGCCCGTTTGAACCTTCTCCGCCCTGTATTGGAGGCAGGAATTAAACCGTTCTGTTCTACTAAGGCGTTTCATTGACTTTTGGCAAAACACGATGTCCTGCTTCAAAGGGACGGCAGCGGCAGGCTTAGGAGGCTCATTGACATCAAAGAAATATTAGCAAACAGCATAAGCGTGAGCTGCCTGCACGTGCAGCCCACTCAGGCTGGCCAAGGAACATGTGGGTCCCCGCATGCGGGGAAATGGTGCTGGGGACAAGATGTGTACCCGGTGTGGGTGGACCCCAGATGTTTGCAAAGTAATTCAACATGTGGCCTCAGCAGAGGCTGCACTGGGCTCTTTTGCCACCCCTGCCCCTCCCAAATTCCTGTCAGGCTTCAGGTGGGGGTGGCAGAACTTGGTGACTCTAATAGCAAGCCTCCCCAACTCTCTCGAGACCATCAAGAAGGACTGAGCCCACACAGACCACAGCATTCCTCAGAGCCACAGGGGCACGGGGGTGGAGAGGGACTTTTCTTAGTTTCCAGAAGCCCCTACAGACTATGTTCTGGGTAGAGAGTGGGAGAGGCAGCTCTAATTGGGAGCAGAGCAGGCCTCACAATCTAGGCCTCTTGATCCAGGCAGAGCTTGTAGGTTACATTCCTCATGACTGCGACAAAATGTCTTTGGATTAGTCTCTGTCAGTCTGGGGGTGTAGTCCATCACAGAAGTGAAGGTATGGAGGGCAGGCAGAAGACAGGGCAGCTGGCCACATTGCACATGCAATCAGGGGCAGAGATGGGTAAGTGATTATTTTCAAGTTTATGTTCTTCTTGCTATAGAGTCTGAGAGCCCAGCCCATGGAATAATGTCACCCACATTCAGAGTGGCTCTTCCAACCTTGGATAACCTGATCGAAAAAATTCCTCACAGACAGGCCCTAAGATCTGTCCCCAGGATGATTCCAGATACTGCTCATTCTTAATATCTCTCCTCCAAACACACCTGCTGGGTACGGGCCTCTATCCCACAGTCGCATAGACTCAGCCAGCACAGAGCCGTGAGCTACCCCAGGAGAGGCCCCACCCACCCCCAAGGACTTGCAGGTGGTTCAAAAGAGAAGAAGAAAAAAACCCACAAGTTCCAAAGATTTCCTGACACACTTTCCCAATATGTTTTTCTGGAAGTGGCTGTACTTTATGAGCCCTAAGACCATATATTTGCCCACAATTTATTATCCAATTAGCCTTCAAAGTGCCTGGAATCTGCAAAATATTGTCTTGTAGTACCTTAGACGAAGGTATGTGGTACATTATCATAGGTCTCTGTTCCCTGCCCTTCGTTTCCTCCATCTTGGATTAGGGTCCCACAAGGGTTCCTGTGTTTGTGTTGCCTGAGAAACCAAGTGTGAGGAACAGCAGCTTTCAGATTCCAAACAAGTTCCAGATGGGCTCCTCAGGAGCCCACTGTCTACAATATACTTCTGTCCCGGCGACCCTGGAGATATTTGAGGGACATACCTTAGATACACAGAGGTAAGGCCAACCCTGGTAGGATGCTACAGGGAGAGAGTCAGGGAGGCCTGGGTGAGCCCAAGGACCCCATGCAGCCACCCCACCACTAACAGTGGAAGCAGCACGTGAAGAAGGATGGTGTCCCTCTCTGTGAGCACTCTGCCATACAGTGTGGAGATGTCCCCACTCTCAGTGCTAGCCGCCAATAGATAATCCAGGAGCCTGGGAGCCACCAGCCCGAGAGCAAGAAGGATGTGAACTGCCGTCACCTTCTGCATCCCAACACCATAGAAACAGATTAAACCGGTGGTCCTTACAGACAAAGAACACCCAGATGAGGTCCCCAGGATGGTGGACTAGGGTGCAGTGGGTGTCATGTAGCTACATCATTAGAAAGTTCTTCTGCAACCTGTGCAGACTCCCTGGGGGCAGTGAGGAGTTTGGTACTTGGAAAAATCTGAAAATGACGGCAGGACATTCTCCCCATCTTATGAAGGGGGAAACTGAAGCAGAGAGCGACAGAGCCCGGTACTCAAGTTCACATAGTCGAGCAGCAGGTGCATGGGGTACAAGGCAGACCCATGTTGTCCTAAAGGAACCACTTGCCCTCCTCATAACCCCAGAGCACACCTTCCGGACTGGATAGAGGTGTGGGGTCCTACGACTCAGACTCAAAGCCTAGCCTTTGGCTTCCAGTCACCTGTCCAACATAGGAAGATGTCCTGACCCTGCCAGCTGCTCCACCTGTATCCTGAGCATGCTCACTGTGCTGCCGAGGGTTTAAATGCTAATTGCCCATAAGTTCTTCATCTCAACAGCTCCCAGCTGTGACCTGGGGGGGGGGGGTTGCAGGGAACAGGAGCAGGGAGTGTGGAGGCTGCTAGAATGTGGAATTGGGAAATGGCCATCTCCTTCAAAAACAAAAGCGTGTTTTCGCTCCGGGCATCTCAAGGGCCTCTCGTCTTCCCAGTCACCCGGCAGAGTGCTTGCCGCTTGTCAAGTGACTCGTTTCATCGACGATTCAATTGGGCCAAATTACATTATGTATGCAAATTTCCATCTGCCAATCAGTGTGGCTTGGACATCACTGTCTGTGCTGATTGGGGTCTCCAAGCTCCTGGCCACATTCTGCCCACTGAGGGAAGGAGGGAGGGCCGAGGCCTGGGTGTTATACACCAGAGCTGCATTGTACCCAGGAGGAAGGAAAGTCTCACTGGAGTGGAACCAGGGTGCATGCTGGCAGAGCACTTGCTGTGGGCTTGCCAACAGACTTAATGCAAACAGAACCTGGAAAGTTGTGTAAGGAGGCTGTCCCCATGCAGAAAAGAAAGCACAAGAATTTGGGAACCCCGCTGCTCTCAGGTTCACAGCCCAGCTCAACCACTTGTCTGCCATGTGACCTTGGACAGATGGCCTGACTTCTCCCAACCTTACTTGTCTTTCCTGTAAAATGGGAGTGAATTTGGTCCTCCACATACGATAATCCTGAGATCTTTTAATTTAGATCAAGGATCCAGGATCTCATATGCTCACAGTTATCAACGGCATCATTTCCACCCAGTGTCTTTCCTAATGTTCACATCCTTGGGATTGGTACTGTGATCAATCACTCACGGTCATGCACCCCTGATCCGAACCCTGGCAGGTAGATGCGACAGGAGAGAGCGAGTAGACAAGCCACCTGAGGTACAGAGGAGGAGGAGTCTCTTGTGCATGCTCATAGCAAACTGGTGACAGGACTGAGAAACTCAAGACAGAGCTTTGTCCCTAGTACCACATAACCTTCTGCACATGACTCAGTGGGGAACAAAGTGATACTAAGTCAGTGACCTGAGGGGACAGGCTTTTTCTTTAGCTGAGAACAAGCTGTTAGGGTTGCCCCATCAGTTCTTTAATGGCCTCTCTGTCCCCTTCCTGCTTCCTGCCCTTAGTTCTATTGTCTACCAAACTCCTGGAGGTAGCCTAACTGTGGCCTCTTCTGTGCCCCTAGGAAACTGCTTTTGATTTCTCCCTCCCACAGACCCCTTGAACTCGGAGCATCTCCTTCTAGCTGTTTCTTCTCTCTCACTCTATACCACAGAAACACTGTCAACTCCACAGCCCTCCACCTGTGCTGTCCCTCTGGAACCTTCCTTGCCTGGAAAATAGGTGGATATCAAATGCAGAATCCCTCATCTGAAGTACTGCTCGAGCTCCAGAATATGACTCTTCCTTCCATAAAGGGAAGGGGGGCAGTTAGAACCATCTGAGAACTGGGGATCAGAACAGAGAAATCCAGGCCTTGCTCTAGAATCACCAACACCCCTCCCCCCATGGTCCTGCTCCCTTCATTTCCTCAGCAAGCTTTGGGTCCTTTCTCATAGCACTGTGTGGTAGGCACTTCCAGAAACAATGTTGGGTCCTTTTCACTGTCTTTATTGTGACATTGAGTCTTGTACCTTTGATCTCATACATGCTAGACAGAAACTCTGAGCTACATTCCCAGTCTAGATACATTCACTTCAATGTCCCCAATATTAGCACAGTCTATGATCCCAGGAAGGAAGAAAGGTGGGCAATCATCAACTTCTTCCTCATGGGTATCTACAGGTGGCTAGACAATTTCTATAAAATTAAACACACACACACACACACACACACACACACACACACATATGAAACCAGATAAATACTGCTTATTCTGTTTAAGGTCTGGTTCTGAGCTCCGGGGGCAGTGGATAAGTAGGATATGCCTTAGACTGGGCAGCAGGGCAGACGGTACCATAAACCCTGGGAGGCACAGCTGTTCGCTGCCACATGGGCTGCTTGCTGGCCCTGCCTGTCAGCTGTGACGGCATGATAGGAATTCATCTGGTAAGGCACGAGGACTGTCCTCTCACTCTCTCTTTTTGATGTGGTGACAATTTGACCTTGAGCAAAGAGAAAATGAGAGATAAATGGAAAGTTCCGGGAAAGTAGAAGCTCGAGGGTGGCCTGGAATGTTCGGACAGTAGCAGGGAAGGAAGCGAGGCAAAGGACCAAATGTGGCCTTGATGTCTTCCCTGGAACTCCACACTGCAGTGCTGGAAGGAAGAACGGACCAGAGACAGACTGTGAGCCCAGATTGGATAGGATGGCAAGAGGCACTAAGGGACTGGAACACACACCCAGGTTCCTCTGCCTAATGTGTCCTGACACTACCCCCCTCCCCCAGGCTTGTAGCTACTAAAGGTCTTGTTCTCCTGGCAGGAGGCACGGGGACAGGAAGTGGCATTTCGTGGCACTCTGATCAGGGGCATGAAAACCACCGCTTCTCCAAATTGGTTTTCCGACAGTAAATTATAATTGCTCTCCATGTTCTAGAACTGAGGGACTGAGATTAATTACGGCTCTGCATCCTATGGCGCTCTGAACTTTAAGTACAGCCTGCTGTGCGGATTGTTAATAAGCAGGAGGATCTGGGACACTTTTCAGATGAGCAAATAGGAAAAGAAAACTATTTGAACCGGAGGGCACACCTGCCAAGGTTGGAAAGGACTCTTCATACCTCTGCATTCATTTGAGGGACCCGGACGTACCATGGCTCCCTAGAATGGAGACTGTGACAGACCTCCCCCTCCTAGCCAAGAGTGGAACCCTCTAAACCTGCTGGCGACCCTGTATGTTACAGCAGAACGGCAGCCAGACTCAGTGAATCTCGGGTGGGGGCCACAATCAGAATGTCAGAGCTGGGAAACCCAGGTGCCCCCAGGACCACTGCAGCTCACTGAGCCAGTCACTGTAGTAAAACTCGTGCTAACTTCAGGATCAGAACCCCAGGTGTTTGAGAAAAACCTCTCATTTCTGTAATTGGAACTGATAGCTCTTACATACTGTGTGTGACTAAACAAAGTACACCCAATATAGGACACTTTCGAAACCTCTACATCAGAAATCAGACTGATTCCTCCCTTAGGGTGAAAGACATGCTTGCGACTCTGAGGAGAACTTTGAGGAGACAGTTTCTGGGGAGATGCTCCCTGAAGATACATTCTCTGGTGAGATAGTCTCTAAAAATATGTTCTCTGTAGAGATACTCTCTGGGGAGAATTTCACTCCCATGATGCTTTTCAATATTCCCCTCATCTTCTTATCTGTCTTCCATAAATTTTGAGTCCCTTGACAGGCATGGGTTATACACCCTCTACAAGAAGCAACTAAGAAAATACCGACAAGAAAGCAGAAAGTTTCAATGATGTTTGTTGAAGAAAATGTTATATACATTTCATTTCCCACCCTCACCCCAATCTTTGCCCAGTCTCTTCCTTCTATACCAATTGGCTCAGCCAAAATACTGCTCTGGTGTGAGGGAGCGAGATGTTTGGGTTGGATGTTGGCTGATGTGTTGGCACACAGCTGTGATCCTGGCTGAGGAGGATATGGTAGAGGCATGGTAAATCAAGGCCAGCCTGGCTTTCATAGTGAGTTCAGCACCAAACTGAAATACAGAAACCCCATCACAAACAATAACAAAAGGCATCCAGTATCCCTCCACGTCTTTACCAAGTTTCCAGGTGCTGAAAGGGGGCTCAAAGCCACAGAAGGTTAAATGTAGAGGAGACCCAGAGTCTAATGGCCAGTGACTAGAGGAAAACAGAGCCCAGAGGGAAACGTGCAAGGTCAAATCCTAGGGCACAGCTGAGCGGAGCCCAAATCAGAGTTATGGAAGGTAGATGTCCCTCACTTTTCTACCAGGGCCCAAAGTAGCTCATCTCTCCACTTCTCCCTCACTCCGAGAGCTCGCCCACATACTGGGACTCTAGCCATCCGCTCCCTCCGTCCTGGGAGAGGACTGTGGTGATCTCACTTCCCCAAGAGGCCTGGGAGCCCCCACAGTCTGCTATGTACTCTCCCCAAGATGCTCCGAGGCTATTCATTTAATAGGAAACAGAAAACACCATTCCAAATGGGAAGTTAATTTACTCGACTGAAACATATTCTAGCCATGGGCCATGCGATCGATGGCTGTGTCCGTTCTTTAGCCATAGTGGTGGAGCACCCTGACACCCAGCCCAGAACCCGACACCAGTTATGGTTGTAGCTTCCCCCTCCTAGAACAGAGACTCTCCAGGCAGTGAGGTTTGAGCTGCTGTCTACATACAAAATCAATACATTTGGATTTGTGTGTTGTCTGGCCTCCTTTTCTCTTTCCTTCTCACAGCTGGAAGCAGAGAAGGAGGCAAGTGGAAAATGAGGCAGAAAAGAGCAGAAGTTGACAACACAGGCTTTGGGGGACAACAGGTGTGGGTTTCCTTTCAGGTTCAAGACATAATCTGAAGAGACACAGGAAGAGAGCAAACATTTCCGAGTACCTTGTATGCCTTACACTTCTAGAAAGAGAAAGAAGGAAAGAAGGAAAGACAGAATGAAAGACAGACAGACAGAGGGAGGAAGGGAGAGAGGGAGGGAGGGAAGAAGGAAGGAAGGAAGGAAAGAAAGAAAGAAAGAAAGAAAGAAAGAAAGAAAGAAAGAAAGAAAGAAAGATGGAGAGGGAAGAAGGGAGAAAGAAAGACATTATATATATCATTCTTTTTAAAACTAATTTTTAGATTGAAAAGTTACACAAATGCACAGAGAATTCTCATATATACAGGGTATTTGCTGTAGTCCCTTTAAAACAGAACAGCGCAATGACAGAAGTCAGGAACTGACATGGGAGAATACACTGCACAGTGGACCCCACTAGGTTTTAACCAGAGTTTATTTGCATGAATTTGGGCATCAGTTAGGAAACTATGAGAAGATAACAGCGTTCAGGTCAGCCTGGGCTACATAGCCAGAACTTGACTCAAAGAAAAAAGGAAAGGAGGAAGAGGGAGAGAAGGAAGGAGTGAGGGAGAGAGCAAAGGAGGGATAAAGAGGGAAAGAAGACAGGAAAGAAGGAAGGAAGGAAAGAAGGAAGGAAGGGAGGGAGGGAGGGAGGGAGGGAGGAAGGAAGGAAGGAAGGAAGGAAGGAAGGAAGGAAGGAAGGAGGGAGAAAGGAAAGAGGGAAGTTCTATGAACAGAACCATCCAGTGTACAGGATTTGAGACCACCTTTCCATTATCTAGCATGGCCCTCTGCTCAGCATGTTGCTTGTATCAGTGGCTCATCCTTTTTATTGCTGCATAGTACTCCATTGAATAAGCCCCACAGTCATCTACAATGTGTCAACTGAGCTACTAAAAATAAAGCATGATTAGAGTTTTATATAAGGAGTTTTTAGAGTCAGTTAATAGAGGCAGGAAGACTCACCTTAAATGTGGAAGTCACCATTCTAAGAGCTGGAATCTTGGGCTAAAAAAAAGGAAAATGTCAGTTGAGCCCCAGGATTCCTCAGGGTGTGCCTGACTGACAGCAGATACAATGTAACCAGATGTCTCTCACTCCTGCCGGTTTCCTTTGATAAACTGCACTCACTATGAGTCAAGACAAACCTGTCCCTCCTCCAGTTGCTTTTGTGGGTATCTTACTAAAACAATGAAAATAGTGGTTAATATGCTGCCCCATGATCCATCCACCTCAGAGCCCCCTGACTGGTCCTGATGTTGCACACTGGCACCAATATTTCAGGTACAACTCAGAAAACCCAAAGCTCCTTGTCAGAAGAGAAAGCAAGACTTTTGCTGGAGTTGTATCGTATATTCTTGGATGGATTCCTGTACAAGTTACTTTACTGTTGCTACAATCCAATATCTAACAGAAATAACTTAATGGAGGAAAGATTCATTTTGGCTCACTGTTTTTAGGACTTCAGCACATTGTGGTGGGAAAGACATGATGTAGAAGGAGCCATGCGGGGGAGCCTGCCCACATCCTGGTTGGCCAGCAGAAAAAAAGGAGTGGGAGCCAGGGGTAGGCATAATCTGAAAGGCATGCCCACCTACTTCTGCCAGCCCAACCCCCACCTCCCAGAAGTTCCCCAGCTCCCCAGAATAGTGCCAACAGGTAGGAATCCAGGATTCAAAGCATGAGCCTGCATAGGATGTTTCAGATTCAAACCAAAGCAGATGCATCCCAGTATTGATTTAACTGATCTCCCTTGGGTCAGCATTTGTGTATTTCCAAGTGTAGCTGTTTCTTTGCAGCCCAGCTCTAAATACACATATTGAACCACCTCTGCAAATGCCTGTGCATCTTGCACCGGCAATGCTTTTGGTGGCAAGTGAAGGAAACCCAAGTTAATGCAGCTTCTGGGCCATTGCACAACCAGGCAGCTCACCTACAGGCAGAGCTGTACCAATAGGTCCACAACTGGGGCCTCTCCCTCTCCCTCTATGTATTCCTACCCCCCCCTCTCTCTCTCTCTCTCTCTCTCTCTCTCTGTGTGTGTGTGTGTGTGTGTGTGTGTGTGTGTGTGTGTGTCCATCCTTCTCCACCAGTGAAGGCAGTTTTCTCTAGAGAGCAAACATGGCCATGGGCTATGTTTGAATGTTAATTCTGAAGCTGGAAGCTTCAAATTCAAAAACAAAACAAAGCAAAAACAACCAGCCTCTACAACTTGCCAGTTCTACAATTGAGGTGTCAGAGGTGGGCCCCATCTTAGTTGGTGAGTGGTATTCCTATGCAGTACTGATCATCTTAGGACTAGAGGGCTCTTCCTTGTTTGTGTATGTTTGTGTGCATGTGATCATGTGCGTGCAGCTTTGCATGTAAGTGTGCATATGCAAGTGGAGAGCAGAGGTCATTCACCTTCCAGAGCAGGTGTCATTCAGGACTTTGTCCAACTTGTGTCTTGAGACAGGGTCTCTCATTGACCAGGAAGTCACTAACTCAGGCTGGCCAGCAAGCTCCAGGAATCCTCCTGTTTCCACCTCTCCAGAACCAGGATTATAGGCATTCACATGCCACCATAGCCAGCTTTTAACACTGGCTCTGGAACAAGCACTTTGCTGACTGGATGATCTCCCCAGCCCCTATAAAGCAGTTTCTGACATCTATATGCCCAACAAAAAGATCAGAAAATGAACACACATGAAATTCTCCTCTCTCCAACTGTGTTGGACTCATTGCCCACTTCTCCCAACACAAACAACCACAAGCAGCACCCAAGAGACATTGCAGATGCAGCTGGTCCTAAACAAGATACGTGTCAATCAATCAAGCATTCTAGTAAATTGCCTCTTATTGCTTTGCATGCTGGGGGAACCGACCATTCCAAATAGCCCCGTTAAATTCCTCTGTGGGGCAGGCTTTCTTTACCTAAATGATCCCAGCAGGTTTTCCTTAAAGTGGGGCATGCCTGCAGTCTCATTTCCTGGGGGAAACCTTTGATTTTCCTGACAACCCACTGAGATGGGCGAGGATGCTCCCAGGGCAAGCGGTTAATGGCTGAGAAAGCTTCTCCTGACCCCTAAGTGGTACCGAAGCGCGAGGCCTCCCTGTGACTATTATGATTATCCTCATTTCATCTCTTCTTTGACGAGCTTTACACTGCAATTTTGGAAGTGGAATTGGAGGCACGTCCCCAACAGTTCGACCTCCTGGAACTCCTAGAAGGCTCAGTCTGGGATCTCAGAGCCTCATTTTCCCAGGGGCATATTGTCTCTATTAAATGCCACATAAAGCCGGCTCTGCAGTCAGAGGCTTTGGCAATGGGGATAAAGGCAGGTACGAACGCAGAGGTTTCCGAAAGAACATTTAACCGTCTCGAAATAACCCTATCCAAGAGCAGCCTTTTCTAGCCTCTTCCCTGCTTATAAAGTAGCAGCCATTCTGGAATACCCAACTCTCTGCAGAGTATGTGCTGTTCCGGGGGTGAACTGAATTAGCCGTGTGTTCTACTGCAATCCAAGTAGTGGAGAACAAGGCCACTTTTCTATTGTTGTTAGGGTTCTGTCTAAGCTCCACCCAACAATTACCTGGCATCAGCCAGATATGCCCCTCCCCACAGTTACCTAGCAACAGCCAGGTAGGCCTGGCCTACTATAAAAGGGACTGCTTGCCCCTCCTCTCTCTATTACTCCTCTCTTACCTCCTCTCTCTCACTCACTCTTTTCTCTTTCTCTCTCTCTCACTCTTCTTTCTCTTACTCTCTCTTGCTCTCTTGCTTCTTGTCTCTCTCTCGCCCCTCTTGGGCTCTCCTCCCCTCCCCCGTCTCTCCACGTGGTCATGGCTGACCTCTGCTTCTCTACTCTCTCCCTCTCTCTGCCTTTCTCTGCCTCCACTACTCCATTAACTCTCATCCTCTGCCCTGAATAAACTCTATCCTATACTATGTCGGTGTGTGTCTGGTCCCTCGGGGGAAGGGATGCCTGGGCATGGGCCCGCTGGGGCAGCCCCTTCCCCCACACCACCGTATACCATATTCTCTAAACCTCTTTCTCTTTTTATGATCACAACAATTGTAAGTATCATTCCCCAGTATGTGCTATCCGGAAGACACTGTAGCAGAGCCCCAGGTCTGACCTTATGGGCATTTGACACTGAGGGACACAGCAAACCTGCCCTTAGAACATATTTTTCATGGCCCTTGGAGCCTCACAAGGCTCTGCTAAATTTCCCCTTACCCACAATTCTCTTCTGCCTCCCCTATCCCGCTCTTTTTCATAACCTCTCATTCCTTTCTAGTTCCACCTCTCTCAGATTATTCTCCCTATTGGGTTCTCTTCAGAACATCTGGCCCTCTCCTTCCCTGGCTCACTGTGCCAGGCCACAGTCAAACTTACTCAGTTCCTCAGGCCTCAGTCATACATCAGCCTCCTGGAGGCAGGATCGTTTCTCTTGCTTGCCACAGACAGCCCATCATTCTTTTCAAAGTCTCGGGATATTTGCAAGCCCCAAATTCGCAGCATCTTTTCCGGGGTCTGTCTCATTAGACAGCTGCCCACTTGTTTTCTGCCTTCACACTCAGGCCTCCTCAGCCAATTAGTTTGAGCCCAATGTGATTTTTGGCAGACACCCCAAGAAAGCAGCTAGGGTCAAAGCCATATTATTAAGTCGGAGTCTCCTAAGAGCCTGCCACTCCATCCTTCCTTCTTCCTTACTTTCATTGCCCGCCAGGCTCTAGGAGCCAAAGGACCACGGCTGGAACCTGGCAACAGCAGCTCGTCCAGCCCATCAGCTGAGAAGGAGGCTGAGAGACGCTCGTGCATCAAAGCAAACACTAAACGGAGTCACCGTACTCGAAGAAAACATTAGAAGCTGTGCAATAGCCATCCAAATGAAGCACGCTGAGGCAAGGCTATACACATGAGAGCAGTTAACACAGGCGCTCTGAAGCCCGAGGGCTCTATTAAAAACCAGCAGGTCACTGGAGTCCAGAGGAAATGCAAGCAAAGCAAAGAGATGTTGGCACCTGCCCTCCTGGTCATCTTCAGGCTGACACGAGCTGAGAACCTTGGTGGGCTTTCCTGTCACTATAATAAAAGAACTGGGCAGAAGAAACAACTTCAGGGGAGATGGATTTATTTTTAATTCGCAGTTCGAGATACTGTCTCTTACGGTGGGCGTCGGTTGCAGGAGGAGCTTGAAGGAGGTTGAAGGAGGAGCTATGCACCCTGCGGCTCAGTTTGCCTTCTTCAAGTATATAGTCCAGGATCCCAGCCAGGGAAAGGTGCCAATCACAGTGGGACAGTCCTCCCACCTCAATTAAGGTAATTAAGATAATGCCTCACAGGCATGCCCAGAGGACTTTCTCCCAGGTAATTCTAAATTCTGTCAAATTGATAAATAATGCTAACCATCACACTTGGGGAGCAGGGAGTTCCAGTAGAAGCATATACTTCTACCATTTTCTCCATGCAGTAGCCCAACAGACAAGTATTACTGCTCCTTAAATACGGCTATTAGCACTTGAGCATGGTAGGGCACATGACCACATTAATTTTCCCTTAGACATGATCCCAGGGGAGAGTTGGAGAAAGGACATAGAGAAGATGAAGGACTCCAATGGGAAGCAGTCTCTAGCCATGCTAAGCCCAAACAACTCTCCCCTGCAAGAGGCCATGGCTTCTCCCATTGTCTGGTGTGATCGCACCAAAATCCTAAATTGTGTGGCCTGCACCATCCTGCTGCTGTGTGACACTGCTCCTAAGGAGGCACAAGCAAACGTCTACTCATCCCACATGAGATACAGACAACAGACCTAAGCGAGGATACCACCGAAGTCCAATATGACAGACTAATGAGTTTATTTAGGTAATTTACAGGAGGATGAGAGGTCACTCACAGCAGAACCAAGTTCAGAGACAGCTTTTACTCACCAAAACCCCATCCCACCATGGATGCTGGCTCACAATGGCTACAGCCCTGGAATACACTGCCAGCTTACAGGCAACTCGACAGATTGTAAAGCATCTCTCTTTAAAAAAAAATTTATTTTATTTTATTTTATTTTATTTTTCCGGCCCCTCTTGCTCCGGTCTGTAGAGTATCTCTTCTAGGCAGCTTGACTGGTGTCAGTCTCCTCAGCAGTCCTTGTTGCTTATATGGCCTTAAAAAAGGAGAAATCTAGTGGCATCTAATCTGTTTCAGGGACTTCCTGAAAGTTTTGAAATGTTTACTTCCTGAACCTTAAAGAGCCTCCCCTCAGAAATCCTTATGTCTTTAGGACTTGAGTCTTTCCAAGCTGCTTCAGAGGGATTTGCTCCACAACACCTAGCAGAACCACTCTGCTGAAGAACATGGTCCAGAAGGAAAGCCTGCCCTGCCATGCTGCCCTGCCATGCTGCCCTGCCCTGCCTTGCCCTACTGTACCCAGTTCTTTAATGGATTGAGGCTGAAAAGTTTTGCTCATCCATTCTGTGCCTCTAGAACTTATCCCTCCAACTCGGTCTTGTGGAAAACCAAGCATGTGCCCAGTGCTGGGTTGGAAGCATATGACACAGCATCGAACACAACTGACCTGAAGCTCCCTGCAGTCCTGGTATTAATGTTCTAGCTCCCAGAATATTTCTTTTCAAAAATCAAATCAAAGAGCCCCCAAGGGAGGATTTTTCTCCCTTAAAGCTGCTCAGTGAGGCCTGCATTTCTAACTGCAGAACTGATACCACAGAGTACTTGACCCTTCAAAAGTAGTTCAGAGAAAAAGATAAATAGGTTTTGGATTGAGTGGGAAGATCATTAGGGCAAATCACTCAGTATTTCACAGGCAAGCACTCAACAGCTGGGTCTGTGTTAGGTAGAAAAGGGATTTCAGAAATGGATGTGGCGACTGTGCAAATAGCATCCTTGGAAAACTGAGGCATAAAACAGATAAAGAGCTCAGCATGTGAGAGCTGGGGAGAGTTAAGAGCAGTTAAGAGTACAGGCTGTTCTTCCAAAGGAGCCAGATTCGATTCCCAGCAGCCACGAGTCAGCTCACAACTATCTGTAACTCCATGCTCCAGGGGATCTAATACCGTCACACCAATGCACATAAAGTGAAGTTAAATAAATTAAAAGAACTCAGCACTCAAGTTCAGGATTCATGTAGGAACATTTCCTCCAATACAGTGGAGGAATCACGATTATAAAAAATACAAATCCTGAAAGTCAGATAAGAAAACAACGAATACAAGTCCAGTGCTTAACCCAAATGAAGAAGAAGAGGTAGGTTTACCTTCGCAAGGACCCCCAAAACCCTGAAGCGGTTGTTTGTAAGGCATGGAACAGGTGACTGGGGGCTTAAGTCCTTAAGGAAGAAAAGTGAAGTACCTGGGCTTTGGACGTCCTCTGGCCTATGGGAAGTTTCCAGGCTACAACACAGGCCATGCAGGGGCTCTAGAGGCCCGGAAAGGGTCTTGTCCTGTCAGGAAGAAGATCATGGGGTTAAATACAATACAGCTCCTCCCACAGCAGGTTACATCCCATGTGACATCTGGGGTGTGGAAAACTAAGCAACAGTAAATGCTTTCTGAACACACAATGAGCAAAAACGAATGATGAAGCCAATGAGTTGTGAGTCAGAATTGTTTCTAGAAGCACATACCCATGATGCACTGTGACCCAGCTTCTGCCTTGCTTCCAAACACATACTCGTGCACTTTGCACCGTACATCTTGGTATACAATGGCAATAAATGCTGCCTGCAATCCCTCTGCTCAGATTCCCATGAATCTGTGCTGTGAGCTGCTGAGTTTTCACAGTACAAAGTTCTCTGCACATATAGAAACATCCTGGCTTAATTACAGATGACAAAGGCTTTTCTTACTTTCCGGCCACCACTCCTCAACAGGAATCAAATGAGCCCATCTTTGAATTGCATTGTCTTTGTTTGATTTTTAAAATTGCTATTTGAGTGGCTGGCTTAGTTTTCACTAAAAATCAATGCATGAATTTTGGCTCAGGGTTAGGAGAGAATTTCCCACAATTTCTGAAATGGCCTGAAATATAATCTCACCATTCTCTACTATGTAGTTATGTGAAGTGGTATTCTCAGTACCAACAACTGCTTTTTGTTTTCATTTTCTTTTGATAATTTTTTGAAGACAGGGTCTCACATAGCCTAGTCTAGTCTAGAACTCACAACAAAGCTGCGGCTGGCCTTAAATCCTTGGTGCTCTGACCTCAGTCTCAGGGAGTAGGGACTCAGACACATACCAAAACACCTGGTAGCAATGGCAATTGTAAATCAAAATATCAAACAGCCCTGAAAGCAGTTGAAGATTCTCTACATACTATGGTATCAAATATTCAGCCATGATTTAGTTCTTTATATAAAAATAGGCAAACATGCCATCTCACTGAGTTGCCAATTTGCTTTCATTTTTAATAGGTGGCAAAAAAAATTAGGAGTATCAAAAAGAATTGTTTTAAATACATTTTTTAAATTATTTTAAACCTATTGATACATGATCATTAAGTGTTTCATTTATTTGCCTATTTTAAATACCTGCATACCCAGAGTTATGCAAAAATCTCTGGCAAAAAGGGATTATGGGTATAAAGGAACCTAAAAATAGGGTTACATAAAGAATGAGTTAATTGCTGAAACGTTTTCAAGTTTGTTAAAACTGTCAATACAAAGGTACAAGAAGCTTAATTAATCCCAAGCATAGGAAACACAAGACAAATACTCTAAGCCACATGATAATAAAGTAATGGAAAATCAGAGGGAGAAAAGGACATCCCGAAGGTGAGCAGCCGAAGGACAAGAACACATGCAAAGAGAAAGACAAAACAGATAGCTTATCAGAAATGATGTAACCAAAAGAGATACGGAAACACTTTAGCACTGAAAGGGAAGAGCTGCAAACCTATTGCCTTTATACCCAGCAATAATATCCCACAAAAGTGAAGGCAAAGAAAAGATATCTTCAGAGAACACTGAGGAAATATATTACAATTGAACTCACCCTGTAGGAAACAGAAAAAAGAAGACCATCCAGAAAAAAAGAAATTGATGCCGTGGAGAAATTGAAATCTATACGAAGAAATAAAGGGTTCTGTAAACGTCAAAGTTGATTTTCTTATTTAAATCTAGTTGAGCCAGAGAGGGATGGCACAGCAGGTAAAGGGATTTCCTGAAAAGCCTGATAACTTGAGTTTAATTCCTTGTACCCACGTGGTGGAAGGAAGAACTGATTCCTATAATTTGTCTGCTGACCTCTGCACATGCATATGTGCATATACACACACAATACACGCACACATTCACAAACGTGCCCACACACACACACACACACACACACACACACACACACACTAAACAATTAAATGTGATAAAAGTTTAGAATCATTTAAAAATAAACCTACTGAGCAGGAAATCATCTAAAACAAAACTACTCACAATGTGCCATTACAACATAAACAGAAGTGAAACAAAACAGCCTGGTGTCCTAGAGAGGAGAAAGGACCCAAAATGTTGTGGTTCCTGGGCCACTTGTGTAGTGGCAGCAGACAGGCAGTCATATGTTGCTGGTGACATCCCAAACTTTAGAAGCACAAATGCAGGTAGGCTAAAATGACACAATAAAAACCAGTCAAAAAGAGATGAAACAGTATCTCAAAATACTAAGTCCAAAGGAGAGAAGATGAAAAGAAAGAGAAACAAAGCAAGCAACAGTGGCTTATGGGCTCTGATGGCTCATTCTATGACTGCATTACAACAGTGTGGTGCAGGTAGAGACATAGACACACAGACAAAGATTTTACTAGACAGCCCAGAAGCTGACCCACACAAACATCTAATTAAATCCTGACGAAGCTGTAAAGTTAATCCAAGGAGAAGACTTTGTCAACAAATGAGGCAAGAACCAGGTGTGGAGGTGCCATCCTGTGCTCCCAGCACTTGGGAAGAAGAGGGAGGAGGAGGAGGGGGAGGAGGAGGAGGAGGAGGAGGAGGAGGAGGAGGAGAGTCGTCCACAGCTTATATAATAAATACAAGGCCGGCTTGAGTTATGTAAGACCATGTTTTTACAAAAGACAAATAACAATTATTATTATTATTATTATTATTAATGTTACTTTTAGATTTTTATTACTGCATGAATACATACATGCACACATATGGAAGTCAAAGGGCAAATCGTGGAGGAAGTTCTTGTCTTAGTTAGGGTTAACGTTGCTATAAGGAAATACCATGACCAAAGCAATATGGGGAGGGAAGGGTTTACTTGGCTTATACTTCCACATCATTGTTCATTATTGGAGGAAGTCAGGATAGGAACTCACACAGGGCAGGAGCCTGGCGTAGGAGCTGATGCAGAGGCCATGGAGGGATGCTGCTTACTTGCTTGCTTCTCATGGCTTGCTCAGACTGTTTTTCATAGAACTCAGGACCACCAGCCCAGAATGACACCACCAACAATGGTCTGGACCCTCCCCCATCATCTCTAATTAAGAAAATGCCCTGTAGGATCACCCAAAGCCCAATCTTATGCAGGTATTTTCTCAACTGAGGCCCCCTCCTCTGTGATGACCCTGGCTTGTATTAAGTCGATAAAACCAGCACAATTCTCCTCTTTCTTCCTTTATATGAGCTCTGGGGATCAAACTCCGGTTGCTAGACCTGTGCAGCAAGCACTTTTATCCACTGAGCCATTTCGCCAACCCATTATTTCTTTTTAATAAAATACAAATAGATGTTGTAAGAATAATTGGACATTGCAAGGCAGAACAGAGAAACAACACTAATTGGCACTGCATCTAACATTTCACAGAAACGAAGACAAACATGGTTGATGGATTTAAACGTGAAATATAAAACTGTAAAGCGCTACACTGAGGGAAATCCTCAGACTGTAGAATTAAGCAATGATTCACACAAGGCAAACAGTGATAAATCAGACTTCACCAAAATTTCCAAATATTGCATTTGGAAAAAAATACCCAAAATCGTTGTATAGAAAATAAAGCACAAATAAGAACTGGAAGAAAATATGTACAAATTATTAGTTATACAACAAAGGATTTGTGTCTACCACATATAAAGAACTGTCAAAATCCAATAGTTTTTTTAAAAGCCAAGCAGAAAAGAGCAAAGCCAAAAAACCCCATAATAGTGCATTTCATTGAAGAAGGTACACAGAAGGTTGCTGGGCAATGGAAAGACTATCCAATAGTGTTAACTCTTACAGAAAGGTCTGGATCCACTGAATGTCACTCATTTGAGGCTAAAATAAAACATGAACGATAACATCAAATCCCGGTGACAGTTTGGGGAGACCCAGACACTCGAGAGTGGCTGGTAGGGTTATCAAATGAGACAGCAATTCTGGAAAATAGTTTAGTAATTGATCTGAAAACTAAGCAGACACTTGCTGTACAATCCAGCAATTACATTGTTGGACAATTTCATCCCAGAGAAATGAAAACTTATTAGCAGCTATTAGTAACAGCAGCTTTCACCATAACATCCTAAAAAGAAAACATCAAATGTCCATCAATGGATGAGTTGTTAACAGATTGTGATATGTCCATAATGGAATATTATTCAGTTAAAAAAATCAATTACGATAAAGTACTAGTGACCAGACATGGTGGTATGCATTGTTAATCCCAGCGCTCTGGAGACAGAGGCAGACGGAGCTCTGAGTTCGAGGCTAGCCTGATCTACAGAGTCAGTTCCAGGATGTTAGTTTTCAAATCTGGGACAAATAGCTGAAGTACATTCCTCAGTCCCTACCTGTTACATGGTATGACCGGCTTATCCCTTCCTCGATCCTAAACTCTCCAGCCCAGGGGTCTGGGTGGCTTTTCTTTATATAGTATCCAACCATTTTGGTTACCTGCCCTCCTTGTACCCTTTAGGCCTTCTGGTTGCTGTACCTGCTTCCTCTCTCCTTTTCCCTGCTTTCCCCCTCCCCCAACATGGCCCAGCTTAGTCTGGTCATGTCTACTCTGGACTCTCCCAGATGTTCCTGCCTCTGGCTGTTCCCTTTCATCTCCTCCACCATATCTAGGAGCAGCTGTGTCCTTTCCTTTTCTTTTTGTTTCTTTTTTTTTTTCATTCACAGGGACAGCCAAGCTACAAAGAAAAATCCTGAGTCGTCTGTGTGTGTGTGTGTGTGTGTGTGTGTGTGTGTGTGTGTGTGTGTGTGTATAATTAAGAGTTTAAAAACCAAACACTACTTGCATAAACATAATGAAAATTATGTTGGTGTAAAAGTCTGTCTCGGGATGTATGTGGCGTATCTCCCCCATGTTTATAACATCTGTAAACTAACAGTTAGCATTCATGAAGAATGGTTCTGGAATCAGGAGACAGACTAGCTGTTGTGAGAGGTTGACTTGAGGGAAGGAGGAGGATGAAGATAATAGAGAAGTAGTGGGCAGAAGCCTCCTGGCTCACAGTGCTGTGTGAACCTTAAATGTCAAATCTAGCTGCTCCAAGGCCACGCATATGAGAAAACTACCCATAGCTCTCTACACTGCAGGTGTGCGCACATACAGTGAAATTGAAATCAACCTTGCAGTAATGTGATCAGGTCCTGGCGTTTATTCGAAACCTTGACGACTCAAGATACTACTGTTAAGAAGGCTGAGGTGCAGGGAGCGAGGAACTCCTTCTGTGTTTCCTTGCAACTTCCTGTAGTCATACAATTATTTAAATCATCTTAATTAAAAAATAAAAATAAGAAAGCTGAGACCAAGAGCACATGGAATGGATAAAGTATAAATATAAATATAAGATGGTTTATTCAAATCTAACTATACTCATAACCATGCTACATACAAATGGTCCGACATTTGTGTTTACCCTGAGGCCCACAGGTCTCACACACTCCAGGCTAGCTGTGAATTTTGTTCAACAAAAACAACAAAAATCATAAACAGACTTATGAGACTTGTTGTAAGTTTTTCTTATAATTCAGTCGTGCAAAACTTGATCGTGAGCTTTGTAAATGACCTCGTCACCTTGCAAAGTCAAAAGGTTGAACATTCTGATACCAACTGGTCAGTCCTGAGGTCACATACACACAGGGAGCAAGCATTATACTGACCAAGCAGATTGCATTTGTGTATTTAGGAATAGAAATATGTATATATGTAACAACAATTAAAGGAGAAGAAGCCAGGAATTAGAGAGGAGGGGGCTTGGTTAAGGAGGATAACGGCATTGATTCCTCAGGAGGATAGGAGAGCCTCAGCAAGCTTATATGCATGATGCCAGGACACTCAAAGCATAGGTTGATGGACTGAAGGGAAATAAAGCAACCTGCAGCAAGAGTTAGAAACTTCAGAGATTGGAATAGATACCCGCTGGATCAACACAAAGCTCTAAAGTAGTTGAGCCTCCGGCACGGCAAAGCTGAAGCCCCGGGTTCAGGTCTCTTGGCTCATCAACTTCAGCCGCTCCACCCTGGTCCTCGGCTTGGCCTATGTGCCAAGCTCTACAGTTACCAAAAACCCTGGACAGAGGAGGAGAGAGCTGCAGTGGAGGAAAAGAAGCGACTAGATGAGCTGTAGAGAACTGGCAGCTCTGAAGGACAGTATCCTCTAGTGGGGCACCAGTGAGCTTGCCTTTCTCTAGTAGCGAAGGATAAATAAGGCTTCATTGTGTGGAGGGAAGAAAAAGAATGTCTAAAATATATTTCCAGAACCAATGCTTGAAGATACTAAGTGAGAAATATTAAAAAAAAAAAGTATCTTGGGGTCAGAAAGATGGCTCAGTGGTCAAGAGCACTGGCTGCTCTTGCTGAGGGCCAGGGTGTGACTCCTACTCCCAGGGCCAACATGATGGCTCATAACCATCAGTATTCCTAGTTCCAGTGGATCTTATACCTTCCACATGCTCCTAGAATGCACATAGTACACAGACATGCATGTAGACCATGCTCATACATATTAAAAAAAGTTTAAATTTTTTAAATTCTTCACCATGTTAAAATTAAGAAAGACACTACCAAATGAACAACTGATCGAAGAACAAAGCAAAAGAAAAGTTAGGAAATACTTTGCAAGAGAAAAGAATAAAAGCACAGCCTATCAGAATGTGTAGGGTGCCTCTAATACTGTCCTGAGGGGACCAATATGGCACGGAGAGCTCACTACAGAAAAGGGGCCCCAAGTCCTCAGTGACTGCAGCTCTCAAATAAGAAACCAGAAAAACAAGAACAAGTAAAAGCCAAAGAATAAGAAATAAACAGAACAGAGTAACAAAAATGGGGAAGAGGGGATAAAATCAACAAATTCAAAAGCCAGAACCTAAAGACCAGGATAGTGAACTTTTATCCAAACTGACGAGGAAGAGCGGGAGCTCACGGCCAAGAATGGATCGAGGGATGTGATGTCACCACCCACTCAACAGATGTGGAAAGGGTCATGAGACCCATTGATACCGATAATTTCAAACTCCTTGGGTGATTTGGGAGAAATCATTGACAAACAAGTACCCGCAAACCTACTCAAGGGGAAATCAATATCTTGAATAGCCCTTTATTGTAGCCCTTTATTGGCTTCCAAAGTTGTATCTGTGGTTTAAAACCTTCCTGCAAGAAAAACTCCAAATCCAGATAGCCTCACTGATGATTTTAACCAAATAGTTAAGGAAAAGAAAATAACAATTCTCCATAATCTCCAAAACGTGAATGAGACGGTCCCTCTTAGCTCATTCAATGAATCTGGCATTCCTCTGATACAACAATCAAGAGTACATACAACTAAAGAGAAAACCAGATCTCATCCCCCTTGACACATTACAAAACACCATGGAATTATCAATGGTCAGTATATATACATAAACACAAAAATCTATAAGAAAAAAAGTAGCAAATTAAATCCTACAATGTACAGATGGGAAATGGTCTCTGGAGGATTGGGGTTAATCCTAGGAATGTGAAGCCAGTTAGCATCTCAAATTCTGGAGACAGGAAAGCACCCAGCACATCTACCCTGAAAAGGAGTTTAGGCTTTTTGTTTTTGTTTTTGGTTTTTGTTTTGTTTTGTTTTAAGAAAATAGAGGCAGAATCCAGAAGTGGACAATATTTCCTTCCAAGATCTGTCACCTCCTCTCAGGTCAAACCTATTTTTCTAGTTGGCTTTTGACTGCTATGATAAACATCATTTTGGAGGAGAGGTTTATTTCAGCTCACAGCTTACGGTCAGTCCACCAAGAAGGGGTAGCAGGGCAGTAGCTCAAGGCAGGAACCTGGAACAGAGACCATGGAGGAACATTGCCTACTAGCTTGCTCAGCCTGCTGTCTTAACCACTGAGAACCACCTGCCTAAAGTAACAGTGTCCCAAGTGAGCTGGGTCCCCCGTATCAAGCACTAATCACTAATCAAGAAGATGCCCTACAGATTTGCCTACAGGCAATCTGATGCAAGCATTGTCTCAAGTGAGATTCCTCTTCCCAGATAACTCTAGTTTGTGTCAAGTTTCAAAAAAGAAAAAGAAGAAGAAGAAAAAACAAGAACAAAAGCTAAGCATGACATCAATAAAGAACCCAACTACTGGGGCTGAGGAGACGGCTCAGTGGGTAATGACCGTGAGGACCTGAGTTCGGATCCCCAGAACTCATTAAAAAGCCACTCAGTCCAAGTGTTTGTGCTCCTGGCACTCCTGCAGAAAGATATGATACAAGCGAGCCCCACAAGGCTCACAGGCTAGCTACCCTGGCATATGTAGCAGAAAGGCAACAAAAGACCCTGTCTCAAACAAGGTGGGGGGACCAACACCAGAGACTGTCCTCTGACAGTTACGCATGCCCCGTGGTATGAATGTGCAGATTCACACAGGTGGATGTGTGCAGACTCAGTATACACACACATACATGCACACATGAATTTTTATATTTAAAAAAAAAAAGGAGCCAGGTACTTCTCCGGATGTGCTGTACTCCCCGTGGCAGTACCTTCCCAGGCCTCCCCTACAACTAAGTAAGATCAACTGTGGCACTTTCGCTGATGGTCTTGGGGAATCTTCTACTTTTCCTATCTTGCCAGCACCAGACTTACTTTATACTAGAGAGAAAGAAGTGTCTAGGGCTAGAGAGATGACTCCGCTGTCAAGAGTGTTTGCCGTTCTCGTAAAGTTTGTCTGCTTGCTTCTGTTTTTGTGAGACAAGGTCTAGTGGATCCCAGGCTGGTCTCAAACTCACTACATAGCCTCTCACTTCAGCTTCCCTGATGCTGCGATAACAGCAAGCAACAGCATTCACTGCCAGTTTCACAATTTATATATAATGAGCATATGCTAGTTGTTGAGGGGGTTTTTTTTTGTTTTTGTTTTTGTTTTTTGACAGCAAAGAGAGTGTGGAGTATATTTTGCTGTAGTTGTACCCCCGCCCAGGATGTCCCTCTAGGTCACTGGATAATATATTGCAGCAAGGGAACCATTTTAATATATCCATGTGTTTCCTCCTATATGAATTCGGACGTATATAAAACATCTCCTCTCCCCTTCCTGCATCATGATTGTTCTGTGCGTAGCCTTGGTTTTACCAATAGGGTTAAAATCACATGCACATATTAATCCTTAATATTTAAAAGAGTGTGCTAATTATACTAATTATATCAGTATGCAGGAGCTGCCTACCTCTTCAGATTTGGGTCAATTTGGTTTAAAAGCTGGTATTTTGTCATTTTAATATCTTTCCCTGGTTCTTTCTTGGGGCCAAGCCTTTCCCCCAACTCACTGCCCCGTGAGGTTTCCCATCCATTTATCTCTTCAGGTGTTTGTCATTTTCTTATCAATCTGGTAAAAATCTTTATTTAGGTAAGAGCTATCAATTATTCTAAATCTTTTCTTTTGCTGTCCATCATGCATCGTTTGGCCTTATTTATGGTACCAATCTCCACACATAAATGCTTAGTTTTTATCTGGCACATATCACTTTGACCCTAGCACTGAGGATGTTTCAAAAAGAAAAATGGATAAGGGAAGAGTAGGAGGTGTGAGCAAAACAGAATAAACAACAGCATGGGGCACCTACCCCATGGAGCACCTGCCACATGGAGTACCCGCCCCATGGAGCACCCGCCCCATGGAGCACCTGCCCCATGGAGCACCCGCCCCATGTGGCATCAGCTGTGTGGAGCACCAGTCACATGGAGGATCTGTCCCATGGAGTACCCACTGCATGGAGGACCTGACCCATGGAGCACCCACCACCTGGAGCACCTGCTCCGTTGGGTCAGTCCCACTCAAGTCGAAGTTCTTCAGTGAAGCTGCAGTGGCCTGCATACTAGTTCAGTAGCCTGGCCCCTCCTCCTCAAGACACCACATCCTCTCCAGTGGAAACTTCTCACAGTTTCTATACTCTCTCACCACATCAACCCACCTGTGCTCTCTGAGCTTAGCCACAGCTCTCCTCTGCGGCTGACTAAGCTCCAACTGAGTTGAAGGACTCTTTTGGGATCCCAGTAAGCTCTGAACTGAGCTGATGCCTTCCTGCTATGCTGTCTGCTCAGGGTGTCTCATTTATATGATTGAATTTTTTTTTTGAAGCAGGGACTCATAAAGCCCAAACTATTCTCAACTCACTATGTAGCTGAGGGTGGCCTTGAACTTCTAATCCTCCTGCTTCCATCTCCATAGTGCTGGGATTACAGGCAGGTCCCACTTGCCTGTTTATTGTGGTACCCAGGATCAAATGCTGGGTTAGCACTTTTCATTAAACCACATCCCCAGCCCTGCCTTACCTATTTTTAATATCACCCTTACCCGTGTAAATTATATTATTACTACTCTTATCTATTTATAGCCACTACCTCCTGGATCACCAGCTTCCCAAAGGCAGAGGTATGTCTCCTTATGTTCTAACTTCTCCATGAAGAAGTGAATAGATGGATAATCAGAGCTTTGTCAACTCAAGTGTCTGGATGGATCCTCCAAAGAACAGAGGCCGGAGCAAGCTGCCATCTAGAAATTGGTGACATGTACTCTTGATATTTAACCCCCACCCTCCTCAACTCTCCAGCCCCATTACTTTCAAACATTCATCACAGAGATAAGCAAGACAAAAACAAAGCAAACCCCAGGCAGACATTGCTCCTTTTTATCAAGCACGGTGATTCTGTATCTTCAGGGTTCCTGCTTATCATGTTGGGTGTATGTGTGTATGTGTGTGTGTGTGTGTGTGTGTGTATTATTTGACATTTTCATAATGTATATAATGAATTTTATCATATGTACCCCATTACCCTCCCTTACTCATCTCCTGCTCCCTCTAAACTGCCTCTTCCTCCAAAGAAAGTTGCACTCCAATATTCTCTCTCTCTCTCTCTCTCTCTCTCTCTCTCTCTCTCTCTCTCTCTCTCTGTCTGTCTGTGTGTGTGTTTTAATAACCTACTGTGCTTAATTATGGTCACCTGCATGAGCATGGACCTGGGAGCTATTTACTGAATCACCTGCAGCTCACCACGGTGGCGAGACCACTGGAGAAGAGACTGCCCCTTGGCCAGTAGCCACTCACGACAGAGAGGTCTCAGCTATCGATGGAGTCTCACAGGTTTCTCCTCTCTCTGGGTTGGGATGTTGATGGGCTTCATCTTGTGCACATTGCTCCTAGTTTTCAAAGCCACCCCTGAAGATCACTGTCGTGAACAGAAGTTCTGTTTCCATTTTACGGAAGAGAAGACTGACCCTGGGAGACACAGATGATGAGCTTGTAATCTGAGCTCCTTAGGAGTCAAGCACTTAGGAGGCAGGTCCCACCGAGGTGTCCATCCAAGGCTGGGAGGTTGCTATGGTGCTGTCTCCCCTAGGGCCATTCAGGACAGCCTCCTCATTTTCTGATTTGATATTTCAGGTGCCTTTGGGATTCTAGATGGCAGCAGCCAGAAATGTTCCAGTCATCAACAACAAACGGTTCCATTGGTGAACTTTTAGCAGCTTACCAAATGCCTTCTAATCTGGCCACCTTACTATAAACTGCTCTAAAATGTTATTTTATGAATATACAGTATCCAATAACAAATAGTGTCTTTTTGTGAAATTAATTTCAATTTAGCTTTAACTAATACTCAATTGCGATGGAATTACATATTACATACACATTACCACAGAAAGAAGTTCATCGTGATTAATGTTATTACAGCGAACACCAAAGGAATTAATAATGATCTGCAGTTATTATAAAGCGGTGCTGGTGTAGGGAAAAAGGTTAAGTCTAATTAAATTCTGGCAACCACTTTAGGGCTCTGCAGCAACCAGGATGCTGGGTTTCATGTTAATTAATTCTATATGGAGGGTTGCCGAAGTGTTTTAGCATTGTTCAAAGAGCCACGATTTTACTACCAGTATATGTTTTGATTTTCTTTTCACAGTGACCTACCAGCATGCATGAGGTGTTAAATTCATGGGGACCACCAGATGTTTAAAGACTGAGTGTTTCCTTACTCTGTTATCAGAGTCCCTACTTGTGGTGAGGTCAGGGTTTCCCTGTTCCTTCCAGTTGGAGGATATGGTGACTTCCTTTTGGAAATGGATCTTTGGTTTCTAGAACTGCTTTCTGGACTGGCCAAGGCTCCACGCTTCTCCTTTCACACAGGTGATGTATGTGGCCTAGATGTCCCAGCATGATTCCATCTTGTCTGAAGTAGAACCTAGGTCATAATGTGCCCAACCACCGAGTATTGCAAATAGAAGTTACATGAGTGAGCACAGACCTTGACGACCCAGGATTCAGGTTCCTAATGCTGTGACTCTTTAATACAATTCCTTGTGTTGCATGATTCCCAACCATAAAACTATTTTCATTGCTACTTCATTACTGTAATTTTGCTACTGTTATAAATCATAATGTAAATATCTGATATGCAACCTCTGTGAAAGATTTGAACTCAGAGGTTGAGACCCACACATGTTGAGAAACATGGTTCTAGATGCTGCTAGTGGTCTGGGGATCATAGATTAAGAACCTAGGATCTGGGGATGGAGAGATAGTTCTGTAGTTTAAAGTACTTGCTGGTCTTGCAGAGGACCTGGGTTTGATTCCCAGCACCCACACAGTTCACAATCATCTGTAACTCCAGTTCCGGTGGATCCAATGCCCTCTTCTAGCCTCTGTGTGTACCAATCACATGTGTGTTGCACATATGCACATTCAGGTACATGTTCATATATATAAAAGGTAAAAATGAAGTAAAAGAAAGAATCGGAGGTCTAGCTTATCAGACTCTTTAGAGAAGATGCCAGTCAGTCGCTTCTTCCTTAGAGGAGGATTCGACCCAGGGTGGAGTTTATTGGCCACCTCCTCTCTGGCTGATGAGTTTCCAAAAATGGAGCCATTTTACCACCCAGGTTTTCAGAAGTATGCTGTGAGAGGCAGGCAGCTCAGTGGAGGCCACAGAATTCCAGGTCTCCCTCAATCCGACCTTTGCCCCCATCCTTGATAACTTATCTTTGCAGCCTAGTTAAAAGGCAGCCGTCATATGAATGACAATTGTCAGCTTCGAACAGTAGCTATGACAGTGAAAGCCAACATCTGTGAGTGAGTGTCTAGGGTCTCAGAGGTGGGTGGCCAATGGTGCGGGGGGGGGGGGACTGGTGTACAGAAGACCAAGTGTATAGCAGAGACTCAGAGAAGGTTACAACCAGCCTCATGACCCTAGGCAGGTTATTTAACCTCTCTGGATCCTTATGTCATCTGGCCCAAGCTCTTACCCTCACTGAGCAGGTGCATCTAAGAAACTGGAAAGTCCCATAAGCAGAGCATTTGAACGTGCAGGAAAGCTGGCGTTACAGCCCCCACACAATCCAGTTCAGTAGGGAGGAGGCGCATAGTCACTTCTGGCCCTTTTCCATCTCTCAGCACCAGGGACATCTAATTGATCCTCTTGTGGCCTTTATAGGGCCAGAGAGGAAGTCTCCAGAAGCCAGAAAGGCAGACAACCAGTTCCTGATTAAAAAGGAAACCTATTGTGTGGAAGTCATAAAAGAAAAAAGGGGGAAAAAAAGGCCCACGGTAGCTTTTCCAGTGAACTCCACATTGCAGGGCCCAAATCCATTCTGAGGCCATTAGCAGCCTGAGTGCTGGTGTGGAGACACCCAGACTCATTGGAACCTCAAGACTGAATCCCCAGAGAGCTGACTCAGCCCTTTGTCCTCACTGAGGAAGAGAAATTGGACGCCAAGGCTCAGGGGATGGTGGGAGAGAATTTGAGGCATAAGAGACAAAGGGCTACAGTGGAGGGGCAGGCAGACCAGAGCCGCCCATCAGAATGGAGCAGGAAAGAGAAGGCAGGGAGGGAGGGAGGGAGGAAGGCTGAATTTATTGCCCACGACTCCCAGGCAGGCACTGTGCAAATATCATTAATCCCAAGAACAAGCTCTCAAGCTAGACATTATTAGTTCCCCACTGGACAGTTGTCAGAACTGTGGCTCAGATGGTGGAGGGGCTTACTTCACAGCTAGGACTTGGCATCTAAATTCAGATTCAGACGCAGCTAACCTACAAGCTAACCTGCTCCCTACGGTTATATGTCATACCCCTGGTTGCTGCCTAGAAGGATCAATAAGGAGAGGAAATAGGGTGGCAAACTCCACGAACCATTGCTACTTGGACAGCCCTGTGGTTGGGGATGGACCCTACATACCTAGATAGAACTGGCTAAACCCGGAATCACAAGCACGTGGTGCCTCGTGGTGCCTGCAGAACAAGTATTAGCAAGAGACTGATATGGGCTGCAGGCATCTGTACGCAAATTTCAAAGTCATGTCTTTGTGTGGTCCTGCCTAAGACAGGTCTGAATGACACAAAAGCTACATGACATGCTTGCACGCCTCCGAGCTTGGGAGAAGGTGTATGAATCAAATGGCTCATGCCCCCCACTCTTGACCGCAATAAGTGACCAGGAGCCTGAAGCGCTATCTTGATGTTGCTCCTCCTCTTCCGCTTGAACGGCAGGTTCAGATGATGGAAGCAGGGATCCCAGAAACTGTCTCTCACCTTAGGTCATCATGAATGTGCTATGGCTCCACACGGCCAGGTTTGCCAGGCCCCTGCCTCTGCCATGCAATTTACATGCCCCCACATTATTTAATCCTCAGAGTGTCCTTGTGAATAAACCCAATGCATCCAAGCCAAAGGCAGTGCAAGCTCATGTTGCTAGAGAGTGGTGCAGATGAGCCTCACACTCCTCCATCTGCATCCAAGTCCCTGTCCACTGCAGTCTCAGATCTCCTCTGGGCCATTACTATCCACCTTTTACTGTCCCTCTGGAGCTGATATTGAGACACTGCTCCTGGCTGTTTGGTCTCTGCCACCACTTACCCTGGGGTCCAACCCAGGGCAGTTTCTAGCTCTGCCTATCTGCCCATGAACCCCTCTCCCCTATGGAGTTAACCCTTTGGCCCACAGCATGGCCACCACACTCTTCCTCTGGAATCAGTCCCACTGATACCTATATATAGAGGCTGACACTGAACCTATCATTGCTGCTTATGTTTGGGTCTAGCTGGGATGGGAGGCCTTGCCTGACCCTGGAGGTCAAGCGAGGTAAGGAAGATTTCCCTAGTACATGGCAGGGAAAGGGTGTCCCAGACAGAGAAACAGCATGTGCAGACGCCAGAAGCAGAAGAGAGCCCAGATCTCAAAAGCTAAGGGCAGTCCAGATAGCTGAGCGTGGTAGCTCACAGCAACACCCTGAAGCCAAGGCAGGAGGATTGTCTTTACTTTAAAGCCAGCATGGGCTACAGAGTGAGACCTTGTCTTCAAGTTTAAAAAAAAAAGAAGTAATAAATTAAAGGCAGTCAAGGTGCATAGAGCTGTTGGTGGTGAGAGAAAAGACACAGATGAGGGTGGGGACAGTATACAGACTGTGGACTGACAGCACCCTCAAGCCTCTAGCAGTGTGCTGTGGCCAGGGCTGTGCCTCTGAAGCCTCTCTCTGGCTTTAAGAATGGCAAGGCCCCAAGATGGTGTCTTTATTGGATGCTCACAAGTAGGGCCTGTGCCCTGGGGACAAATCTTATCCTCAAACACAGGTATGGACAGACGGCATGCTGCGGAGTCCCTGTTCTCTCCTAGCTCTCTCCAGGCACAAGGCTGGCTCAGAAGCTCTCTCGACAGCTAGCTGCAGGAGGGTACCTATCACCTGCTGCTTGGTTGCAACTGCATCCAACTACAATGGCAGTGCAGTCTCCCTCTCAGCAGAGTGTGAGCACCGTGAAGTGAGACGTCTCAGCTCTGATTCCCCTGTCACTCCCACACTGATCATCAACCCAGTCAAACTGCAAGGAGCCAACTGTCCGGTGGCACTTCCCACATCTCCATTTGCCATCCACCAGACAGGGACGGCTGTCCAGCCAACTGAGTGTGTCCCGTTGACTGGGAAACGAACGTTTTAGTTGGTTCAGTTTGTCAATATGCATGTTTGCCGTTCTAGGCTTGAACTTGGGTCCTTGTCCACACTGAGCATGGGCTCTACCACTGAGCTAAGCCCAGCTCTGAATTCACTTCATATTTTTGAAACAAGGTCTAATGAAGTTTCCCAGGACAGACTGAAACTCACTCTTTGGTCCACAAAGACTTGGAATTTGTGATCCTCCTGCCTCAGCCTCCTGAGTAACTGGGATTAAGGACCTGAACCATCAGATCTGGTTTAGTTTCATTTCAGTTCATTTAAATTTAAATGGTTGCTAGACTAGATACATTATAGATGGTAAGGGGGAGGGCAGGACAGGGTAGAGACAAAGGAATGGAGGGATGGAGGGGAGAAAGGAAAATGAAATGATTAAAGAATTCTGTTTTCTCTATTTGTAATTGACCCACAAGCATTGAACACTGTGTGTGGCATATGATGCTGGTATTTTGATGCATTCTCAAATCAGGATAACCTTCCTCGTCTCAACTCCTCATCCATTCTGTCACCTCACTCCCTTGCTTCCCTTCCCATCCTATTCTCCAGCTCTGGGTGGTGCATATTCTACTGCCACTTCCAACAGATCAACTCTCAGACTCCACTTACGAGTGAGCTCCTACAGCGGTTGTCCTTCCTTCAGAGAACAGCATGGCCTCCAAAGTGTTGAAACAGAAGATAAGCAGCCTTGGTCCACCCAGGCCTCAGAACACGTACATCAGAAAAAAGACAGCAATCGGTTGCCCTCACTGTCCTACCAGGAGAAACTGAGCCCAGAGAAGGGAAGTCACCCAGGATATAAGCCTCTGAGTTGTTGAGTCCCCTGAGGTAAGCTGAGAAGGCACAATTTCAGATGTGGGTGTGACCGTCTGTCTATCTTACACACCTCCTGCCCTCCTGACCTCCGATTCCATCTCTGCGTTAGCGTGCATTTCAGGACACTCTAATGAAGTATGTCTTGAGTCTCCTTTTCACGGCTAATGAGGAGACAACAAGGACTTGACGAATACCACTACAATTACTGGAGCAGCGAAGCGAGGGCCTCTGATTAGATGTGATAATTTGCAAGGCTGGGCTCTCTGCATTAAGTTTGCAAACAGTTTAAAAATCACTTCCTCTATTTATCCAGCTAATCCTTGTTTAATGACTCCAGACCCAAGGAAAAAAAAACAAGGGAAGTGTCTCTTTAAAAATTAATAAATAAAAAATTAAGCCACTAACAACCTCAAAGCTTATTTGCTGAGAAAGGGGAAGTAACAGGAGTGTAGGAAATTGTCATCTCCTCAGAAAGACTCCACCATCGTCATCGCACAGACCTGAAGGACCTTCCTGTCCCCAACAGTGGTCACTGCATCTCGACCACTGCAGCCTCTAACCTGTCTACCTATTTCTCCCTGCCAGGACTTCTTGTCTAGCATAGAAAGACCAGATGGCTTCCTGCTGGTATATTTGATGGCCTAATTCAGAAACAACTGTAGGTGGTCACCTGTCTCCAAATGCTGCAGCAGAGACAGACATAGGGGGGAAATCTGTTGTCACAAGGATTCTTTACAATCCCGCTATGCAGAGTGTGGTCCCTGAACCAGCAATGACATCCCCAGGAGCTTGTCACAAAAACAGGACCCCAGCCTCACCCATACCTGCCGATTCTGAGTTTGCCTTTTCCTAAGTGTGGAGCTGCTGCTGCTATATGTGAACTGTCACTGCAGCTGAACAGCATCGCTTCATGGCAGATCATTTTCCTGTCCCCAAGGGTAACCCATAGATACTGCATTGTTGACTTGCTGTTGGCTTGCATACTGTTGATGGATACGTTTGCTCTGTCCTTGTCACAGGGTTTCTGCAGAGCCTTGGAGATGGGATTGTACCAAAGAAGAGAGCATTTGGGGAACTCTTGGTTAAATCAAGTTAGAAGCATTTGTTTACTGTTGGCTCTGTAGAAATATCAACAAGCATTTTGGTGTCCAAAAGGGAGGGACTGTCAGAGATGCTCCCCCAGACTCACTTGATGAGGGAATCCAACTTTGTGTATTCAGAAGGTTGCGGACTGCCAAGCAATTCAAGAAGCACCAACTTAGAAAGTGCTGACATGCAGCAAGGAATGCCCAGGACAAATACCAGTCTGCAGTCCCAGCCAGAGTCCCTCCCACCACTTTGCTCTGGCACTGCTGCCCACCCAAGCATCAAATTCTCAACCAATGTCATTCAACCCAGACAACTGGCAAAAGAAAAGAATGTGGGAAATGGGGGAGGGGCGGGGGTGTGGAATACCCCTGGCTTTCTCAGAGGAATTCCTATTACAGGTGTTAGGATCAGACTATTTCTCCTCTGGGATAGCACAAGAACCAGGAGCTATTTCAGGGTAAGTCCTGTGTGGGAGGACTTGGTAGAGGTCTCCACAGATGCCTAGAGATAGGTACACTGGTGAGCTTATTACACAAGTGAGGATCTAAGCCACCAGCACAGTTGGATTTGGAACCAAAGAGGCCAATCAGGCTCTGTTCTGCCTCTGGAGAGGTGTAGGAAGGACAGGATTACAGTTAAATTCTAATTAACATATACAAGTACTGCATACTCAAATATATCACCCTAGTCTCCAAAATAAATTCAGATATACACATGTATACAAGTAGACGTGTCCACAACTGTAAACAGACAGATTTGATTTGCCTGCAAATTTAGAGTGTTCAGAACTAGAAACTATGCCCCATGATCCCCAGCGAACAGTTTATTTCACCCTCAATGTTTTTGGAAGTAAAAACAGAGAGTGTCGGCCTTACTTTACAGGAGGGCAAATTAAGCCGAGAGAGAGAGAGAGAGAGACAGAGAGGGGGGGGAAGGGAGAGAGAGAAGGGAGAGGGAGAGAGAGAGAAAGAGGGGGGAAAGGGAGAGAGAGAGAGAGAGGAGAGAGAGAGGAGAGAGAGAGAGAGAGAGAAGGGGGAGAGAGAGAAAGAGAGAGAGAGAGAGGAGAGAGAGAGGGGGGGAAGGGAGAGAGAGTGAAGGGAGAGAGAGAAGGGAGAGGGAGAGAGAGAGAAAGAGGGGGGAAAGGGAGAGAGAGAGAGAGATTTCCAAGATTTCCAAGGTCTCCTGCTCATCAAAGGTAGCCCAGAATAGGTGGAGTGTGGGTCTCACTGTCCCTTGGAACACAGGATTGGGAGGGCTACCTCAGACTATTCCTCAACTTCTTTCCTCAAGAGAATTGATAGCCCAACAGGGCATGTGGAATTCTGGACAAATAACTCTGAAGTACCATGGATAAAGGAACATGGATGATATACTACTAAGATCATGTTTCACATACATACACACAATCATTCACATATACACACACATATACACTCACACACATATACATACATTCACACACATTCACACGTATATACTCACATATATATACACACTCACACATATACATACCCACACATATACTCACACACATACACACCCACACTTACACACATACATACACACACTCACACATATACACACACATACACACACTCACACATATACACACACATACACACACTCACACATGTGCACACACACACTCACACACACACACACACACACACACACACACACACACACACACACCAGAGGCTGACCTTAACCAGTGAAGACCAAGGAAAAGAACCCTCAGGTAAGCAAGGCTGAGAAAAGTAGAGAAGACAGGTAAAAGCCGTCAGGGACAAAGCACAAAGTGACCCTAATGGGGAAGAGCATGTAAGGAGGGTGCTGGTGGGGACACGCGAGGGCCTGGGGCCCAGAACCCACTCTGACGTTAACCATGACCCAAGTCACTAAATGCTTTTTCTCAGCTGCCTTGGTGTCCACATCTATAAAACGCATCCATTCGATGGTTTGAGTCCTGTCTTCTGCGAGTGTGGCTGGCTCTGGAAGCTTGAAGCTGTCTTCCTGGCATGCAGGGAAGAAGGAAATCCTTCACACACAGGAGAGTTCAGGTGTCAGGAAGTGGGAAGCTGCTGCTGGGCAGTCTTGAACTCGTGACTCCTAAAACTAGAAGACTCCGTAGGTCTAAAGCTCCCGGCAGAACAACAGATAAAGAGCAAAGCGTCGAATCCCGTCCACCCGGGGTTGAAGCCCTGGACTTCGTCACTTTCAGTTTCCCCTTGGGCATGCTTCCAGGGTCATGCTTCCTTCTGTCAGTGTGGCTCCATGAGTAAGTAGGAGGAACAAGTTAGACCAGAGAAGGGACTGGCTCTTAGAGAGTAACTGCACAATAGGAGGAGCCTTGAACCTTCAGCAAGTTCCTCCAACGCAAATAAAGACATATCCCTGACTGAGGGATCCACACGGTGCTTGAAGACCCCCCTACTGGAGTCCTGTGCAGACAGTCCCGTGGCCCCTTGGAGAACAAAGCCCAAAGCATTGCACATAGCATGATTTCCTTTGGGGGTAGGAATGGCCACTTCTGTTTGCAAACAGAATGCTAGGCAACAAGCTACAAAAGCGACTTGAGGGAGTTTACTCCTGGGGCCCAGGATCGTGGGCAGGGGCAGTGGGTCTGGAAGCGAGTGTACCTTTTCATTTTGTAATCGCTTTTGAGTCATATTCAAAAACAGTCAAAGATGAAAAAGGAGGTCTCGAGCTGCCCTGCAGTTGGGAGCCCTTTGGGGAACTGAAGTGAGCCAGCCAGCCCCTCTAATCCAGATGGACAGGCAGACAGACAGATAAACAGCTTAGAGGCCAAGGTCCCGCAGGGCCCCAGGAATGGGCTGTCCCCAAGCTGCCCTGCTCCCACCCCAGCCCGGCAGGCAGTGACTGCCCTCTCACCCAGACCCCTGCTGGCAAGCACAGTCCACTCCCTGATCTTCCCGGAATGGATGCTTTCCCCAGGCTCATTGCAAAACATCCTGGCTGGAGCTGCGGCTGGGAATCCAGAAGCAAAGCTCCCTCTGCAGAGAGAGAGGTGCTGCTTCCTGAGGACATCCCGGCCTGGTGTGAGGGCCTGTGGCAGGAGAGGGCAGGAAAGGCCAGGCAGTCATTTGCAGCCAAACTGGGGCCACAGCAGGGCCACGTGCTCACTGGAAGGACATCTGGCTGGAGCCATAGCCCAGGTTGAGGCAATATGTTATCAGGAGCCGCCTCAAGCCGGTGCCACAGTCTCTGCCGGAGCTCCCCCTACATTAGACCCGCTGTAGCCTGGTTGGGCTGGCTAAGAGAGAAGGGAGCCTCCTTGTAAGAGATCCCCATTTCCAGTCTACCACACACAGCACGATCCCTTTGCAGAGTATCGGATTGATTCCAGTCTGAATCGGCTGTCACAACGGGTCACCTAGGCCCACCTCTTATCCCCACAGGACCTCAATTCCTTCACCTGTGTTAGAGAGAGATTTTTTAGCACAGAGCTCCGTTTTCAAATGTCATCCTCCTGAGAACCTGGCAAGGAATAAAAGCACTGAGTGTGCTGCGTGTGTTGGCGAGATGTGAGCAGAAGCCTGGCTTCCAGCCCCTGGGCAGAGCCTGGGAAACCCTGGATCTGCCTCCTTCTGAGTGTCAGGAAGTCACAAAGACCCTGGCTCTGGTTCTGCCTCGTTGTGCCCTCTGCCCAAAGCATGTGGATTCTCTACCTCTCTCATCTTTGTCTGGCTAAATTCCAGACCCCAATACTCACTGTCCACTGGGCACCACCTAGATATCTGATAGGCTATATGAACATCCGAAGCCATCGTTTCACACCTCCCCTGACACAAATCGCTCCTGTCATCAAATACCATTACATCAGCTCTTCTGTATGTTCTATATTCCATCCTAGTCAGGTTCACTACTGCCAACATTACCACAACCACAGCCTTCACCATCGCTGTCACCACCATCAACAGCAGCACCACGACCACCACTAGCACCAAGACTTCTACCATTGCTACCATCACCACAAACACACAAGCATCACCGTCAACATTACAAATATCATCACCATCCTTATCATTGCCATCACTGTCAACACCACCACCACCATCACCATCACCACCACCACCATCATCATCACCATCACCACCATCATCATCACCATCACCACCATCACCATCACCACCACCACCATCATCATCACCATCACCACCATCATCATCACCATCACCACCATCACCATCACCACCACCACCATCACCATCACCACCACCACCATCATCATCACCATCACCACCATCATCATCACCATCACCACCATCACCATCACCATCACCACCATCATCATCACCATCACCACCATCATCATCACCATCACCACCATCACCATCACCACCACCACCATCATCATCACCATCACCATCACCACCATCACCACCACCATCACCACCATCATCATCACCACCACCACCATCACCATCACCACCACCACCATCACCATCACCACCACCACCATCATCATCACCATCACCACCATCACCATCACCATCACCACCATCATCATCACCATCACCACCATCATCATCACCACCATCACCACCATCATCATCACCATCACCACCATCATCATCACCACCATCATCATCACCATCACCACCATCATCATCACCATCACCACCATCACCACCACCACCATCACCACCATCATCATCACCATCACCACCATCATCATCACCACCATCATCATCACCATCACCACCATCATCATCACCATCACCACCATCACCATCACCACCACCACCATCACCATCACCACCACCACCATCATCATCACCACCACCACCATCATCATCACCATCACCACCATCATCATCACCACCACCACCATCATCATCACCATCACCACCATCACCACCACCACCATCACCACCATCATCATCACCATCACCACCATCATCATCACCACCATCATCATCACCATCACCACCATCATCATCACCATCACCACCATCATCATCACCATCACCACCATCATCATCACCATCACCACCACCACCATCATCATCACCATCACCACCATCACCACCACCACCATCACCACCATCATCATCACCATCACCACCATCATCATCACCACCATCATCATCACCATCACCACCATCATCATCACCATCACCACCATCATCATCACCATCACCACCATCATCATCACCATCACCACCACCACCATCACCATCACCACCACCACCATCATCATCACCATCACCACCATCACCATCACCACCACCACCATCATCATCACCATCACCACCATCATCATCACCATCACCACCATCACCATCACCACCACCACCATCATCATCACCATCACCACCATCATCATCACCATCACCACCATCACCATCACCACCACCACCATCACCATCACCACCACCACCATCATCATCACCATCACCACCATCACCATCACCATCACCACCATCATCATCACCATCACCACCATCATCATCACCACCACCACCATCATCATCACCATCATACTACCTCAACCCTCACCTTTATCCTCACCATCATTGGTACTATCAGGGTCAGCAAGCATCACTATTACCTCCATCATCACTATCATCAATTTTATCATTATCCTTTTTCCTTCCAGGGTCTCTGACCATCTCTTGTCCAGTCAATGCCCTACCTGGCATAGCTATTCCTAGAGCGCAGGCAGCTGTAATCACGATCATCATGGCTTAAAACTTCACATTGCCCCCTCAGAGCAAAGTTCAAATGCCTTGAGATTTGACAGTTTACAAATCTAGCCTAGTGTTGCAAATCTCAGCCTCTGGGGAGAAAGCACCAACCTCCAGTATCCCACACAGAGCTCCAGAGGAGCCCTTCTGTAATTCCTCCACCTGTCTAAACACACCCACAGATCCTGATGGCCCAGTGGCCCCAGCAACTTCTGCAGTCCATAATGAGACCCGTGACCCGGAACTACATGTGTCTCCTTGGTAGCTGCCTTGCCGTGCTGGCCTGGCCTAGAATGTGAGAGTGGATTGGGGGAAGAGACTTAGAGGGATGGAGGCAGAGGAACTGAGTAAGTATCTCCTCCTTCACTCTGTCAAAATAAGCCCAACCCTTATCCTCATCAACCAGCCCCTAATAGCAGGCTCCAGAGGGTAGGAGAACTTCCCTCTCCCTGGCTCCTCCTAAATCTCTTCTCTGAGCTGACCTTCACAGGCAGGATGATGTCAAGAAGATGCTGCAAAAAGTCTCCATCCTGGGAGTACAGCTCGCAGCAAAGCGGCCTCGCAGCTTGGGAGCCCTCCTTTGGTACCGTGTCCAGACTCCTTGCAGAGGGTCAGTCCACCCACTCCCCCACAGCATCCTCTGTATTCTAATCTCTGTAGCAGTGAGTGTCCAGACGTGCTCAGCTGCTCAGCATCAGAGCTTTTCCCAGAGGGAAATCTGAATGTCCTTCAATAGAGTTCAAGCAACTTCTCCTAGAAAAGGCACCCCTTCCTATCTAAGAGACCCGTGAAGGAGGCCTTTGTCCCCGATACTCTCAAGTCACACACCAACGTTTCTGTCTTAGCTGTAGAAGACACTGTCTTTATGGCATGACTAACAGGCTGGGACTGATGTGACTCTATACTCTGCTAAGGAATGTAAGACTGGACCTCCTTCTTCCCCAGAACCCTCATGGAGGCAGAAATTTACCTCCCAGCCAGAGGTGTTGCTTGGGCCACATCTGGAATGTGGGACAAGCCTGTTCTAGGATTCTGTCACCTCCGTGATGGGAGGAGGGCTTCCACTGGAGAGGAAGGCTCTGTCACTTCCACCCAGTCCTCACTGGCCTTTACCTAGCACACCAGTCACTGCACTGTGATTGGGGCTCTTCATCAGGCTATGGCCTCCTCTTTAAAACGACCTCTTTCTGGAACTTTGGGGCCCGCAGATCGTGATTTTATTGTCCTGGGGTGTGAAGCCCAGTTCCTTAGGTGGCACTGGCCCTCAGGGAGCACTGGCATGCTCTCAACTTTAGCTCTGTACAGGACCCACCGGCACCCCAAAAACCAGGGGCACGACCAAGTGTGGCCACAGCAACCACAATAGACTGAAGACTGGAACTCCACCAGACTCTGTAGGAGGTAGCCTGGGGTCTCTGGCGCTTGGGTAAAGCACAGCCAATCAGAGGGATCTCAGACCAGAGGCTGCTGCTGGCCCCACTCCTCCAGTCCGACCCTACCCTTCCCGGATCTACACACATACACTGTTTCTCTTTCCCCGCATCATGCTCACCTTGCCTCTGCTCCCTGCCTCCCCACTTTTCCTCCTTCTTCACTGCCTCTGCTCACCTGCCCTTTGCACTGTCTCCCATTTGCCCTGTACCTATTCCTGGCCCCAGTCTCTGCTCTGGGCCACAGGTAATCTTTGTCCTTATCAGTTCTCTGTGTGTCTGTGTGGGGCTCCCTGCCTCTCTTTCTCAGCCCTTCCCTCTCTTCTCTCCACACATAGCTGTCTTCTTCCACCCACCCCCTCTCCCAGGACCTGGCTCCTACCTCAGTCGCCCCCCCCCACCGCTTCCCTTCTCCACCTCTTTGATCCAGCTGTGTCTGAGTAACAATAGCTTTCTCTCTCTCTCTCTCTCTCTCTCTCTCTCTCTCTCTCTCTCTCTCTCTCTCTCTCTCTCTCTCTCTCTCTCTCTCTCGCTCTCTCTCTCTCTCTCTCTCTCGCTCTCTCTCTCGCTCTCTCTCGCTCTCTCTCTCTCTCTCTCTCTCGCTCTCTCTCTCTCTCTCTCGCTCTCTCTCTCTCTCTCTCTCTCTCTCTCGCGCTCTCGCTCTCGCTCTCTCTCTCTCTCTCTCTCTCTCTCTCTCTCTCTCTCTCGCTCTCTCTCTCTCTCTCTCTCTCTCTCTCTCTCTCTCTCTCTCTCTCTCTCTCTCTCTCTCTCTCTCTCTCTCTCTCTCTCTCTCTCTCTCTCTCTCGCTCTCTCTCTCGCTCTCTCTCGCTCTCTCTCTCTCTCTCTCTCTCTCTCTCTCTCTCGCTCTCTCTCGCTCTCTCTCGCTCTCTCTCGCTCTCTCTCGCTCTCTCTCGCTCTCTCTCTCTCTCTCTCTCTCGCTCTCGCTCTCTCTCACTCTCTCTCTCTCTCTCATCTTTCTTTTCACAGGCTATCTGTATCCCTCTCTGTTTCCATGCACCAAGGGCTGGCTTTCAGTTGCTTTGGACAGGCACTCTGTGATCAAGGCAGAGGAGGAAAGGGCAGGAAGCATGGAATTAGGACTGAGCCCCTGGCTGTGCACGGGACAGAAAGGCAGAGGCTGGGATGCCTAAGAGACCCTTCCTAGCTCACTTAGCTACTGGGCCATCTTCCCCAGGAGTATTGTAAGGGCTCCCACCTGCCATGTGCTCCTTCCTCTACTGGTGCCAGGGCTGCTTTCTCCACAGTCTCCCGACTCACCTACCTGCAGTGGGTAGCCTAGCCCAGCACTTCTCTGGGTTCTTTGGACCCATATTTTCCAAATCTGTCGACCTCACCCCAGAGGGGCAGCTCCACAGTCCCTAGTTATACTAGAAAGGCAGTATCTTTAGGAAGTCATGTCTGACCCTGCTGACAGGCACGGGGCAGCAGGTCCCTGTGAGGATAGCAGCCTCTTGGCTGTGGCTGAGCTGTCTACCTCTCCACCCAAAGCCTCCTGCTCCAGAGTACCCTGGATCCTTTGTTCTGGACTTGGAGCACAGCCAGTTGCAGGATGTCCTGGAAGGGAGGCAAGGGTGCTGAGTCTGTGTCACCCTGATGGGGGCTCTTGGGAGGAGTGCTCCACAGGAAACCCTACTGTCCCTAAACTGCCACCTGAGCTCAGCAGCTCTGCTGTCACTCACCCATTCTCCCTCCTGGAAATTGTTCAGGGAACAGAGACCATGGCCCATGCATACCCTGCCAGCAACCTTGTGGTATCAGCGATGCCTCCAAGCCCCCATCCGTCCGGGGTGTCAGTCAAGCCCCAGGAGAGCTTCCTCCCCTAAGTTCTACCAATCTCATCCCCCACTCAGGCTTGCTTCCCACGGGGCTCATGATTTTTATTCACCCTGTCCATCTATCCCAAGTGATAAGACAGACACACTGCTTGGGCTCCCCAGTCAAGTAGACCCAGCCTGAAATCTCCTTGGTTTATGAATGTGTAACTTCGGACAAATAACTTACTTCCTGAGCATATCGGTGTGGGTCGGTGTCCTCTCTTGTCTGTTCTCTCACCAGCTGAGAGACCTGCTGACATCTTCCTAGAACAGGAGCCTTGAAGCTGAGCCTCTCAGCAGACCAAAGAAGGTAGCTGTCTTTGCAAAGTGTGCTACTTGCTGTTCTTGTTAACCAAAATAAAGAAGGAAAGAACTTCCAATCTGGAAACCCCAAGGACATCCACACGGTGCCAGGAGGAACTGCAAAACATGAAGGGAAAGAGAAAGAGAGTGTACCTGTCCAGACTGCCTCAGAATCCCTGAACACCGCTCTATAGCAGGCCTGTTCTATTGTCTGCAGTCTCAGACATGGAAATGCTCTAAAATGAACCAGGTACAAACAGTCTCTGAAATCCTTGGGACCAGCCTGGCACGGTGGTGATAGCAAACACCTATAATCTCAGCTACTCAGGAAACTGAGACAGGAGACTCATTTGACTTCAGGAGTTCTCACCTATGTGGTTCTTGTCCACACTACATTCAGCAACAATGTGGTGACCTCCTGGAATGGGAGCCATAGGTTGCCTAGGGAAGGATAAACAGCCTGAGATTGAAATCCCCAGGACCAGAAGTGCTTCTGATATGAACTGTCCATGTACACATGATGAAATGCCTTGGGTATGGAAGCAATACTCAAACACAAAATTCACTTATTTTCTCTATATAGCTCATAGCCTGGAAGGAACTGTGCACAGCACTTTTGTCTAATTACATTCTGACTATGAGCTGTGAGGTTTCTTCTTGAAGTACCATGCAGCCTTCAAAAAGCTTTGGATTCAGGAACATCTCAAATTTGGGGCTTCCAGAGTGGGGATATTCAACCTTAACAAACAGGACATGAGCTCCCTGTCTCTGGTGGTAGGCAAGAGTGTCCCTGCAAACCTTGGCAGGGACGCTCCTCATAGATTTTTCTTGAACCTTCTGTCTTCCTTTCTATTAATTACTATAAGATTATTCAGTAACAGAGAGCTATTTCATTTGTTGTTTGCCTTTCACAGGGAAGGGTAGAGGACAGGATTTCACTGCGTAACTCAGACTAAATTCAAACTTATGATCCTTCTTTCTCAGTTTCTGGGATTCCAGGTCTATGCTACCACACCTGGCTAAATGACTTTAGTTTATCTGCCCACCCCCCCCCAAGCCTAGGTGATGACAGTAGCTCCAAGGTACTCCCCTGCATCCAGTCTTGCCTCCTCTCCCTCTTTTCTTCCCATACAGCAGCTAGAATAAACTTCCAGAAGCAGGGCTGAGGCCAGGCTGGACCAGACTCTGTAGTATGGTATCAGGGCCCTTCTTTACTGTTTGTCCTGACTGCCTCTCCAGTGCCTTTACCACCCACACCTGCCCTGATGTCCAGCCAGAGGAAGAACCACTGAAAGCCACTCCTCCCACTCCCTCTTCCTCCTCTCCTCCCCCCACCTCCCTCCCTTCTTCTCCCTCTTGCTCCTTCCTGTCCTCTGGCTTGCACCCCTCTCCCTCTTTGCAGGCACACTCTCCATTTCCCTGCCGAGTAAGCCTTGCCGACTCCCACCTGTCCATCAGGCCCAAACTTCTACCTGGCTCCCAGTGACACTGTCTTACCAGTACCCAATCCCAGGGGAGACTTCGTCTCCCTCCTCACAGCCTGAAGCCCTTTGTGTGGGACACGCTCATGTCCTCCTCCCAGGAACAGGATCTGGAGGTCAGGGAGGGTGCTGGCAACATCACATGGGACCCACCTATGCCAACATCATGTGGGGCCCACCTATGCCAACATCATGTGGGGCCCACCTATGCCAACACTCCACTCTGTCTGGGAAAGCACTGTCAAAGCCAGGGCAGAGGAGCAAGGAAAGCTCTGTGAGCCAGACACAAGCTAGGTGGAGGCTGCTTAGCCTCCTCTGAAGCTCAGTGAGCAGTGGGAGGGTGAACCACAGCGTGGCCAGGACCTCCCAGCATTGCCCTTTGGCCCCAGGGACACTATCTCTCCACATGCTGGGCCAGGCCCAGGAGTGACAGGAATAAGGACCAGCAGATCATTCCTGCTTTCTGGTCATTTCCTCCTAGATGAAGTAACAGGCATATGTGTCTCCACTGTCCCCAAACCCCAAATCCTCTGTGCCCCATTTGGAATTCATCCCAGTCAGGACTGCCTTAAGCACCAGGCCTGGCTAACATTAGCTCACAATTTCTAGGGCCTGGCATAGGTTCTTTACCAGTTCCCAGGAATCAGGGACACAGAAGGGATTCCCCCTCACCTTCCTTGAACCCATTAAGGACAGCTAGTGTCAGGGAGGGCTGTGTGGAACAGTCAGAGGCCCAGGCCACAGCTAACAATCTGGGTCCCCCACCCTGGACACTGAAGAAGGAACAATCAAATGAAGACCAGAACAACCACACAGCCCTGCCTTAGACCTGGTATAGCACCCCACTGCTCCTACTTCTAATTATTGCCTCCAGGCTCCAGAATGGGGCTGGTTCCTCTAACATCCACAGATCCAGATCGTGGCCCCTGGTCAGGCATGGCTGGTCTTATTGCTGTTTGGTTGACATCAAGTGAAAGAGTGAGACACACAGAGACAGACGAGGTTCAACAGCTACATGTACAGGGACCAAATTCACACTCTGCACCGGGACTCTACAGATTCTAGAACGTTCCTTGAAGACAGCAGCCAGATTTAAGGGTCCACCCAGCACTGGATCATTCAGAGTGGACAGTCTGCTTTTGTGATACCACAGGAAGAGCTTGTCTCTGCACTCCCACTGTGAGATTGTCCCCCTCGCAGTTTGGAGAGCAGAGGAGGGCTATTTTAGACCCGAGTAGTGAAGAGGTTGAGAGCCCGGCAGACCACCTGGCAGCTTTCCCAGGCCCTCATGTTGTAAGCCTGAAGGATTGTGGGAATTTAGGGGGAGAACATGTAGGAGGCAGTGGTCTGCTCCAGGCCCCAGAATCATCTAACACCAGCTCATCACCCTGGCCTGCTTGTCATCCCACTGGGCCTCCAGTTGCCCCTCTGTGAAATGGAATAGTAAACCAACCTCATGGTAGAAGAAAGGTTAAATAAAAGGAGCAAGATTTCTTTTAAGGGCAGGAGAAAAGCATAAAAGGTCTTGGCTCAGGGCCTGGCACACAGTAGGCCTACAACAACAGAGCTTTGAACAGAGGGGAGACTCCAAGCCTGGTGGCTGACTGAGACAGGGGTGCTTGGGAAATGGGGAGGCTGAGAGGTGAGAGGGAAACCCCTGAGACAGGGGCCAGCTTAACTGGGAGCCCTCAGGCTGCCTCTTGGCAGAAAGCCACCTCTGAAGACAAGCATCTGAGGAGAGGCGTTCATTCGCAGCAGCAGTGGCTCACCTTGTGACAGCTGAGGAAAGCCCCTGCTCCAATGCCCTCCCCCAACTCTCAGCTCACAAAGAAAACAGGATTTCTCCGCATTGTAAATCAGGGCCCTTGGGATGGAAGCCTGAATCATAATTCCCAAGGAGCACTTCACAAAGCCACAGAGAGCAAGTGGTTTTTTGTCACTGTAGATGGACATATAGGATGAGGTGTCCAGAGTTGACAGCGACTGTCACGGGCATAAAATGACATATAATCATGTTCCCCTCCTCATGAGACCGAGTAGGATTTACAGATTTCTTGGTGACACAATGACAGAAGTGATGCTTGGGTGGGGTCTCCTGTCGCAGTTGGCAGAACTCTACCAAGGAGTGGGTGAAGTAAGTCCTTGAGAGGAGGGGTCCCTGGGAGCCCCTCCACAAAGCTAGGCACTTCCTGAAGTCAGGTGTTGCAGGTCCAACAAGAACAGGTGTCCTGTACCCACAAGTAGCTAGCGTCAGAGTCGCCCTCAGATTTGCTGTGTTGTTAGGCTATGTTGAACAACAGAGAAAGTAAGAGCCAGCCTCTCTGCCTCAGACCCTGCTGGTGCTCCTACACGGCAGGATAAGTGTGGCCTAACCCTTCAGCTGCTTCTCCCACTTCCAACTAAGGAAAGACAGAATCGAACCTGGAACTTCACACATGCTAGGCAATCACTCAAACCTAGAACTTCACACATGCTAGGCAATCGCTCTGACGTTCGCTTGTTTGGAGGTTTTGGTTATATGTTTATTTATTTACTTACTTATTTGACTTGGAGTCTCACTAAGTATCCAAGCTAGGCTTGAATTCACTCAGTAGATCAGGCAGCCTGGAACTTGCCATCTTCCCGCCTCACTTTCCAAAGTAGCTGTGATTACAAGCCTGAGCCACAAGGCCCAGCAGAAAGAGGGAAGCCTTTTCACTCTTTAAAGTATTGGATAAGTTATACAAGAACACACTCTGTGCCAGCCCGAAGTGGTTCACACACCCCATGCCAGTCCCAAGTAGCTTGCTGCCTGTTTTTGGGAGAACAGCAGATCTTCCAGCAATGCCTTGAATAGAGTAAAACCAAGCGCTTGGACAGTTGGGATATCTGTGCCTGGCACCCTTTCTTCTCATAATCAGAAGTCCATCAGTGCCAGGACATAACCTCCAAGAAGCCTCGACAGAGATCCCTGTGTGAACCTGAGCACGCATGCACCAGCTCCTCTATGGCGCTATCTCCTCCTGACTATACAACTATATATTTCTTGTTGATGTTTGCTCCATCTCTGCCCCAACAACAGAGTAGATTGGGATACTCATTACTGATCCCTCCCGAACCTCTTTGGACTGAGCTATGCCTCCTGCTCAGGGCAGCTATGCCTAGGAAGTGATATAGATTCACTGGGTTGGGGGTGGGGTATGGCCCTGGCAGTTGGAATTTTCCCTTCCAAAGGCTCTTAAACAAGTCCTCAAAGATCCCAGTAGAGGAGGAAGTCACGTAAGGTGAGGCTGCTAAGCAAACAAATCATCGTCCTCAAGCCACCAGACCCAGTGACTCAGAAGTCAGAGCTATGCCCCCACCCAACCCCCACTCCTGTTGCTCCAGATACCAACGAGGAGGCTGGCAGACCAGTACTGTGGGGATGGGGAGGTTGTGTAACTATGCAACAAGGGCAGAAGAAGCAGAGCACACACCCTGGGTGTAGGAGAGCTCACCCAAAGCCCACTCCCATCTAGGACACTGGAGCCAGCACAGACCCTCCCAGACTACCAGGGTCCAACTCAACCGCCCACAGGGGGCCACTTTGCACCAGTGCCTTGGACAGCACACTCTCAGCTCAGGGAACCGACTACTATTCCTCCACCTTCTGCCCCTGTGGGCTTCTTCGTTCCCATTTGAGGGCATCACTACTACATACACGTCTGGAAACTTGACCATCAATGCTAGTCCTGCCCTCATTCCCACCCCTCCACTGGGGAACTGGGCTCCAGTGGGGTCCACTCTGAGCCCTAGGGTCTCTTTATCCCTGCCTCTCCTTTCCCACTTAGACCTCATCTGACCACATCACACATGGCTCCAACTTACCCTTTAGAGTACAGTTCCTTGGCAGCTCCTCTCCTGGACTCTTTTAATGTCCAGTAGATAGATACTTACTAAATCTTTCATGCCCAGAGTGAATTAAGAGTCCTCGAAATCACATGGAGTTTGTAAGCTTGAAAAGTTAGTCCTATGGACCCAGAGGGAGGGAATGCTAACATGGTACCCTGTCTCTTATGTTGCCTGCAGAGCCCGGGAGGTATGGTAGCTTACCAAAACCATGAGGCCTAGATAGGGCACACGGGATAGGGCATCTGGAGAGCAGACCCATAGGATCTTGAATGCCAGGCAGAAGAATGTGGTTGGAGGGAAATCGCAGTACTCGAGTTCCTCCCTCATTTGTCTTTTCAGCAGAGAGTGCTCCAAAAGCACTTGAGGAAGACAAATGTGAGTCAGAGAAGCCCTTGGCGCTCTCCAAACCTCGTGCCAGCCTCTCATGAGATCACATTTCCCTGCTTGGGGCCAAACTCATTAAAGCAGTTGGCACCAGGTGAAAGATTATCAGGACCAAAGGGCTGGGGAGGGAGAAACACCTTGGATGGTATATGGGGTCATGCTGGGGTTTTGTGTCACTCCTCACAAGGGGTCTCTTCCTGGTGGAGCAGGGACATGAAGCAAGTTGAGGACTGGGGTACCACCCTACCAAAGCCTTCTCCTACTAGAGCTACAGGTTGGTTATCTTCCCACAGCAGGATGCCCCTTTGCTGGGGATCTCTGACTGAATCATACCCCTGATGGAACCCACTTCACAGACTGAGAACCCTGTCTCCAGGATGTCTCAGCAGCTCCTCTTCCTGCCTCCTGGAATATGGGCCTCTTTCCAGGTGCAAAGTAGGCAGATGATTTTCTACTTAAGCATGAGTGTGTAGAAAGTGTGACAACATCTGGACCACTCTGGTGACCTTAGCATGGCTTCTCCTTCCCTACTCCAGCTGGACTTGCTTACAGCACACATAATTAGTGGGGGGGGGGCTCCCCCAAGGAGACTAAAACTGCATTCTGAGTATTAGACTTATCCCTTACCTTTTCCTTAAGACAGTATAAAATCATCCCTCCCAAGATTGCTTCCTGTCCCCTCTCCCCAAGCTACTCCTTCTCTATTCATCATCCCAGCACCACCCTGCCCCCCCCCCCAATCAGAGCAGTTGAGATGGCCAAATGGAAGAGCCGGGTGTACCCCTGTGTCTTAGTTAAGGTTTTACTGCTGTGAACAGACACCATGACCAAGACAACTCTTAAAATAACATTTAATTGGGGCTGGTTTACAGGTTCAGTCCATTATATCAAGGCAGGAACATGGCAACATCCAGACAAGCATGGTACAGGGGGAGCTGAGAGTTCTACATCTTCATCTGAAGGCTGCTAGCAGAAGACTGACTTCCAGGCAGCTAGGATGAGGGTCTTAAAGCCCACACCCACAGCGACACACCTACTCCAACAGGGCCACACCTTCTAATAGTGCCACTCCCTGGGCTGAGCATATACCATCACACCCTGCTACCCTTGATCGAAAGAGGGCCTTGTTTGTCTGGATGTCCTAAGCCTGGGAACATCAGACGCGCAAGTCAAAGCTCAGGTAGTGAGGCAATGGTGATCTCAGGAGATGAAGCCAGACTATAAAGGAGGAAATTATGTCAGCCAAGGCTTGGATGGGACAGGAGAGCCAGCACTGATTGGTGGTCTTCAAACTTGTCTGTGCATCAGATGACATGGAAACCAGAGAACAGTGCCCCCTCAGCCTTTGGTTCCGTAGTGCTGCACTGGGGACTGGGGACTGGCAGGTGCCAGGAGATGCTGTCTGACTTCGAAGCCTGGTCCAGCATGGAGGATGCTTTTTCCAGGCACTCAGAAACTGTATTGACTCCGCACCTAGACCCACAGGGTGAGAGCCTGGCAGCCCCACCTTCCCTTTGTGTTTCCTATACTGTGGGTGAGCCACATGCCTCCAAAGAGAGAGAAATGAATCACCCAGGAGGAGCCGTCTAGAACCAAGGCTACTCTAGCCTACCTCGCCCCACTCCCAGCTTGAAGGCGCAAAGATAAGAGAAACTGAGGCATCTTAACTGTTGGCTTTTTAAAATGTTCTGTCCAGACCCCAAAAGGTGACTGGCAGTAGTCAGTGACCATAAATTCCAGAAACAGCAGTACCTAGCTGAACAGACAATCCTGGGCAAGGGCAGCCGTCCATGAGAGTGTGGTGGCACCTTGGGGCAGAATGGCATCTTCTTGGAGCCAGCTTGCCTCTTCGCCTAACAAGGACTTCTTTGGACAACTCACCAAGACCAGAGACGAAGCAGGGATGGACAGGACCACACTTTGACCGAGACTACATAATTATGCCTATGCCTTGGTCCGCTTTCCCCTCTTCCTTAGTTTAAACCTAAAGCTCATGCTAATACCCCAGAAATGGGACCTGGAGGTCACTAGATCCCTGTGACATCTATCTAGGATGACCACACAGACTTCCTCTCTGCTTTTCATTACCTGTCTCTTTAATTGCTATACTGGAATAGATGAGAGAGCCTGGCCTGTTGTGGCTCCCAGAACAACCATTTGCAGTGGTAAAGCCGAGAGTCCAGATGAGGAGAAAGGAAAGCAGCGCAGGCAGTGCTATCTGTCACACCCTGAAGTTAAGGAGTCAACCGTCCTGCTAAAGGACAGGTGGATGAGATGGAGAACAGTCAAGCTTTATACCCAAATTCTGGGAGGTGAGATGTTCACCCCCGTAGGTTTGAGCCCCCTCCCCACTGTTCGATCTCAGCCAGCTCCCCCCAGGGGGCCACGATCCCTACCCCACCCCCCAAAGGCACAATCCAGCCCTCTTCGAGAGGCAGGTGTGCCTGCGGGGAGACCAGCCCTGAGAGGGCTTTGCGGCGGGTAGGCCCTCAGCAGATGTGAGAGCGATTATTATAATCTCTCCACCCCCAGATGGCATGGTCCGGGTTGCCCCCTCCTCCGCCTGCCAGGCCCCTCTCCGCGGTCCCCGGGGACAGGAGCTAAGGACCCCAGCCTGCGAGCTGCCTGCCTCTTCTCCTCGGGGCCCCTGGCCCAGCCTCAGCGTGGGCCTGGCCTCCAGCTTGAGCAGCCTTTCTTCAGGTGCAAGGACCCAAGTGGCTGTCAGCAAGCGGCTCCTCGGCAGGGCACCTCAGGCGGGCGGAGGCGGCGGCGGGGGTGGCTCAGCACAGCTAGTGAACAAAGGCCGGCTGGGAGCTGGCAGGGCGCCATCAGGGTTCAATGCACAATGGCCCGAGGGGCTGGCGGCTTCGCTCCTGGCCGGCATTTGCATAGCGTCTGGGGCAGGAACAGGTGCCCGGTCAATAGGCGATTGTGAAGCTGCTGTGTCAAAAAAAGAAGGGGCCTGTATTGAAGGCCAGGCTGGCCTATTGCAATGCAAATAGCATTCAAAGCAGACCAGCCCGGGTTGGGCTCCCCGGAGCCCCTGCCTCATGAAAGCCACTGAGCCAGCCCGGCGGCTGCTGCTGCTGGTGCCCGCTTTGTCTGAGGCCAAAGGGTGGCACTGGCAGTGGGGGCAGGGAGTCCACAGCGTGAGGCTGAGCCTCACGCCGATCCATCTAGGAAGGCTTCCTGGAAGAGGACCAGATGCACTAGGATGTCCCTGAACTTCAGCCAGATACTGAAAGGAAGTTACATGCTGTCTCTGAAGAGGGCCCAGAGTGAAGCAGCCGCCGTGAATATCACAATGAAGTCTTCGAGGACAGTCATGTGCTCCCTCGCTTCCCGCTGCATGGTGCTCTGGCCCGAGAGTCAGGATCCTTCCTGTTGCCTCTGATTTTGGTGCACCTTCTTTTCACCTGAAGTTACTCTGGGTGCACCAATGTGATTAATTCTTCCAAGCCTGAAGCAACCCTGTAAGACAAATGCGTATCATTATCATTTAACTAGGTGGAAACTGGCTTGCAGAGGAATCGACCTTTAGTAGGCGGGAATGCTGGGAAAGACCCCTGACAGGCTGTCTCTGGAAACTCCCTGCACTGCATGCTCTGCCAATGCGCTGCAACCAAGTCCATCTCATAGTGGAAGTTAGGTCCAATGAACCACAGAAGTTAAAACAAGACCAGAATCCAGTAAACTGGCTGCCTGCCTGGCTCATACCTCTTCAGCCGATGATAACCTTGCCGTAGAGAGCTCCCATCTGAGTGAGGGATGGATGGGATGGTGGCAGGCACCACGGAACTGAGTATTTCCCTCCCAACATGTCATCTTTATAGAAATACCTCAAATTGCAAGGACTGCTGATAGGTTGTGTGGGCTGCTCAAAAAGAAAGAGAGAGAGAGAGAGAGCAGAATCCCCAAAGTATGAAATTCAGGGCCTGGATTAGCATCAACAAGCCAAGAGCCTGGAACTACTGACCCCTGACCTAGTACTGTCAAGTTTGCCCCATCTGTAAAATGGAAACCTGAGCATTGTGGGGTGGAGCTTAGACAGAACCCTAACACTAATAAGTCACATTCCAGAAATAATAGGCAAGAAAGCCACGGTGATAAAACTCACAGAGCAAGCAGCCTCCGTTGCTCTCTGTGATATTTAGAGACCGGAGCCTCAGAACGCGCCAGCTCCACCCAGATTCATGTTGAGATGGAAGAGCCCACGCATGCCTGTGGATGCGATTCGTGACACGTTCCCTCACGTTCCAGGGACCTTCTTGTTTTAAAGTTTTTAATCCGTTGAAGTTATGTGGAACTCCCCTGGGCAGGACAGGGACTGCCACCCTGAGCTTAAGGTGCTTGGACAAGATGACAGGAAAGTCCCTGTGACACTGGCTGGTGCTCAGGGACTCTCCACACTCCTCGGAAGCAGCCTGCATCCTGGGAAGCCTTAGGCCTCACGGGTCCTCCACGCAGAGATGAGGAGCGGGGCCTGTGTTGAGGACTCAGAAGCAGCCTACAGGCATGACAGGGACGACTGTGGTCATCCCTAGGGATATCACTGGATGGGACTGAGGCGGTGTAGATTTCAGATGCATTCACTGGATATGAGGGGGATGGAAGGAGCCAAAGATAGTTGAGAAAAATGGAGTCCTTACACACCTCTTGGTGACAGTGTCAAAGTTTTTCATTTATTTTAGTGTGGGTGCGTGTGCACGCGTGTGCATGTACGTGGAAGCCGAGAACAACCTTAGGTGCTGTTCTCCGTGCACCTCCTACCTTTCCATTGAGACAGGTCTCTCGCTGCTCTGGAGCTTACGAAGGGTAGGCTGGCTGGCCAAGAAGCCAGCTCCAGGGATCCACCTATCTTTTCTTCTGCCAGGCATCACCTCCTGGGTCACCTTCCTGGAAACCATTACATGTGTCCTGGGGCACAGATTCTGGTCCTTATGCGTGCAAGGCCAGCACTTTCTGACAGGGCCGTCGCTCCTGTCCTTTCCCCCTTTTCATCAAAATAATTTTGAGTGTGTTCACACTAAACCTGTGTTGCTTTTAGAATCGGAACAAAAATTGATTAGGATTACAGACCTTGATGGTAGAACAATTGTTCAGTGTGAACAAGGGCCTGGGTTCAATCCCCCACACTGCAAAATTAATTAACCAGATTTAAAAAAAAAAAAAAGCAATGAGGTGTTTTTAAAAGTCGAAAAATAAGAACTGACCTTCCTGACTGCCCAAGAAAGGAGGTCCACGTTTTAGGGGTAGAGCTTGGCATTGGAGATGGTATTAATTGAGGGGGGTAGAGCTTGGCATTGGAGATGGTATTAATTGAGAGTGGCTGTTCTTGGTGTCATGGCACACCATGCTTGATACTCTGCAGGTTCGAGTCTACTCAGTCAGTCCTCAGAAATGCTGTGGGGATGCAAGTCATACACACTATGTATTCTCATTTGCATATGAACAAAGGTAAGACTCAGGAAAGTCACATGTGATTCATCCAAGATTATGAAATCAGAAAGGAGCCTGGAGGAACCCTGAAGACCTTTCACCCCTAGATAGGGAAAGCCAGGAGGATATTTGGGGGTGTACCCAACTTGGGAGTGAGTCCTGCTGTAAACCTAAACAGAACTCCATGCAACAGGATGCTGGGGCTTCTCCAGAAGGAGACAGGGTGGCCTCGGGTTCCCAGACCCAGCTCCCTTGGCTGACTTCAGCAGCTCCCTGTAACACAATGCACCCTTCTTCTCCTGGCACACCCGCCCCAGCTCTTAATTAAGCTAGCCAATGGTTGTCCTTCACGGCAAAGGTCCAGGCTTCTGAGCTGCCCATTGTTCCATGCTGGCTACCAGGATTTAGCCTCCAATAGACACCCATGATGTTCCAGGTCCCAGCATCCGAAGACCCAATACTTGATCACAAGGGAATCAAATGCCTTTATCATCACAGAGACAGCTATTATTAAGGGTTTCTTTTTGCTAATGTCTATAAAAGAAATCATAATGTATTTGTGGGTTCGTTTTATAGAAACCAAATATGTCCACACTCACAGTAACAGAGTAGGCCATAGTAGAAAGATCTGGAACCCAAGGCATGGGTGGGTCCCAGTAGAAACACGATTCATCCTCTAACAAACCAGGTAGCCTGAGGTGGACTGTGGCCTAGTGGATTCTCCATTGTCACAGGTTTAGAATGGCTATCATAAGAGAGATATGTATGTGAAGAAATTCTGGGAAAATGCAAACCAAATGACGAGAAAATGTAAAAAGCTGGGTATAATTGGAGCCAAATGTGTCTCCCCTGACTCCATCCTAAGGAAGTCAACCTCTGGCTTATGATGTCCTAAGAGAGGAAAACCTTTACTGCCTTTCTCCTAGTGACAGAGTTGGTACTTGGGTGGCCATGACAGTAGTCCCCTGAAAGAGGGAGAGCTATCAGGCAGAAGTTCTCAACGTTGATGGACGTTGTGGAGACCTTCCCATTGCAAGCTCTGGACAGAACTGGCTGTGTATCAGCAGTAGACAGACACAGGACTTAGCCATCAGAACTAGGATTCTCTGCCTGTGACTGCAGCGAGGGCACATAGAGTCTGTAACAAAGAAGGCAGCAGTTTAAGCACTGCCGCCAGAATTCAAGCTTAGGCCAGAGAGATGATCAGTGGGCAAAAGTGCTTGACATTGAGCCTGACAGCCTGAGTTCAACCCACAGGGTCTACATTGTGAAAGGGGAGAACTGACTCCCACAAGGTTTCTGGCCTTAACATTCACACACACACACACACACACACACACACACACACACACACACACACACTTCTCCTAAATTATAGCCTGTCTATGTCTGCTCCATGCTAAAAAAAACTCCAGATGATCGCTATCTGTCATAAAAATCCAGTCTTTCACATGGATAAATCCATGCCCTGTATTTCTTACCAGCCATCTTCTCCCCAGAAGGCCTCCAACTCTGCTCCAGTTGACTCCCTGTCCTGAGTCCCCAGATCCTGCTCCCACCTCCAAGCCTATGTCCCTTGCTTCCATTCTATCTATGCAGACCCTCCCTTCATTCTCGGCTGCTCAGTTCCCAGCTCTTGATCTCTCCTCTGAAATGCTCTTTTTTTTTAAAAAATGGGAATGATATATTTTTTTTGAATAGGTAATGTGCTCAGACAATTCAAAATCCAAAAGAGAGGAAGTGGTTTAGAGCAGAGGTCTCTCCCCCTCCCACTCACCTGCAGAGTCTCCTGGATCTTGGCTTTGCTCCCCAGAGCAGCCTTTGTTCACATATCTTTGTCCTTCCAGAAGGAAATATATAAAGGCAAATAGTCGGTGTGTGTGTGTGTGTGTGTGTGTGTGTGTGTGTGTGTGTGTGTTCTAGTCATACATACTATACCATACTCAGTTGCATAAATCCACCATTGTTGGTCCCCAGGTGATAGGCATTAAGGCTAGCTCCAGCCTTTGTTGAAAGAGAAGACACTTTGCTAAATAAATGTCTTCATACATAGTCATCTTGCACATATAGAAGATGTGGGGCCAATTTCTAAAGGCGGTTTGTTGAACACACACAGGGAGCCAGGGTCCTGCCAGTTCATCCTTAGAGGAGCCAGAACAATTTGACCCCAGTGTCTGTGGCAGTACACACCCCAGAAACAGCACATGTGTCTGCACCGCCCTTACTAACTCGGTCTTGGGCAACCAGGCAGGGGAGGGAATTCGGGGCATCTTGGCAATGTTTCGACTGCAGCCGCTATCGTCATGAGCAAGCACGAGGCTGCATTTGTGTGTAATTGGTGTGGGAGCTGCTTATAGTTCATCCGTCCTGTGAGGTATTTGTTCCTAGCCTGGGCCCCAATTCCTATTAGGCTGTTTATTCTTCTTAATGATTTGTAGGAGCTCTTTATTTACCAGAGAAATCAATCTTCCCCTATGACTGGAATTGCAAGTACTCTTGGTCCTTGAATAAAGGCTTCTTACAAAGACAGCGACCCTTGAAGGAATTAAGCACCTTTCCTCTGTGCAAGGTGATTACTGGATGGATGGATGCATGGATGGATGCATGGGTGGATGCATGGGTGGATGCATGGGTGGATGGGATGTATCCTGCCAAGCTTCTCAGTAAACCAGAAGACCTGTCCTCGGTGAAATATCCTGGGTTTGGCAGCAGGGTGGGCTCAACTGCCCTCCCCAGCCTCTTCTCCTCCCTTCTATATGGTCCTTCTTCCCTGGACAGACCTTGGTTCCAGCCAGAGCTCCACGGTATGACAGCAGGGAGGCAGCCCCATTACAGAATTTTTCTCTCTTGCAGTCCCCGTCAGAAATCCAGAATTTATGGCCTCATTCACTTTACACAAAACCTGTTTCTGAAGACATTTTACAATGAACAAGTGAGGAGAGGGGTAATGTAAGTGAGAACTCTGCAGGAGGATGGAGATGGAATATGTAATCTCACCGAAGCCCTGGGCAAGAGGCTCAGGACCTCATTGTGTTCTCTGCCAACAGTGCTCATGGCGGGTCATAGTTATGTGTGCAGGGTGAAGATCATGCTTCATCCCACAGGGAAGAACACTCCCCTGCACTGGATACACACACACACACTCACACACACACACACACACACAGGTCTCCTCTCTGCTGGGGTCCGGTTGCAGTCTCTTACCACTCACCTTTGTCTAGAACCACTCGACTGAGCTGCCCTCCAGCTTCCTCCACGTGCCTCCAAGAAGACCCTGAGCTCCTGACTTTCTGAGGGAAAGAGACACCTGGCCATGGGAGACAGTGCCAAGTGAGCCATTTCTGCATGCCCAGCTCTGAGTTGGCACAGCACATGGCATGGCTCCTTCAGGGTTCCCAGGACTAGAAGGGGTCAGAAAAATCGGTACCCTAGTTTACAGAGCTGTCGACAAGAAAGAGAGCCCACTGCCCGTCACAGCCTGCACACAGACTCAAGCTGTCTGTCCATCAGCTCATCCATTGCTTCCCCGGCATCAGACCGTGAAAGACCTGGGCATGCCAGGGGGAAGTATTCCTCCTAGGATAGACTCCTTAGACTAGCACACAAAAGAGTAATCCTCAAAGGAGGCTGGGGGTAACTGGCAGGAAGCCAGGAGAGAGATGGGCATAGGAGGCTCTGAAATAGGGAGAACAATAAACCCAGTGTGGCTGGAAAACAGGAAGTGATCCTGAATGACATGAGAAGGGTGGAGCTTTGACGGGTGTGGGCATGGACAGGTGAGGGCAGGTGAGGGCAGCATGGGCGGATGAGGGCATGTGAGGGCAGGTGTTAGCAGACACGGGCAGGTGTGAACATGGACAGATGAGAGCAAATACAAGCAGGCATGGGCAGAAGTGGGCATGGACAGGCACGGGCAGATATGGACAGGCACGAGCAGGTATGGGCATGGACAGGTGAGGGCAGGTGTGAGCATGAGCAGGAAGAGAGCAGGTATGAGCATGCATCAACAAGGAAGGGCAGGTGTGGGCATTTGAAGCACGATCAGGCTAGGCACAGGCAGGCATGGACACGTGAATAGCGGCAGGCAGGCTGAGTTAAGACAAGCACAGACAAAGCTGGATTGGCAAAAGCAGGTGTGGGCACCCTGGGCAACAGGTTCCTCTCTCCCTTAGAGAAAGGTCTCTCCCACTCACCTGTTTTCCCAAAGCTGTCGCCTTTCTGTGCCCCACCCCCACCCTTCATGCCTCCCCTTTAACAACCTGCCCTGAGCCTTGCTGCATGCCAGGCACTGCATCAGCCACTGGGAATAGACCCATTAATAAGGTGCATGAATAAATCACCACAGCCCCTGAAGAGAAGAGCAGCTCTGAGTGCTGTAATAAAGTGGCATGCGGATGCAGAGAAGGGAGCAATTAAAACTGCAGCCAGCGGCTAGCTACTGGTACTCCAGCTGGACCTGAAGGGCCACTAAGGTCGTATCACCAAGTCCACAGCCTGGCACACACACAGCAGACTATCCGGCAACCCTGGTTCTGTCTAAACGACAGAACTGAGCAGGCCAGTACCAGAAGATCCTTAAGGGCCTAGAAAGGAGTTGGAGCTGTATCTTCAGCACCTATGATAAGCTATAGTGTGGTCAGAAGAGCTTGTTAGAGAGACCCCATGTCCCTGAGCTCCTCAGCCCACCCCTAATAGCTTTGGGTTTCTCCATAGTGCTAGATACATAACTTACAGACTGAGTTGTAGGGAATGGTCATTTTCTATGTCTCAATGTACACATGTTCATACATAGTGTGCACTACTCATCTACCTCCCCACCTCTCCTATAAAAACTCACGTTTCATAAGGATAACTTCTGTCTGCCCAACCTACTCACCAATACACTCATCAAGTATTGGGTGGGTGGGTGGGTGGGTGGGTGGATGGATGGATGGATGATGGATGGATATAATGGATAGATGGATGTAATGGATAGATTGATGGATGGATGAATGGAGTGTGTGGATGGATGGATGGATGGATGGATGGATGGATGAATGGAGTGTGTGGATGGATGGAATGAGATAGATAGATGGAATGGATGGATGGATGGATGGAATGGGGTGGGATAGATGGATGGATGGGTAGGTGGGATGGGATAGATAGATGGAATGGATGGGATGGATGGATGAATGTATGGGATAAGATATATAGATGAATGGATAGATGGATGATGGATGATGGATGGATGGATGGATGGATGGATGGATGGATGGATGGATGGGCGGACAGACAGATGGGTGGATGTATAGATGTATGTATGAATGTATGTATGTATGTATGTATGAATGGATGAATGGATGGATGGATGGACAAGTAAATGAACCTAGGAATGATCAGGGAGAAGAGAACCCTGCTCGATTTCTGTCCTTAAATATGAAACCCAAGAAAGCAGCAACTTCAATCCAACCACAAAAAAATTCAGGAAAGTACAAGCTTGCGCTTGTTTTCTAAGTGGTTCTGGGAAAGTAGCTCATGCTTTTTGAGCCCTTGCTCTCCTGCAGCAAGTAAGTACCACTGTTTGTAAATACGATGCCATTATAAACCTGGGACACGCAGCAGGTATACTATCTGTGCTGTTTCCTTCCCATCCTCACGTGCTCACCTTTCTTGAACTCGGCACAGAGAACCTTTCACTTCCACAGGTTGACAAGAGAGGATGGCACCACACCAGAAGTGCTGTGATGAAAAGAGAGAAGAAGCAGGGGCCCGAGTCCCACCTCCTGGTGGTCCCTCAGGAGCTAGACTCCTATCCAGCACTGAAAGAGAGATAGGCAGCCCCTCTCATATCTTCTAGCCCTAAGGAAATGTCTCTTGGCTAGTCTCTGTGTACCTTAGATCTGTTTTCATCTTATGCTGATATTTGTATAAATTGTGCCCCCTGGAAAGAGATGAGATGGCTAGAGAGGCAGGATTTGGCATGGGCCTGGCAGCTTCTGCTCATGGCCCTTCTCATCTACAGTGGCCTGGTATGGCAGCAGGGACTGGTCTCCAAGACTGAAGCCCGCCAAGCTCCTTTGGGATCCTTTTCTGAAAGTTCAGGTAGGGTAGCCTCTGGCATTTATGTCCCCATGTGCCCTGTAGGTCTGTAATTATGACTTAGTCCTTGTGTTGTTAAGATTTATTTATTTATTTTTGCCAGGCAGTGGTGCTGCACACATTTAATTTCAGCACTCAGGAGGCAGGGGCAAAAGGATCTCTGAGTTTGAGACCAGCCTGGTCTACAAAATGAGTTCTATGACAGTCAGGGCTACACAGAGAAATCCTGTCTCAAAAAAATTATTTTTGATGTGTATGTGTGAGAGTTTTGACTGCATGTATGTCTGTGCACCATCTGTACCTGGTCATGTTGGATCCTCTGTAACTGGAGTTACAGCATTGTGAGTCTCTCTATGTGGTTTCTGGGAACAGAATCTATGTCCTCTGGAAAATCAACAAGTGCTCATAACCACTGGGCCATATCTCCATCCCTACTTAACTAGTTGTGGCAGAGCTGTATGAATGCTGAGAAATCTGCCTAAAAATCAAACACTGGATCTCCAGCTATCTCCACAATATTGAATCCCTCCTTCCTAGCTTGTACCATGCATGGAGACCCCTGTAAAGGAGTGAAAACTGAAACGGGGGATAAGGAAGGGTGCTCAGAAGTGTGTAAATGGTGGGGGTAGATTGTAGGAACATATGTTAGGGTCATTAAAGATAAATGAAATAAAGGTAAACAATTTTTACTTAACCTAGACTGGGTGTCTTAGGGCTTTATTGTTGTGAAAAGACACCATGACTAAGGCAACTCTTATGAAGGAAAATATTTAAATGAGGCTGACTTACAGTTTTAGAGATTCAATCCATTATCATCAGGGCAGAAAGTATGGCAGGGTTCAGGCAGACATGGTGTTGGAGAACAAGCTAAGAGTTCTACAACTTGATCTGAAGGCAGCCAGGAAGAAAATTGACTCTTCCACATTGAGTGGAGCTTGTGCACTAGGAACCCTCAAAGCCTGCCTACACAGTGACAAACTTCCTCCATCAAGACCATACCTCCTAATAGTAACATTCCCCTGGGCCAGGCATAGTCAAACCACCACACTTGGGTATAGCCATAAAAATGTCCTCTTATGAGAAGATCCTTCTCTGTGTCTTCTGGATAACTGATTCCAAATACAGCTGTCACCCAACAACAGGCAGAAAATCGAGAGCTCTCTCACTTGTCCTAGAAGATAAATTTGCTACTGTTGCCCAGTTTACAGATTAAAGACCATGGGGCTGGCAGAGAAAAGCACCTTCTCAGGAATCCTACTTTTTGATATTCAAACCCAAGTGCTTTGGGTAACTCCAAGAAGGCAACTGGGACAGAAATGACAGTGACCCAGGGAAAAGCTGAAGTGCAGATTGTCTGTGGAAACAAAGAAAGTAAAAAGCCAGGGACGACCCCTCAATAAACCAGGGCAAACATGCCCACCACACGCTCCGGTAAGCAGAGCCTTTAGTGACAGAGGACAGCCCCCTTCTAACTAGAGAAACATGTCCTCGTGATCATAGAGGCTGCCAGGGGAACAGAACTCCAGAAGTCCTGAGAGCCAGCCCTCATCAAGGTCCCCTCCTCCCCTGTCCATCAGGCAGATTTATTAAGAGCAGCAGGGGCCTAGCCGAGCCTGGCTCACCTAGCAGCCCCATCAATCCCACCAGGAGGCCGGCAGGAGACAGAATGTATGTAAGGTCATTTGGAGATGGAAAAAAAAAATCATTCACAGCACTCCCAAAATAGCCGGTCTCCACTTTGCAGCAATCGTCACCTTCTTGGCCCTAAATCAAATTCTACTGTGAGAGGCAAACTCAATCTTCTCTCTACCAAGTTTTGCTTTTTATGAGATCGACAATAAGTTGGGGAGTGTTCAGGGAAAAGGCATCGAAGGTCACCAGAACTGGGAATTCCCAGGCAGCCTGGGGCGGGGGGGCGGGGGGGGGGGCGTGCAGAGAAGCAAGGCCATGAGAGGTAAGAGGACAATGCCAGGGCTGAAGTCGTCTGATGGTGACAGAGGTGTTCTTATGGCATAGTCAGAACCCAGTGAACGGTGCTGTGCCCGTGCATGTGAGGCAAGACAAGACACCAAGATCCTTCACTGTCCCTACCAGGTGCTTGCCTCTACCAGGTACTTTCAGCTGCCTTATCCTGTGAGAAAGATAACAGACACCATGCCACATACTGCATGCTACATGACAGCCAGGGGACAATAGTTGTCTCCAGAATGCCAGAAAAGCTCCTTAGATAGAAGATAATACACTCCTTTTCTAGAGATGTTTCTCTTGTTCCCCCTTTGAAGATTTCCTCTGACCTCTGCAGCAGGATCTAGACAGCTGGGGTTGGTGGATCCTTTTAAGACCTTTCTTGTGTGTGTGTTTGGATGTGTAGAAACACAACTGACCTCTGCACACTAGACACCAGTGACACTGACAGGCAAAGACAATCCTGAGACCTGGGAAGGTAGCTCAGTGGTAGAGTGGGAGGCACTGGGTTCCATCCCCAGCCACAGGAAAACAAAACAAAACTTAACAAAAAACAAACAACCCCCACCCTACATTTTCCAAAATGTCCTCTAGAGACAAAGTGGCTGTTACTAAGAAATACTTCAGTAAGTTCTATTAGGGTCTGAGGCATATGAGGGGCCCCTTTCTCCCCAGCTTCAGGCATTGCTGCCAAGTTCTCTAGTGTCCCATAATGCCATCTGCCTGGCTGGCATTCCTCCTCAAATGCCGTGAGCCTGTAACTAAAAGCCTCATCAACTCTCTCTCTCTCTCTCTCTCTCTCTCTCTCTCTCTCTCTCTCTCTCTCTCTCTTTCTCTCTCTCTCTCACTCACTCACACACACACACACACACACACACACACACACACACAGAGGCACTCGCTACACCTCTCTCTAGTCATGTAGCACAGTGTCTTTAGAAATAGGTTCACCTCCATCATTGCTGGATTGTTTGACCCAGAGCAAAATTCATGTAAGGATGTCATTGAGAAAATGGTTATAGTAATAACAATCTTCCCAGGGCCATAGCAGCAGGAAGCTGTTCTGACACAGGAAAAGCATCTATGGTCTCACTTGTCTGCAAGGCAATGAGAAGTCGATAGACACTTACATAAAATTCCCCCAAAACAACCCGAATCAAGGTGGTAAAGCATGGCCTTCTAAAGCAAGCAGGCAAATATTATTTTGCTAAATGCTCATGGTGTCAAATTGGCATCTAAATATGTATGTGTAAACCCATAGACCTGGGCTGCTCTCAGCCTTGGTCAGAGAAGCTTCCTTTTCAAGTGGGAGGCAGCCAGTGCTGAGAGGAGTAACTTGTTGGAGGGCTGAGAGGAGGAGACAGCGGGCTCAATCCTAAATAGGGCATCTTTTCTACCCATCCGCCAACCTCCACCAAGGCTTGGTGAACATCGTGGAAGAGGATGCAGGAAAGAATGTAAGCTGGTGGGGAGGGCTGTGAGATGCAAACGGAAGGACTTGGCATGGATATCATTCCCATGAACACCAACTGGGCTTCATGCACAAGACCTGCACAAGATCAAGCCAGCCAAACTCCAAGCAGAGAAGAGGTATGTCTTTAGGTCCCATCCCCTAAGGAGCTATTGGCAGTTAGCAGCTGCTTGAGGGTAGAGAATCCTCCTCCTCCTCCTCCTCTTCCTCCTCCCCCTCCTTCTCTGCATTGTTCTTGTTATCATTATCATTATTAAATGTGTGTCCACTGGTGTCTCCAAGCTTCAGTGGACAGTCGCACCCCATACACAAATAAGCAGAATGTGCTAATTGGACTCAGTAGGTTATTTTAAAAAGTATTTGTTGGGAGTGAAATTGGAAGGATGTCATCATGCTGAGGTGAAATTTGGAAAGAGTTAAAAAGAGGTAAATAGGGAGTAGATGTGTTCATGTTTCACTATATTCTGAAAGTCTCAAGAATAGAGAGAAATTCATTTTAAAATGTGAAAATGATCACTTTTTTTTAAAAAGAAGCAAGCAAAATCCAATGTTTTAGCTAAGTCAATGAGAAGTTAAAATGGGGAGTGACAGGTAAACATCTACACCACACACACACACACACACACACACATGCACACACATATACATGCATGCGCACACACGTACATGCACAAACATATATATATATGCACAGGTATACACACATATCATTCCCAGCAAGTATTACATGTGCAGCCACTCCACCCTCTGACATTCTTGCCACATTAAGCACTAACAGAGAATAAGGAGGCACTTCCTCTCCTATCAGAGAAGGACTGAAGGAGAAAAAGAAAGGAAGGATATTTAATATTGCCATGAAAACAAATTTCAAAAGGCCCAAACTTCAGATAATTATCTATTCTGACAATGGATGCTAGCCCAGCCTAGCCCCAGGCTTCAGACATTGCATCCCAGAAACCTTTATAACCTTTAGTGTTCTGCTAAGTCCAAGAAACAGGGTGTGGGGAATAGGATTGGCCTATTAAATAAACAAATAAAAAATTCTGAGGTGTGTCCTGCTCCTTTAACAAAACCAGCTGATGTCCCCAAGAATGACTATTCTCAGCTAAGAATGGGCCTCCAAAGATGACCATATCTATTAGTGAGGGTCTAGCAGAGGGACAGGACCAGCAAAATGAATACATATTAAAAGGGCTTCTATTAGATTGGCTTACGTGCTATGATCTGGAAATTCAAGAGTAGCTGTCTTCACACTGGAGAGGCAGAGAGGCCAGTAGCTACTCACTCTGAGCTTGAATGTCTCAACAGTCCAATCTGACACCAAAGGCTGAGACAGCTCTGGGCTCCAGTATGTGTGGGAAGCCCAGAAAAGTTGGGTTCTGATACCAGTGAAGGAACATGACAGAGCAGCAGCAGCAGCAAGCTGGATGAACTCACCAACAAGACACAAAAGCAAAGAGGCAAAAGGTAAATCTCCTCAGACTTCCTTTTATACGCTTTGTTCCTGGGAGGTGATGCCCACATTTGGAATAGGTCTCCCTACTTCAAAACACCCAGTCAAGGGAATCGCTGACAGGTGTGCCCAGCAGCTTAACTCTTAGTTGAGTCCCCATCCATCACACTAACTACCCCTCCTTAATGGCATAGCCTAGCAGGAAACCATTTACTTTAGGGAGTTCTGAGGATTTAGCCACTGGTGGATTCAAGTCCATCCATATCCTACCATTTGCTGAGTAACTGTAGACCAGTCCCTTCCCCGGTGAGGTGAAGGGTTTGCCCTAGATGACATTGAATTTCATCCACCAATGATATCCAACAGAGCTAAGCATCATTCTGAGGTACGGGGCCAGGCAGTAGTTTGTGTGCCGTGTGTGTGTGTGTGTGTGTGTGTGTGTGTGTGTGTGTGTGCGCGCGCGCGCGCGCATGCACGTGTGTGCAGGGTCCTTCACTGTTCTCACATCATATGTCAGCCAACCACAAACCATTGACACCTCATGTCCAGGTTCCCTGCTTTCAAAGGACATCAGCAGTCAGAGAAACATGTAGCATCCTCAGCCTGCATAAATTTGCCTGGGGAGCATCTGCTCCAGGGAGCTAGGTTCAACATGTACATATTGTAGCATGCCAAATATCAGATGTGGCTTTGTCTTGCAGAAAACGTGCACCTCATTCATCCAGGGAATGTGATGTGCCACTTAATAAATGGGTGGAGGAGACCAACACTTTGGGGGAATTATTGTCTTCTGGTGATCACATAGGCAGATTGTTGAAAAAAACAGGTTATTTTGTTATAGCTAAAAGAAATGTCAAGCAAAATACTCAAGAGTGTTTGCTACTAGAGTCACAGACAGGGCATCCTGGGAAAATTATCTCTTTAATTCCGTATAAGTAACAGAAGAATTGAAATATCCATTGTTCTCTCCAGCTCACCATTGTGGTATGGTGGATTATTGGGAGCTTTTGGTTTGTCTTTTTGTTGTTGCTGCTTTTATTTATTTTTTTGGTTGTTTGCTTGGTTCTTATGTTTGTTTATTTGCTTGCTGGCTGGCCTCTTCAGACTTTCCTAAATACATTTTTATTTTATTTGTATGTGTCCATGTGGTGCACACATGTAGATTGTGTGTGGGTGAATAAAGAAGCAGAAGTCAATGTTGGAGCTGCTCTTGGGAGCCATGGTTTGTTATTGGCCTGTAGCTCACCAATCAGGCTAACCTGGATGGCCAATGAGCCCTAGGGAAGTTCCTGCCTCAGCATCCCCAGCTCTGAGATTATAAGCACACAACATCTTACCTAGCTTTTTGTATGGATTCTAGGGTCTGAACTCAGATCCTCATACTTGCATGAGTGCTTTACTTCTCAGTCGTGTGTGTGTGTGTGTGTGTGTGTGTGTGTGTGTGTGTGTGTGTGTGTGTGAAAAGAGGCTACAGAATAGAGGAGACATAATACACACATATCACACATATACACACAAAATACTGACACACACAAAAGACTATTGCAATTTGCCTTCTAGCTATTCAAAGATTCTCCTGTCTCTCTCACCCTTCCGTTAAACTGAATGTCTTCTATTGGCCTCCTGAGAAACTGACCTAAGAAATCAGTAAAATAGTATCATTCCCTTTCTGAAAATTCTTCAGTGACCCCTGTCAAGTTCAAGTCAAATTCCACTACTGAGGCCTTCACAGTTGCCAAGGGTTCTTCACTGGTCCATCCCCATTGATCTCATCGGTGCCTTGGCTCGCAGCCCATTTCTCAACACTGGTCACCCTGTGGAGTGTTTCTCTACTCCTGACTACTGAAGCATATCCTTTTTTTGTATCCCAGGCCTTTCCATGCTGCATGCTCTTTCCATTGCCAAGCCTTCAGTAAAACAAAAGTCCCCCAGGTTGCTGGCCTTGAGTACAGGGCCTGCCACACTGCACAGGTGGCCCATCACTGCAATTGCTAAGGTGAGTGGAGGCTATTGGGATGAGAGGAATATGCTGGGGTACTGGTCAGCCACTGGCCATCCTGAAGCTGGGGGAGAAACAAAAAACAACTGTAGACAAGACCTTCTGTGGCTCCATCAGGAATGCACTCAAACCTGGACATCTGGTTTACCTGGACAGCTGGTCCAGCTGCTGCCATTGTCAAGGTGTTGGGGGAAAGACAGGCCTCAATCAGAGCCACATGGTTGGTGGTAGGGATAATGGACCTGTGAGTGCCTGAGGAGGTTGCTGGACCCTACCCTGGAGAGCAGAAGGGGATTCCCATGGAGGGTAAGAGATAGAATGGGGGAAGAACAGTGCCATTAAATGCTACCTTCTGGACATAGCAATGCCATTGTCCTTAGGAACTCAAAACAGCAATAGTCACATGCCCAAGCCCTACACAAGATCAAGCCAGCCAAGATTCCAGTGTGGCTTGAAGAGGGTCTCATGAGCTCTTCTTGCTAGCCAAAGAGTCATATTGTTAGTTGGTTGCTGCTGGAGAAGGTGGGATCATTTTTCTTCAGTGACAGAGCTGCTGGTAGGTTGCCCAAGCTCATGGATACAGCACTATTTGGACTCAATAAACTGAGTAGGAGGTGGAGGAAAAGAAGAGGAGAAGATGTGGGATTTAAAAATATTGGGGAGCAGAGGGGAGTGGGGGAGAAGATGGATATAACCAAGCTATATCATATAAATGTATGAAATTGTATAGGTCCAAATAAAAAACATTTTCAAGGAAAGTAGAATGTGAGCTGATCGTCCTACCCCATCACAACAGAGAAAGGGATGAACACTAAGCACTGGTAAGCACGAAGAATTATTTGTTCTCTTCTGAAAGCACAGGTCATGTAACCTGCTGCTTCTAACTCCTGCTGCTGTGATTTTCTCACCATGATGGTCTGTGAGCTGAAATAAACCCTTCCTCCCTTGAGTTGCTTTTTTCGGAAAGCCTTATCACAGCAGTAGGAAAAGAAACTATGACATTCAAATATCTTTTTATAGGACATTAAGGGAAGGGAAACAACAGGATATTTAGGACAACATGTTAAAAGGTGAAACAACAGGATGTTGGTGTGGAGGGGATGAAACAATCTATCCTTCAGAGAAGTTCCTTAAGACAGGAAGCAAACAACTCAAATAGCTTCAGGAAGTCCCTGAAACTAACCAGATTCATTAGGCTCCTTCCTCCCCAAGAGTATAGAAACATTAAGGACTGCTGAAGGTCACTCTCAAATAAGCTAACCTTTTTAGAAGAGGCTCAGACCCAGCAGCTTGAAAGAAGCCTGAGATCAGCCAAGCTGCCTAGAAGAAACAAAGACTAGACCAATTAAGCCAAAGGAAAGGACACTGTTCAACTTGTTGAGTTTCCTGCAGGCTATGTACTATGTGTGCTCCAGGTTCCCAGCTTCGTGAGCTGTTGTCTGTGCTGGGATGGGCTTTGGTGATGCAGCTATCTTTGAATCATTTCTGGTCCTGTAAATAAACCCTCACCCATACTCTTTAAGTAGCTACAATAACACATTGGTTCACCAGGTTGGACTTTGGCAGCATTCATACTTGGTATGTTGTGGGTTCCCTATCTGGGATGAGTAGACATGCATTTACATTTCCTTAGGAAGAGGGTCAGACAACAAAGCAGTGTGGCATGCTGAGGAGAATCAGAACCCCAACTGAGGAACCTACCAAATTCAACACATTCTGGGCAGCACAGAGTCACGGGAACAGGGGAGGAGGAGTGGGGCAAAGGCTTCAAATTCTCACAGAGGCTGTATCCAGTATCCTGAGAGATGATCTACAGACATATACCTCCATTGTATCTTTAGAGATCTGAAAGCAGCCCCTCCAGGCCCTTGGCTTATCTCAAGAAAAGCTTGTCTTCACGGAGCCAGTAAGCAAGACAACACAAGAAGCATTCTCCTCTTTGGAGGCCAATGGTCTGAGATTGAAACATCTTTGATGTCATCCTAAGTTGGCGACTATAGGTAAGGAAGAGCTTGGTGCAAAGTCCCATGTCAAATCTAACAAAATGCTTGTCTGAGATGGAGATTATAAATGACCTTGGAGTGCAAGGTCTCCTCTGAGGCTTGGTCCCTCTCCTATAAATTTGTCACTTCAGGAATATTTGTAAAAGATGGTGGGAGCACCACAGATGACTTCAGGATTAATTATCCTTTGTGGGTAAAAGAAAGCAGTAGAAACCAAACAGTGCAAGAAAGTTAGCAAGTGATCAAAACATCTAGACCTGAATTTTCCAGTTTTTAACCCATTGCTCTCAAAGGCAACCCATGTCAATCATTTCTTCTGTTGGGTCCAGAACATCTGGGGTCAGTATTTCAGTCACCCCCAGGAAAGGGTATCACAAAACATCTTAGAAGTGGGCCTGGCAAGGGATAAATCCCTGCCTTCCTGTCCAAGACCCACCAGTCCAAGACATGGAACCAGAAGGGTGTGTTCTCTGGGACCACTCCTCTGGAGAGGACAGAAGTTGGGAGGATAGTGAACAGGTGTGTTCCAGTGGACAGTACAAGGATAAAAGCACGTGCCAGATCTCTCCCCATCTTGAAGATGATGGAGTGGCCCCTGGTGACTCCAGGCCCCTGTGGGTAATGACACTGCAATATAGGAGTTGGAGGACAGGACCCTCCTCTAAAGTAAGGAGAGAGTGGCACAAATCTGCAAGGCAGGTTAGGGCTAAAAGCCAGTTTCTGGCTTCAGCAGGACCTGAAGTAATAAGGAAACAGACAGAAGATCCATCATGTGGCTCAAATCAAGGCAGCTCAGCCCAGCCAATAACTGCTCAAACTTGTGTTTGTAGGGCTGGTATTTCTCAGGTGTCCCTGCCCTTCCAGTCTAGAAAGGACTGTGCAGTCTGAATCCAGTCAGGACTTCAGAAAAAAGAAGCCATTGCTTGTGTGTCCAAGCCCAGCCCAAGCTCTCCAGGCAGGGTCCTCTGTGTGGGCTCAAATGACATTGGTCCCTTTTGATACTGAATTCTGATTTCTCAAGCTGTGTCTGCTGGGACATCTTGAGCGAGGGCACCTGGCCTTCCTTAGCTCTTCATGTTCCTTCCTAAGAAGCTAAAACAATTTAAAATGAAAAAAAAATGCAAGAAACAACACCAGTCTCAAAACTAACCCAGCACCTAATGTCACCAACTTAGGGATCCTGTCTCCACTGGTGACAAGGACCCTGACTAGTATGTGGCACCCGTTGGCTGAGCGTCCCCTAAATGGAGTATCATGGGGATTTACACCAGGCTGACATATCCTTGGCCTCTTCTGGATGTCTGGCCCGTTGGAAGTGTTGGATGGATAGTTTTGGAATGTATTTGTTGCTGGGGAAGACTCATGCCTTACTGAAGAGAATCAACATTTGAGTCCCTGAAGAACTGTGCAGTTGTTTTTGAAAAGTAGGAATGGAAATTACTGACCTTCAAAGCAAATTTGAGCTGAGGGTGTGCCTGAAACAAAACACACATACACACACACACACACACACACACACACACAGAGAGAGAGAGAGAGAGAGAGAGAGAGAGAGAGAGAGATGGGGGCTGTGAAGAGACAGCAAGGCTTTCCAGCTTTGGGGTTGCACCCAGGAGAACCTCTCCCAGAGCCAGGAGGTGGAGTCAAGGCAGGCTTGGCCTCTTGGGGTTCTGCTAGGCGGTCAATCATCCTTTGACTGATGTTGGCTTCCTCCAAGCTGATTTCTCTGCTTGGGGAGCCTTGGAGTCCCACAGGGACAGAATATGAACAGGGCTCCAATCAGCCAGGCCAGCAAAATGGTACATGGTAGGAGGCTGGACAGTTACATTGATCCACAGGAGAAGAGGAGGAGGAGGAGGCCAGCCTGCTGCGCTCAGCAGGTACCTCACTCTCCCAAGGCCTTCAGACCAAGCTGCCTATGCAGTCTTCAGAGGGTCTGTTTGCAATTACAGCTTGTTTTGATTATTAGGTCAGAATTTCATCTCCATGGGCTTGTGATAAAAGGCCAGAGCACAAGGGGGTTTGTTGTCCCAGACTTAACTCTCCCTCTGTGTGTGTGTGTGTGTGTGTGTGTGTGTGTGTGTGTGTGTGTGTGTGTGTGTGTAAGAGGGAGGTAGCTGTGAAGGGCAGCCCAGAATCTGTGAATGCAGTGACCTTGTACCACTAAGGGATTGGAAGGCCTTGGAGTCTCCTAAGAGCCCCACCCCGGGAGAAGGTCACAGTAGGCTGTCTTTTGACTCATCTCTAAGGGAGCTTGCTGCCAAAGCAGAGGACAGATGAAGAAGGGACAGGAATGAGGACAATCTTGCAAGCCTAAGTCTAGGCCTAGGAGGAATTTTGGAAGTCAACTGTCCCACCCCTCTTCAACAGCCTCAACTAGTACTCGGGCAATTAATACTCATTCCTCCAAGGATGGTGAGCTCACTATCTTTGCATTCCACTTGGCTCATCAGAAATCAATTAATTCTAGAAGGGAACACATCTTCTCTCAAATGGCAGTGAGCCTCGGGCCTCTAAGTCTTCTCCAGCAAACATCGCTGCTTCCTAAACACAGTACTAGGAACAGACTGTACTAGGGACTCAGCCTCTTATTCTCCTGAGTCACTGTGGTGATCCCTGTGCAGTCCCCAGAGCAAACAGGATTCCCCACCTCCCTCCCTGCTCACACACACACCTCTTCATGAAGGCTTTGCTACTTCTGAAACCTTCTTCTAGTCCCGAAAATAAATGCTGTCACAGGGCATGTGTCTCCTTGAGCCACCTTCCTTTCCTCTCTCTCCAAAGAAGCTCCATTGGCATTCCTAGGAACCCAAGACTCTCAAGTGAAAGAAGAGGGAGGAGGAGGAGGGAAGAAGGAAACACCTTGTAGTCCCTGTGTCCCAGCAGTCACTCTGCCCTCCCTGCAGCAATAGCAGGCAGAATGGAGGATGACAGCTGCAGAATGGAAGCAGACAGAGATGAAAGGACAGGCAGTGAGAAGATGACAAGCGAGAGAGATGGACTCTAAGAGGGATGGTGAGAGACAGTCAGAAAGCAAGAGAAAAAGAGAGAGCCACAGAGACAGATGTTGATGGTAAGCGAAACAGGGAGACAGAGGTAAAGCTTGAGAAAAGAGAGGGGAAGAGACAGTCAGACACACAGACAGACAGACACCGGGCAAGATAGAGGTTTCCTGTAGACCCCTCAAGGGCTCAGCCATACAGATGTTTCTTACCCACATCTGTATCACACTGCTGGAAGACTCGTTCTGTTCTTATTGGTAAGATGGATGATCCCTTTGCAACACCACGGGACCACCAAGCCAATTAGAGTTAATGGCAGCTTGTTGGATGCCCAGCCTGAAAGTGGGCCAGCCCAGGGAACATGGAGGTGCAGACAATATTAGCGTTCTACCAACTGGGTCACTGTGATTGGAAGGAGCTATTTTTGTTCACACCAGCCACAGGTTCAAGGAACATCACTGACAATGGGGTGTACATTCTTCCTTCCACCCAGACTCCCAAGCTCCAGGTACCCAGGTGGCCTCAGGGGAACCCAGAGTCACCGCCGACACTGAGCAGCTCTAGGATGACATGAAGGTTACCCCACTATTTGCTCAACCAACCCTGCTTTGTCTAGAGGAAGATTGCTTTGTTCCTTCCCTGTTCACCTCACCAGGCCTGCCACACGCACAGGAGCTGAGATTGGGGACAATTCTCAGAGATGCAATCAGGGCCTCTCCCTGATGATCTATCTCCCTGTGTTCTCTCCCTGATGATGGCTCCATCCTCTCTGGCTGCTTCCATCTTATTTGCCAGGGACTTGAGTCTGTCCTTAAGCTGAAGACCTTGTTTTCTTCTCCCCTTCAGTTTGACTCAGAGCTAAGGTCTCAGTCCTGCATCCCTAACATCTCTAAGTAACTGAACTTCTCAGCAGCCCCCTCTGGCTAACCAGAGCCTTGTGCCAGTCCCCACTCTACACTGGGCTATTTCTGGGATTCTCATACCAGCGGTGCATACCTATCCACACAGTATCCAGCAGGTACCTATCCACACAGTATCCAGCAGGTACCTATCTACACAGTATCCAGCAGGTACCTATCTACACAGTATCCAGCAGGTACCTATCTACACAGTGGGCTTTGTACATTCAGAACCACAGTTGCATCCCGGCAAGGAACACGCCTGTCCCCTGCTCTTTATGACAAGGCCACAGCTAGGCTCACTCAGGTAATTCCTGGCCACCACCCGTACCCACCATATGCCTAGCGTGGAGCTGGCTTCTGTCTGCTCAGAGCCTGGAGGAAGAAACAGCTCTCTAGAAGCTAGCCAAGGCTCAGCCTGGAAATTTGGCTTCCTTCTCTCCCAGTTGTTCTGAAAGATTGGATTGATTTAATAGGAATGCTTCCTAACGCGTGAACAATTATTATTGTTTTAAATTAGGAAGAATAAAATCCCACCATCTTTCTCCCTAAAGCTACTTCAAGAGAGGCCACACTGTAAATTCACAGTGCCCAGGAGGAGCTAGACAAACAGCCAAAGCCACAGCGGGGGGGTTGGGGGCGTTGGAGGGGGTTGGGGGGGAGATCTCCTTTCCATATTTTTCCCTTAAGGAGAGAGGAGAGAATTAAGAACAGGGAGGGATTTTTTTTTCTTTTTCTTTTAAAACAGAATCTTATAATCCTTTCCTGTCCCTTCTTCTAGCTGCACAGAGACGCTTGAGGTGAAACATGTTAAGCTCTGAGAAGGAAACAGGAGGTAAATCTAGCTACGCATGCTGCTGCAGTTGAGAGAGCAAGATTAGGAGTGCTGCTGTGTGGTGCTGCAGCCTGGATCCCACTCCCTCCCTGCCCCCCCCCAGGCTCACCCTGTGGTTTCTAGCTATTTCAAGCTATGGTGGGGGGATAGCCAGTAAATTCCAACCACAGCCCATCTACTCAGTGAGCATAGTCAATGCTATCCCTGCTGTGACTCTATCTCTTTCTCTACCTGAGTCCTAGACATGGGGTTCTCGGGATTGTATTTTCTTTCTCTCTCTCTCCCTCCCTCCCTCTGCAATGTCAAGACATTAAGACAACCCCTTCAGATTCCCAGAGTTAACTGGGACAGAACAAGGCCAGATAGAGACCCCCAGCCAACTCATGTCATTGTCACCAGAGGCCTTGTTTACTTACATACCCCTGGACCATGTGTTAACACAGCAAGTGGATAGGGCCGATGGACGGCTGCACCTGGAACTCTTGACGTGTGCGGGAATGGGGTGCTACAGTGCTTACTATCTGGTTGCCGTGGCAGGTCTCCTCCTCACAGGATACTTCTCCCACTCCCAGGTGACCAGACTCCATCTGTCACATATATATGCATAGGATTCTACAGGATGCTTTCCAAGGCTGAGTCAGAGTGTCACATGCAACGAGGTCTACCCCCGTATATGATGAGCAAGTGGCAGGCCTGGGACTGTGACCCAGCCCCTGGACGACATAGTGATAGATGCTAGTGTGGAGGTAGCTTCAAGGTATGAGCAAGGAGAGGCCGTTCCCATCTGAGTCTGGACCTGATCTCATCCCGGGCGTGCAGCCTTGGACCTGAAGCTTACAGAGACAGAGGGGTCTGCAGGGATTCAGGGGAATCTGTCAGTTCAGTGCTGGAAGATCAATCACTTGGGCTTTTGTTTGTTGTTTTTTTAATTTTGTTATGGTTTGGGCTGTTTCAAGACAAGGTTTCTCTGTATAGCCCTGGCTGTCCTGAAATTCACTCTGTAAACCAGGCTGGTCTCAAACTCAGAGATCTGCCTCCTTCTACCTGCTGAGTACTGAGGGTAAAGATGTGCATTACTATCTGGCCCCTTGTTCTTGACAGAGGGAACTGGAGTCAGGCATAGTGAGGATTTCCTTTCATGAGAAAAGGCTGCAACCACAAAAGGGTTGTGAGTAAAGGTATTGCCTAGGTGACTCTGGGAAAGGCTTTTAACTGAGGCCTTTACTACTCGAATGTTAAGTAGGAATAGACAGAGCTTGTACCTTGAAGAGGGACTAAGGTAAAGGGATGTTGGTCATCGACTGCCAATGTTTATTGAATCTAAACTGCTCCCTGACTTCCTGCCTCAAGGAGTCATCAAGTGCACACATGCATGTGTGCGTGTGCATGTGTATGCACTGTGTATGTGTGTATGTGTGTGAGCATGCAGATATGCAGAGGCACATGTGGCTGCAGTCCCATATCCTCTCAGCCACTCCTGGTAATATTTTCCTAGCTTAGGGAAGGGTCTCAGTACTGTGACTCCTCCATTGCAGCCTGGCCACACCCTTCCTTCCTGGCCAGGGCATTGGGAACTCTGGCCTGGGTTGACAAGGTGGTCTGCTTAGACACATGTTGGGCTAAATAGACAGTGCTGCTGTGGTTTCTTCACTGGGCATCCTCAGGAATAGGGAGTAGGCGCTGAGTATCTGAAGCCATTGGGCTAGACAGGGTGAGAAAGAAAGTCCTTTGGAATAATACACATCCTGTGTATGACCCAGGATGGGGAACAGGAAAGATTCCTCAAATCAAGGAGGAGTTTAGGAAAGAAACTACCAGGGACTAAAGAGCCCTTCTGTAGGGGAAGAGAAGCAAACTCCTGCCAAGCCTTAGCCCCTCCTCTGTATACTGTCACCCAAGGCCAAGAGGAAGTCTGCAAACGAAGCCCATCAGGCTAGCATGCTCCTGGGGGTGGGGATTACGGGGATGGGGGGCACTTGTCCTCTGGACTTGCTCTTGTTGAGAGGGTTCTGGTTCTAACTAACTTCTTACAGAATCAATCCTCAGTACTTCAGACTAGTACCTTTCATTGCCCAGAGGCATGATGTGTTGTTGCAATTGTGGAGGGAAACAGTGGTTAGAGATAACAGCACAGAGTGGGATGGGAAACAAAGGAAGACTGGCAGGGAGCAGCTTCCTCACTGACCACAAAAGGTACTTGGAGGAAAAAGGGGAGGGGCCGAGGAGAGAGGCCTAGGATCCCATTACCCGGCTCCTCGACTGGTCTCTGAGAAATATGGGGAGTAAATATTATCTCTGCTGCATGGGGGAGGGGCTGGGAGCTCAGAGACAGGCAAGGAAGGGCTCAAAATTTAGGAAGCGGTGGGCTTAGTTCTTTTCCCTTCCATCCTCTCATTAATTCTTCAGACCCAGGAGGTTCTATCCAGAAGCACAGAGGAGCCTCTGAAGAGAGCCAGCGGAATCCTGGGCCCTGGATGTGTATCTTCACAGCTGGTCCCTGCTAGCCAAGACATGGTCACAGTGAACCCGGGAGCTTTGTTTATAAAACCTTTCCATATGCAGTTAATGATCCTGATTAGGACCTGAGAAAGCGGTCATTTGTGTCCCGTCCCAGCTTTAAGGAGTGTTTTATTATTACACACCATTCCACAAGTTAATGAGAGAAGCTGTAGTCCATTTGTTGGCAGGACTAATGCTTGCCCGGGGAGGCCAGCAGTGGGGCCTTTGTCCTGTGCCTTGGAGTCTAATTTCCTTGCTCCACCTGTCTGCCCTGCTGCCTCCACCCTCCCACCACCAGATGCCACCATGAAAGATGTCACCTTGAGGGAGGATATCATGACTGCAGATCACTGTGCCTGGGGCCCTCCTCAGACCAGACTGGGCTGTCTGCTCTCCAGAGGCTGCGAAGGTCCTGGGCTGGGGAAGCTTTGAGAGATGGATGCCTGGGCTCCACTTGAAAATCTGGATTCTTCAGCAAAGCCCAGTTGGTCTGCAGAAGCATCTTTGGAAGAACCAGAAACATTAGCTTGCATGCCAATCTTGTCTCTGCCCCAGCCATGTGACCTTGGGCATGTGGCATCGGTTTTGTTCAGCAACCCCATTTATACAATACGTATATCACTTCTCCCTCTGGGTGAGTTTTATGCATATAACAGGCACTGCCTGTGAGCAAATGTGTGTCAGGACACACACACAAAACACTTCCCCTTCGAGGACTGAGGCGTGTGGAGTTTAGACAAGGAAACCTCAGATACTCGTGGGAAACAGGCAATGAGGCTGGACAGGGCGCAGTCACACAAGAGCTTATGTAAAACATTGCTCATCTGTGTGCTTGTTTCATTTTATGTGAACTTAACCTAGATTTTAAAATATCAGGGAGATGATTTCATGGACAAAGCATTTTCTGTGTAAGTTTGAGGACCTGCGTTTGACTCCCCAGCACCCACATAAAAGCCTGGCATGGCTAGTGACCAACCTATGATCCCCAGGGCTCTAGATACAAAACAGGCTTTCGGGAACAGACAGGCCCAGGTTCGGTGAACATGCATACCTGCACACAGGTGCACCCACACGTGCATGCACACAGATACACCCACACGTGCATGCACACCCCATACCTGCACACAGGTGCACCCACACATGCATGCAGACATGAAAACATGTACACACAAAAAAATAAAAAATTTAACTAAATCTTTTTTTAAAAAAGAAATCAAGTTCTTTTCCACCATGGATGTGACCACCTCCCTCCCTCTGACCCTGTGTCAATGCCATCCCTCCTGTCTGCTAACCACTGGCCCCATTTCAGGGTCCATCTTAAAAAGCATGTCTCCTCCATGGCAACTCTAACACACCTCCAGGGAAAGCCTAAGTTTGCTGTTTCCTCTCTCCAGGAAGAGACAATATACAGATTGTTCAGTGTTTGCTTGCCCGCACTGTCACTGAATAATAAACTGTCGGATGGCAGGTCCGCTGCAGCAGAGCACACAGTAGGTACTTGATATTTACTCACTGAAGATTTAATTCTAACCCAGCCTTAGTTTGTGAGTCGTTAGCTACTGCAAACCTGACCCAGGCACACAGTCAGTCTATAGTCAGCAGAAGATCCAGGACCAAGCCTGCCCAGCCCTGGGGTAGAGGCCCCCACCATCCCCTCTCCTATAAGCAGCTCCCCCATGGAAGAAGCCTGACATAGCCAAAGAGTCTCTCTCTCCTTCCCAACCATCAGTCAATCTGTCCTCAGCCAGTGTGTCAGGGCCTCTGTCCACACTTCTGCTTCCCCAGAACACTGTTGTTTGTATTGTCAAGGGCTTGTCACAAACAGCTGACAACAACCTGGTCCTAGGGAACCGTGGCCCCAGAAACACCTAACAGAGCTTTGGCTCCTTGGATCTTTTGACTCTAAACACTTCAGCTATAAGCTGCTCACATGCAAGGCCTCGGTTTCCCTCTCCCTTAATAGCAAATGAGCAACTATTTACTGACTGAACACAATTGTAGAAGGAAGTAGCTAAGTATTCAAGTTGCTTATCTGAATCCAGTTTGGGTATCCTGTACCTCAATTCCTCTTTGTAAAGTAAGGGGCCTCCACTCTTACTTTCCAGGCAGGCCTGTGGTTGCTTGCAGTGCTTAGTCCTAAGCACTGTGAGTACTTAGGAAGATGAACTCAACTTTCCTCACAATCAGTGGCTTGGAGCCATTCCCTCCCTTGACACAGTGGAGGACAGAAGCATGTCATGTTCATGATGGATGACGTCAGCCCCTGGCTGGCACTGGCCTCCAGAATGTCATGACACCACAGACCACACACAGGGAAGGCCTTGGGCTCTGGCTGTGACATCTTCGGGCTGCAATGACCTTGGCTACATCATGAAAACAGAAAAGGAGGAAACAGACCCAGATCATGTTGGCATTGACCCTGCTTCTACCCTCCCGACAATGCAACAGTAACCTGCAGATAGAGAAGAGAAGCCAGGCTGAAGTAAGGTGGGCTCCTGGCTCTGCCTGAGGGGTCTGAACAAGTCACTATCTAGCTGGCCATGTTAATACTAACCATCAGGAGATAGACAGTGAACCAGCTGTGTGCTACAGTATCCTATCAGACAGTGGCCAGTAGTCCTGGGACACATGCCCAGAGTGGTACTGTCATGACCTCCCTGGGACAACTACATAATTCACCTGATTAGTAGCTCCACTTGGCTGTCTCATACCTGGTTCAAAATCAGTAGGGTCAGGGTCAACTCACCCTTCCTACCCAGTCCCAAGTTGGTCCTTTCCTAATGACTACCTCTCTCCACCAGTCCAGAGTCTCACTTTATATACCTGAACCCCTTCCTCCCTCCCTCCCTCCCTCTCTCCCTCCTTCCTTGACCGCCTCCATCTCTTCTAACAGACTCATCAACTCCACCTTAGAGACAAATCCCAGACCCCCACTCTCCATCACTGCTGCCCACAAACAGGGCCAAGCTGTAGCCACCTAGAATTGAACTGTACTGAGCCACCTGGCTCGCCTCCAACTCCAACTCACAATCTACCTACTTTCAATTAATTTGGAAAGTAATTGGAGCCCATCAATTGTCTGTTTAAAACCCTCTGAAGTCTCCTCATCTGGTAGGAATAAAACTTGAGCCCCTTTCCTGCCTCGCAAAGCTATATGCAATCCGACTGCTGGCCCAGGGCCACCACTCTCCCTCCACCCAGAGCAAAAAGGCAGCCTTGAACAAGCCAAGGTCCTTCACTTCTACAGGCCCTTCCCTTAGACTCAGATCTCAAGGTCCAGTGACCTCTCCTGCAATGGTTCAAGTGTGGTTTGTATGGTAAAACTTTGGTCCCTGGGGTGTGCTAGTTTGAAGGTTCGTAGGCCTTTGAAAGATGGCATCTAACAGGAGAGAGGGAGGTCACTGGGACACTGCCTTGTGGTGGTATTAAGGTAACTCTCCTGGGACCTCACTTCATTCCTGTAGAGTCAGTTCTCTTTAAAGAACCAGTCCCACTAAAAATCGTTGGCTTCCTGATTTGTCTCATCGCTCACACACCCACCACGATGCCATCTGTGCTGTGATATGGTAAGGGCTCTCACCAGAGACATCACCAGATTCAAAATGTCAGCCTCTGAAACTAAGCTAAATAAATCTCTCTGTTACTCAGCCTCTGGTGTTTTATTACAGGAAAGGAAAGTTGACGAGTCTATCTCCTTGGAGATAACTCTGACCACCTTACCTGTGAGTCAATAGCCTATCTGGCTCTCTACACAGCCTTCTGAGAGACTTTGCCATCTGACGCTCTTTCTCACATCCCTTCATATTAAGAACAAGAAGTGTCTCCTGGTGACTCAGCCTTGTCCAGGCACAAGTACAGAGTCCAGTACATAGTAGATGTCCAGGAAATACCTGCTGGCTTTATGGAGGAAGAAGGCATGGGTGAATGAGACGGAGTTTCAAGGGCCTGCAATGAATGTAAAGGTTCACCTACTAAAGGAGATGGGATGCCTTGGGTGGGTACTTTCTGAGCAAGGCAGTAGGGACAAATGGTTTTCCACCACCAGCCTCCATTGTGCTGTTCTTCTGCCAAGAATGGCCTGCTCCCACTTCCCCTCCCCCTACTCCTATGTATGTACACAGATCCTCATTCTTACCACCAGGCTAAACCTTCATCTGTCTGGTAATATGCTGCTCTTTAAGAGCTAGGACCAAATCTCCATCACTCCCAGGTACCCACCACAGAGCACCGAGGTTTTGCCATTGCAGGCAGCACAAAACGTTACTCATGATCCATGTAGCCAACCCACAAAGATCATGCCTGGCATGGCAGAAAGCTATACACAGACGAACATTCTGCCACCAAAGAACTGGTGACTCGAAGAAGAAAAAGGATCCCATGGAAAAGCACACAATTGTACTTTTATGAAAATACATGTCATAGTTAGGGTTGCTATTGCTATAATGAAGCATCACAGTCAAAGCAACTCGTGGGGAGGAAAGGGCTTATTTGTCTCAGACTTTCAGATCATTGTTCATCATTGAAGGAAGTCAGGACAGGAACTCAAACAGAGTAGGAGCCTGGAAGTAGGAGCTGATGCAGAGGCCATGGAGGGGTGCTGCTTACTGGCTTGCTTTCCATGGCTTACTCGGCCTATTTTCTTATAGAACTCATAACTACTCCCCAGGGATGACACCACCTATAATGATTTGGGCACTCCATCATCAATCACTAATTAAGAAAACTCCCCACAGGGGATAGAGAGATGGCTCAGTGATTAAGAACATCGACTGCTCTTCCAGAGGTTCTGAGTTCAATTCCCAGCACCCACATGGTGGCTCACAACCATCTGTAATGGTATCTGATGCATTCTGGTGCCTGTGAAAACAGAGCACTCATATATATAAAATAAATAAATGAATATTTAAAAAAATGCTTACAGGCCTGCTTACAGCCCAATCATATGGAGTCATTTTCTTAATTAAGGTTCCCTCTTCTCTGATGATTCTAGCTTGTATCAAGTTCCCATGAAACCAGCCAGTGCAATAGACATAAAAAATACAATGGAATTATAAGAATGAATGAAAACTAACCAAGTTATGAAGAGACAGATGCAGCAGGAAAAGCAATTATACAAAAGCTTAAAACCTGAAAAAATATTCTTTGTTGCTTTTGAACACAAACACACATGATTTAAAAACATAAAGACATGTATGGAAATGAGACACACCATCTCTTGGGAGGAAGACAAAGGGTTGTAACTACAGACCCAACACATGGGGCCATAAAACTATGTTTTAAAAAGAAAAATTTCAAGTGCAGATGGTATAATATTAATAAAATATATAGATCAGTGGGTGGTCCATAGTTGTTTGTTGCAATATGTCAATAGACTCTACAAGTTTGAAATAGTCAAAGATGATTTGAAATGAAATACAACGGGATTACAGCAAAGGTATCAGATCTGTTGTGTCTGATAAGTGAATGGACAAGAGAGAGATGAGGCAAGTAGACAGACAGTTGCATACATGGGTAGAAGGATAAACGAATGGTACATGAGAAAGGATAGATGGATGGTGATGGAAAGATATGAATGGATGGACAGCATAGATGATGAGTGGGAGGGTAGATGATGGATGGATGGATGGATGGTGATAGAAAGATATGAATGGATGGAAAACATAAATGAATGGGTGGGTGGATGGATAAGAGACATATATAGTTTGGAGATGAATAAGTGGGCCAGTGGTTGGGTGAATGAGTGAATGAATGAATGAATGAATGAATGAGTGGATGAGGCACCGCTAAAGTTTGTCACAGGATTCCAGTCCATCCACTTGGCATTTGTTGAGCACCAAGACACATCCCAAACCTGATTAAGCTCAGCTCTAGCCTGGTCCACACAGAGTTTTGACATATGCCTTTCCTCCTCCCCCAGGAGGTTAAAGCAGATGACCAGATGCAGGTCTTGGTGAGGAGACATGGTGCAGTGCACTGGGCTTAGATGTGTGTCCAGTATGCTCAAGGGTCACAGAGAATGGACAGACAGACTCCCATTAGGACCCTGGGGGTGGGGGTTGGAAAAGAGCTTGGTGTTCCAGGAAGAATGATGTCGAAGGTAGTCAGAGAAGAATTCTGGGAAGGGCTACTAGCAGGAGAAACCACTGGCAGAATGATAACATCAGCAAGCAGACCTGTGGCCTGCCGTGGAGGATCTGAATTGCTACTTCTCTGGGAGTTGAAAGTTTGCTCCCAGGACACAGATGCACAAATCTAGCCACTTCTCAGAGTCATCTCACTCGTCTGAGAAGGGAGTAGGCCCAGGAATCAAATGGATCAAAATCTGCACTCTCCGTCCACCAGTGACCCTCACTTCACCCCACTTTGGTTCCTGGAAGAACCAACCACAAATGATTTAGCTGCGGCCTGGTCCTTGCACATCCCCCCTCCATGTTGGATTTTATGATCCCAGTGCTGGGTGTGGGCTGGGCTGGGACCCATGTGCCTGTCTGCACACTGGTTCTGATGGCAGCACGCTCTCATCTCACCAAACAGTTCTCCGAAGAGCATCTTTACTGCTCACTGCCGTCTCTCAGCTAACTAGGAAAGGGTTTTTCTAATTACATTTCCCTTGAAATCCACCCGGGTTTGAGTTAACACCTCTTCAGTCTGCCAAAACCTAAGTCATTTTAAAATTAGTTCTGGAGGTTTTGAAACACACACACACACACACACACACACACACACACACACACACACACACACACACCACTGGGATACAGAATTTTCAAGTTGTGTATGGAATAGTCTCCCCCAGAAGTCCAGCGTGGCTTTCCCCGGAGACCATGTGGAAGAGGCCTGGAGGGGAGGAGGGGCCCACATCCTGGCTCACTGGGCCTCGTTCCCCTCAGATCTGGAGTGCAGCCTTCCACAATGCTGTTGGATCGATGGGATCATAAATGCATTTTGCCCCGAGCAGTCTCTCTGATACTTTTTAAAACTGTGTGGATGGGAGGGAATGTGATCCATATGGTTTTGAGTCATTAACACTTAAATCATCAAAATAGAGGAATTTTTTTTCTTTCTTATTTATTTTTTTTCTGGAGAAATTTCATATCCAAGGCGCCTTGAGCAGCTCTTTAATAAACTATTTAAAATTCTGTTGTTCCTCCTAAAACATGCAAGTGCACTCCCACATATGCAGCACACGTATACACACCGAGCCTCAGAAAGGACAGCAATGGGAAACAGCCCATGTGGGACCATCCAGCTCTAAGACAGTGGAAAGACCTTGCACCGTATCTGTTCAGCACACTGGAGGTGAGGGAGGTCAGTGCCCTATGCTCAGCCCAGTTGTCCAGGCTTAAAACTCATCTGGAAGTGACCCCTAATGATACAGATGAGAGAGACAAGGCCCCAAAGATCCTCAAATGCTTAGAGACTTGTGAGAAGACACAGTGGATGTTTTAGAATGAGATAACAATATAACCATGTCTGGCACTTTTGCATCACAAGACTGAATGGTAAGTCTTGAGACAGGGATCCAGGAAGGAGAGAGGGGCTAGCATCTCACCCTGTGGCACATCCATGGTTCCTCATAGCCTAGAGGCTTCAGCTTCCTGCTTTAGCCTGAAAGCCAAGGCTACCCAGGAAGGGACTATTTTCCCATAACACACAAGACTTAGACTTGCAACAATGGAAGCCATGGGGTAATTTGCTGAAATATCATCACAAATAGTCTAGGGAGAAAGGATACCAATGACATGGGCTTGGGTATAGGAGTAAACCTGAGAGGCATTTAATAGGACTGGAGGTCAAATGAATGCAGCAAGCATCCACGAAGCAGCATCAAGGCTGTATTTATTTCCTGTAAAACATCAACACAGCATAGTAGCTTAAATTACACAAACATGTCCACTTATAGTTCGACAGGGGGTCAACAACCCAAAAGGATAAGAGGCCGTTGCTGTCGGGAGTGGCTTCTTTGGGATGTTCCGGGGGGCGGGGGGAGCTTTGTTCTTCCAGCTTTGGGCAGCCATCACAAGATCTTGGCTTGAGGCAAGATCTCTTTAACCTCTGGCTTCTATTTTCACACTTCCCAGAGGCCACTCTGATTTTCTGCCTCCCTCTTGGAAGGACCCTTGTGGCTTCCAGGCTCACCTAGAACTTCCTCATCTCAATATCCTAAATGTTATCCCATCGGTAACTTCCTTTCTGCCACATAGGATGCATTTACGAGTCCTGAGAGTTTGGAGGCCAGTGTCTTAGGGGAAGTAGGAAATTGTCCGGCCTGCCACAAGAAGGAAATTCAGATTTATTCCTTTGTTTCTTTCTTTCTTTGTTTATTTCTCTTTATTTTGTGTTTCATCTATGTATTTTCAAGTGTATGTGTGTATATGCCTATGTGTCATGGTGCATGCATGAATACCAGAGACCATCTTATGGGAGTGGGTTCTCTCCTTCCTTCCACCATGTTAAGCCCAAGAATTAAGCAACTTACGTCTTCAGCTTCAGTTGGGTGGAAGGTGACCTGAACTGCTGATCCATCTCCCTGTCAAAACTTAGATCTCTGACTTTAGTGACCAAGTCAGTGGCTAGGCTAGTCTTGGTTTCCTTGCTGAGACAGATGCCTGCAAGGAGCCCTGTAGAAGGAGGATGATTTATTATGGACACCAGCTCAGAGGTTTCCAGTCTGTGGTTGACTGGCTTCCCTGCTATGGATATTTACCATGGGAATTGTCAGAGCAGGACATGCAACCCTAGAAACATGACCAGAAGGCAGAGGAAAGGGCGACAGGATAAGATACGACCACCAAGGATGTGCTCCAGTGGCCTACTTCTCCCACAGAGTGTCTACCTCCAGAAGTTTCCACTGCCTCTCAGTGATGAGCCCTGAACCCACCAAAGAGTCAGTCCATTGAGTGGATTAGAGTATTTCCCAAAGCCTACCAGTTGACAGCCAAGCTTCAGTACAGGACCCTTGGGGAGGCAGAACATACTTCATCCAAACCTTAAAGATGATGCTCTGGATGTAGGAGATGGTCCTTCTAACCAGAAGCTCAGGACATACACAGGAAGGGCATTCTGACTGGTGGAGCAGGGGACCGGTGTGACCTAAAAATGTGGCACACTTTTAGGTCTCCAGTGACAGAGACCAAGGTAGCCACAGAAATAAATGAAGCTTCTAATTTCACATTCATTTCTGGGGGTGGGGAAGGCAGCAAGGCTAGGAAGCGGGGGAACCCCATTTTGGATAGGAGGAGGCATGGTCAGAGCCCAAAGCTTAACATGGTGGAAAGAGAAAGCTCACTTCCATCAGATGTCCTCTGATACTCGTGCATGCACATACACACTCATACACATAAAAAATACATCAATCATCCAGGAAAGGGGACTGAAGAGATAACAGGGTCAGAGGAGGGCACAGGGAAGGACTGCAACATCATGTGGAGAATGAGAAACAAATGGGATAAGACAAAAGTCTGTCCACTCCCGGGTGGCCCTAAAGCCATTTTGAACAGAGTGGAACAAGATTAGCTGAAGTGTCTTGGTGCAATATTCTTGAGGATATTGAGACAGGGAGCTTACTGTGCCAAGGGCAGGGTGGAGATAGAGGAATGCTTTGCAAGGAAGGCTCTGCAGGGTGGGACACCATAGAAGAAGAGGGCTTGTTTTGTGGGTCCTCCTCTGACCCAAGTCTAGAGATTAAAAAGGGGGGAAGGGGGAACCAGACATTGATGGCTTGGGACTGAGAAGGTGGAGTTTCCGAGGATCTGTTCAGGAGCCTAAACCCAGCACAGCCTCAGCCTTACCTTCTCCCTTGACCCTTGATCAATGACTTCAGCTTCAAAAGCAGCAGCTGATTACATCTGAGAGCAGGAAGAGAGGCAAGACCTGAGACTAGCCACCTGTGAGAGTGAACCTGAACATTACCTGGAGTCCCTTCCTCTTTCTTCCCCTTAGCCATGGGCCTCAGTCTCAGCTTCCTTCCCCCCCTCCCATGTGTCCCAAACAAGGTCTCAGTGCTCTGTGTGACCACTGCCAACTCACTCACATCTGTGGGCCTCTTGATGAAATGAGACACTTGGCTGCAATGGCCGCCAACAGTCTTCCCAGCCCTCGTGGCCCGGGAAGCACAGCCTTGGACACGGATGGGCTGTCTAAGTTGCCGCAGGAGCTCCAGCCTCTTTGGAGACCGGCCCAGGGCTCTGTCGCTTGGTAAACATGATGCAGGCCTGTTTGGGGCCTCATAGCTGTGGTTTTCTGTTTTGCTCAGCAGTAGCTTCAAGGCCAGGGCTGCAGCAGAGCCAGCCCAGCAGGAAGGGAGCGGGTAGAAGGGAGATCAGCTTCTCCACACCAACCCCTCTGCTTAGCTCAGAAAATTTACAAAGGGAAGAAACTCACATGCCTGCTAGACTCTTCCTCCACCTCACCCCACCCATCCCAAAGCAGTTTCTAATTCCTCTTGCAAAAGAAAAGACCCACTCTCAAGTTGTCCAGACTCAGTTTGGGGGAGCAGAAACTCAGTTCACAGTGTTAGTGAACTTGGAAGGAGGAGGCCATGTCTACAGCTGAGATGTGGGTGACTGTAGACCCTCACCTAAAGCAACAGCAGGCCCTATGGGACCAGTCTTGTTATTTGGAAACCATTCAGTTTGCCTAGACCCTCCAGGACCTGGCACACAGGAGTCCTGTGTAATCCTCGTTTAATGAGCCAAGTAGAGATCAATCCAGGAAAAGACAAGATTACTCTTGGAAAGAAACAATACATTGGCTGTGGAGGGTGTGACTGATAGGATTGGCACCCCTGGGTTCCTTCGCCCATCTATGAAACATCCCCCAGATGCTAGGGACAGGGCGGACTGCATACCCTGTGTTGCCTCTAGCCCTGCTGAGAGAAGCTGTCTGATCTGGGAATGCATCATGTCCCCAAGGTCAATGCCCACCTTATCCATGATGTCCATGCCAGAGTAACTCCAAACTACTAGAACTCTCTGAGACAGTTTGCACTTCCAAGCAACCCACATGGAGAGACAGAGGCCGAGCTTTGTATCTCTGTTCAGCTTCTCTGGCTCTGTGAGCCTGCTCTCTGACTACCTTGCTGGAGACCCCGGAGAACACCCTCCATAGCCCCCTTGTGCAGGAATCTGTGTTTTAACTTCTATTTCTAGTGAACCTGACCCAAGATGACAGAGAGCACCTTCCAGACAAGCCTGGCTCTAGACAGTTCTCTAAGCTAAGGAGTTGCCAAACTGTCTGCCCAGCAGCAGGGGAGAGCAGAGGGCATGGACAGCTGGCATTTTGCGAGACCAGAGCTCAGCACTGCAGCTCTGCACATCCGGGGAGTGTGGGGCGGGGGCCGGGGGGGGTGTCTGAACTATAGCAGTAGCAGAGAGACGCAGAGCACGGATCAGTTTCTGGAAGCCTCTGAGGCTACTGAGGTTGCAAGATGCCAAGACTCACCCCAGCTCGAGAACTGTTGACCGGTTTGTTCTTGTCAGCTGGCAGCACAGAAAAATAGGCATGGCAGAACCTGCAGACAGTGAAGACCAGGCTATCTCAAGGCACAAAGGATCTAGGGCCCAGGATAGATCAGGAGAGCCCTGAACTCCTGCTAGCTGAGAACTTTACAAATATCAGGAAGTCCTTACCTAGGTGGCACCAGAGGTAACTAAAACATAAAACAGTTTTGAAAGTGTACAACAAAGACAAGAGCAACAGTAGTGGAAATTTTAGGATCCAGAATACACCACAGGCTAAGGTGGGGCCGAGGACCCTGCTAGCCCACTGCGTGCCATTCCTTCATTTAATCCCACTGGATCTGTAATCTCCATGTTGCGCATGCTCATGTGTACTTATATGTAACCAGGAAAACATCGCATTAATCTCTCCTTACCCACAAGAGTATGTCCTAAGATCCTTTCTATCCAAAGACAGGAATAATGCCTTATTCACACTGTTTCATTTGATACACAATCCATATTAAAAATTTCATTTTAAAGTTAGACATAATAAGAGATCTATTCATATGTAGATACATGCATGCATACATACATACATAGCTACAAGAACAGCAATGTAAAAAGAGGAGAGCTCATGGTCACTTGGCCTTCCCTGGCACACTAGGAATTGCCCCCAGTACCCAGAGCACAGACAGCCTTCTGCCCAGAGCTGTCCCCCTCCATGGCAGCAGCCTCTTGGACTCCCATGAGGGACTGAGCTGCGTTCTAAAGCTACGTCATGAACCTGCCTCCGAAATGGGGCCTGCTTCTATGTTCCCAATCCTTATCCTGTTGGGAGAAATATGGCCAATGGCAGTAACTTCTGGCTTTCTATGAGGTCAGTATTGGGTGCATTAGACTTTGCAGTCTCAAATGTCCCTAAGAACAACAGACACATTCAGGCACCTCCAAAGTTGCCTCCAAGCTGTGACTCCAGACTTGATCACAGACCTATAACATTATCCTCTCATGTCAAAGGTCCCCAGAGGTATGCACTGGGCTCCATGAAACTTCTAGAGCATTTGACCTTAGCTCAAAGCTCTCAGCATCAAGGCACAGAGTTTGGACGTGAAGGAGCACAGTTCATACAGTTCTTGTCTCTGTGGGAAGTAAACAGCAAGTCCCTGGCTCCCCATTTACAGCTCTAGGGACACCTACACTGCTCCTCAATAAAACAAGCCTCAGCCTCCTCTTCTTTAAAACTCATCACTGTAGACTATGCCCTGTAACAAATATTCCCGCAAATATCAGTGACTTCTCTGGCACTATGATTTTGCATGTGTCCCCCAAAAGTTCATGCATTAGAAACATAATTCCTAAATTCACATGTTCAGGATTTTTGGAGAAAAGGTCTTTGAGAGGTAATTAAAATTAGATGAAGGCAAAAGACAGGAACTCCATAACATAGTAGCTTTGTGACAGCAAGAAGAGAGCTCCACACTCCAGAGCTTGCTCTGTCTGACCACATTGCCCTTTGTCATGTTGTGATGCAGCCAAAAGGCCCTCCTTCGCCAGACACCTAGCACCCAAGAAGGAAGAAGGGGAGAAGAAGGTAAAGAAGAAATAAGATGGGGAGGGGAGAGGAAGAGTTGTTTCCTCTTCTATGGGCCACACTTATAAGACTCATCCTACCTAAATCCCAATCCTAGAGAACATACTAAAAGACTGCAAAGATTTACCAGATTCTCCTAGAAGATTCCAGAATATTAACTCAAATGCTTTCTCTAGAGGTTAGCTTATCCGTGGGTGCTGAAAATGCTCACCTTCCCCAAGGACGTTGGGAGGGCGAGCGGAAAGGCTCAGCTACTATGAGCTGCATCCCCCACCTCCATTTTATTCCTACAGATCTATTTAGAAATCTCCACAGCCTCCTTCCCTCTCAGTCTAGCATGCCATACCACATCACAATAAACACATCAAAATGCATCCATATCCTGTTTCAAATATCATTTACATATAACTTCAGAGAAGCTGGGGTGAGCTCCATTTAACAAGTTGACATGATATTACATTATGCACATATTCAATTAAACATCAATTAACTTTGATTTGCAGTCATTTGGGGAAGTTGATCATTTTTTTCCCTCTGTCATCAAATACCCTTGGAAAGACTGTAATCTGCAGTCCTTGAGTTGGAAGTGCTCTGTCCCTCCTGAAGGCTCCATTGCTGGTTGACCATCTATCTGTGCAAGCCCCAGCAGCTGTCCATTTCTTCAGTTGAAAGCTTTACCCTCTCCTTTCCTCAGATGAGAGTACTGAGAGCGCAGGAGAATCTGGGTGACCCCAGGTCCTGTGGTCCGAGCCAAGAAGGGAGGAAGCAGCCATAGATTCAAAGGAGGCAGTCCATGCAGCACAAGAGGCCTTGGGACCAACATCACAGACCCACGTGTGAGTTACAGTCAACAAAATTCCTTCTTTCTCAATCTTCTCTGGATTCCCATCTAATATCTGTGAGGTTTGCACCATCACCCCCACTTTCCAGATGAGCCAACTGAGGCTCAGGGACATGTGAGAGAATGTCCCCGACGGAAGAGCTCTGGCTTCACCTTCCTGGCCACCCACTAAGGGCAGATGATTTGATATGTGTTTTCTCTTGCACATATCTCTTTGTGAATTCTTCCGTGGCCTGTCGGGATCCAAGGTCGGTCGGCAAGGGGTGCCAGGCAGGGGAGTGGACCATGGTCCCAGCCCTGAAGCTGGTAGAGAAGGCACAAAGCCAAAGAGTTGAGTAAGTTGTGCTGTGGAGCGTCAGAACGTGTCAGGTCTCGCCCCAGTAGGCTGCTCCCTGGGATTAGCAGATACAATCCTGGAGCCAGGGAGCCATCTCCTTGGAACAGCTGTGCAGGGCAAGACAGGGCGGGGAGGAGAGAGCCATTCATGGGCGGAAAGAGTTTCGAGTGGCCTGATGCCAGGGCATCTGGGGTCATAGTGCGGTCCCCAAGTCCTTCTTTCCCAAGCCAGGGCATCACTGGCTGTCTGAGTCTGATATCACCATTGAATCTGCAACTCAAGACGACGTGCTGAACCTGCCTGTCATCCCACAATCCACAGTTATCTGAGGAAGCTTTGTGAAGAAGCAAAGCAAAACCTTTGGAGATGGTTCCCTTCTGCCCCCCCTCCCCCTTCCTCCCTCTCCTCCTCCCCCTTCCCCTCATCTCACCGCCCCCCCCCCAACACCACAAGCCAGAGTGAGCTTCCCATTCTAGCTGGGCCCCAGCAGCTCCCAAGTGAATGATGAACATCTACAATGTGCCAAGATCCCTACCAGGTACTTATCAGACAGGCTCTTGTAGCTCACAGAAACTCAACAATGCAGCAAGCATCATCCTTTTGTGTGTGGAGGAGAAGAAATGGACAGAGAGAAGTTCATTCATTTGCCCAAGGCCACCAAAGTAGAAGGCAGGAGAGTAGGATTCCAGACCATATGGGCTTGCCTCCATGATCTTCTGAAAGGACACATCTCACATTGTTTTCTCCATGTTTGTTTGCCCTGCTCCTCCAGGCTGTGAGAACCATGGGACAAAAGACAAGAGCCTTAGCTTAGCATTCGAGGCCCTCCACAGTCTCCCAAACTTGTAACCATAGTACTGCACCCCCAGACCCCTTTCAACCATGCTATCTATGTGTTTTCAAAGAGCTACCCTTGCAAGCCTAAGTTCATCTGCCAGAAGTGGCCTTCACCATCTCTTCCCCTGTCAAATCCACACTCCACATAGTGAAATCAGAGACAGTGACTTGAAAAAGGGGCCACTTAGGTTGGAGTCAGTTAATCCTTTGGATTCATGAAACAACTTTCACATTCACGACGACGTGATATGGCTGAGGAGACACGGGTGTTTATTCAAATATCAGGTCACCAGACCTGGAACACTTTCAGGGCATGCCTGGTGAACTGTTTGTGTCTGAATCCTAGCAACTGGCATGGGGTTCTGGCTCAGAGCAAATACTCCTTGCAATGATGATGGATGGATGGACAGATGGATAGATACAAAGATAGATGGATGCTTGGGTAGAGTACGGAGTGACTGGACAATGAGGTAGATGTATGGATAGATTGGATGGATGGATGGACAGATTGATGGTTGGTTGGATAACTTGATTGCAAGATGAATAAATTAATAGAAGGATGGAAGAAAAATAAATGAGCAAATTACTCATGTCAATAAAGCACAAAGCTACTTGGCCCTGGGAGACTCCAAGGGCCTTCCCTGTTTGTGGTCCTTACAACCTTTTGTTGCTAACCAATAAAGATATGGTAGGCACCCTTTGGGCAAAGAACCAAGACTGTCTCAGCAGGAGAGGGGAAAGGACCCCAGTCTAGAGCTCTGAGCTTACATCCTGGAATCCATGGCTGCACTCGAGGAAGAGGAGGCCCTGCCCTATCCCTAGAGAGGAGCCAAGCAGGGAGGAGTCCACAGTTCCATCTTTCCATTAGCTAAGAAACTCTTCCAAGCCTGGCCTCTCCCAGCTCCCAGATTCCACTGCTCAGGATAATCGGAGCCTGGGCCTGAGCCCAGTGTTGCTCCAACTCCAAACCCAAAACCACACTGGCTTGAGTATGAGAGGCCTGGGGAGTCAGCATCCAGGAGGGCAGGGGCAGGAAGAAACTTGACCAACCTCTGGAGACAGCTTCAAGCAGCTTGACCTCCAGCCAACAATGATGTGATCAGGGATTGTAGCCCCTCTCCCAGAACACTCAGGCTCCTTCTGACACGGGCTTCATGCTGGGTCCCACCACACCCTCAGCTCCCCTCAGTCCCCACCCAGCAACCTCACATCTGCAGCAAGACTCTGCCAAGTTAACAGCTGTGTCCTATGCTCCAAATTTCTCCCAAACCCTGTACTACCTACATCACTAAAGCCACATTCCCTTCTGACCCCAGAGCAGGGCCCTCAGGAGATAAAGGCTCACGAATCCTTGGGAATCTGCTCCTGGGCAGCATTGAAGACAGGCTGGTGAGCCTGGAGCTTGGACAAAGCTCTTGCAAGATCTTGAGGGCAATCAGGGCCCCCATGACCACCCAGCACAAAGTTTATCAGCCGCTCGCCTGCTTTCCAGCATCTAGGGCTCTCTCAAAAGCTAGCAGGCCTGTCTGTGGGCTGGAAATAATACGAGGAAGGGAGAGGGTCTCTCCGCTGTTGCACCTGCCTTCTCCTGCTCAAGAAAGCTCCAGAAAAAGCTACTATGGTCAAGAGAATGGAATATTGGTTCTTTGGCCACTCACCAGTTTCTGAAAATTGGAAAAGAGCCCTGACTCTACCCACATAACATCCTAGAAGCTGTTGCACTGGGGTGGGCGGGAGGGATTCTTATGGAGGCACAAACCCACTGTTCCTAGATCCACCCAAGAAAGCATGAGCCAAGTCCTTGGCTACATCTGAATCACTAGTGAACAGCCCTTATTGGGCCAGTTCATAGTTTTTACGCCATACATTTGCAAGCCTTCCAGCGGGATGTGCTTCCTTCCTCGAGGCACACACCCATTTTCAGCACTCATCACTAGAAACCCACCCGTCACCATGGCCTGATGGCAGTTACCAGGTTCTCTGCCTCTTATTCAATGAACTGAATGAAATGAAGCCTCACACAGATTGCAAAACCAGCAAGGGGATTCTAAAGCAATGCAGTAGTAACGAATCAGAAAGAAGTATGTTGTCGAGAATGACAGTAGGCCCCGTGAGCGAGGGTACTCAAGGGCTCCAATTATTATTTAGGGCTTCTCTTAATGGGGTTCAAGAGAAGAAGGTGTATGGCTGTTAAGGGACATAACACTGGTAGTTCTCCGTTTTGATTGACAGACTTGAATGAGGATTACACAATTACATAAACCTATGCTCATGCACATGTCCCTTCCTGCAATGCATCTGATTTTAATCATACGCCTGCCCAATTATACATAGGCATAAGATGGTAAATAGGGGATTCTCCCTAAGGGTTCACTCAGAAGACACAGTTTGCCTTATTCTGCAGACATTCAAAACCAGTCTTGGCCGGATGAGCCCATTGCCAGGAGTTCCCAGGTTTGTTCCAGTGTGTGTCTGAATGGAAACAATGCATTATCAAGAGGTTGCTAAGAGGAGTAACTTACTTCCATTTATTAAGCAGATACAAGGTGCAGCTCACTACATTTCCCAACTATTAGGAAACGGGCTGTGCATACTTGGTTTACCAAATCAAGTCAAGTCCCCGGCTGTGAAGCTATTCCCTATGCTTGCCCACCTCACATCGTACTGAAGCTACTCACATGGCCCCTGGAATCAGTCAGCATCGGGGAGGTTTTGTTGGCAGGATCAACCAGCCCCTTACCCTACATCAGTGGTTTAACAAAACACAAATCCATGTCTGGTTTACAGTCCATATCTAGTCACCTGCTCGAGCCAAGCCCACGTTCTGATCTCCACCCATCCCTCTGACCAATAATGCCTCGGGAACCATAGTCCCATTTTGTAGCAGCCAAGACCTCCATGTCCCACAGGAGACTTCTCTATAACCACAAAAACACTTGGGCCACTAGGCTAAAGAAGGCCAACAGATGCCTGATCTCACCGTGTGGCTTTGGGGGTGTTTCTTAGCCTGTTTGAGACCCATCATGATGCATGGGAAGAAAAGATAGGGGTCCCCAAGATGCTTGGCATCTTGGGACAAACCATGCCCAATATCCAAGTCTGACCCAGACCTGGGGCTTCTAAAATTCTCTCTCTGGTGACCCACTAGGGGCATGAGGGCTGGCTAGTTAGGGCTTATTCTTAAGCATAGTTTCTTCGCTCCCAGAAATCCTCCACTGTTTGGACAGTTACACCCGCAGCAGTCCTGTAGCATGATTACATGCTACCAGTGACAGAGTGTTCACTGCCTCTGAGTAGATTCTGCCCTGTTCTTGGTTTCGAAAGTAACATAATTAGGCATGTGGAGGGATCATTCTGAATGGGTGAAAACACTGGGGTGTACTCCAGAGCCTCACCCAGTTCAGCCCTAGCCTCTCAGCCTCTAGATTGTCAAGCTTGCCTCTCAGATTGGACCATTACCCGTTTCTCCCTTAGTCTGGCTGGAGAATTAACTGATCTGATCCTCAAGGAGCTGATTTCCCAGGCATGGACTGCTCGGAATCCCATAGTATGCCCCCTAAGAAGCTTCATTCAGTCTGTGATTTTGCACCAGGCTTCCCAACCTCCAGACCTCAGCATTACACAGTCATTAAATGGAGGATGGGTCTCTATAAATGTTACCTTCCGGCTAGCTAAGAACCCCACCTATCCTGCCATCTTCCAGACCTAAGGAAAGTGACAGAGAAGTCAGCAGGGCTCCTAGTGAAGGTGGAGGAGATACAAGAGCAGACCCCAGGCTGGCCTCATGCCCGTTTTGTCAATGTCTGCTTTGTCTGGAGCTCACAGCAAGCAGGTGAGTTCATTTTCCATTAAGGACAATTAGCTCTTCATTTGCATATGCTAAATGCGACATTTAAGGGAACAGTTCCTCCCCACCCAAACAGGATGAAAGTCCAATGACAAGCAGGCAACCTGCAGTTTGGGGCAGAGGTGTAATTGGCTCTTATTAAGGGAGATGTGGGAGATACAGGTTTTGAAATGCAAATGATTGCATCAGTCCTTCTGCCAGGCCAGCACAGGGAATGAAAGGAGGAAGCTGGGCCTCTTTTCTGCTCCAAGTCTGCACAGGGCAGCCCTCCTTCCTGACCCACAGCAAGACAGTCAGAGAAACTTTGCAGAAGGGATTCATAATCTGCCAGGGAGAGCGGAGAGTAGGACAGTCACCTTCCAGCAGCCCTATCCCTTGTCCAGGCCTGCCCTGTCTGAGCCAACCACTTCCTACCCCCTAAAGCAAGGTCTAGTAGCTTGTTCCACCTGAGTCCAACACTCCCAACTACTTCATCATGGCTTCTCCCACACCATACAATCAGGAGGCCCTAAAGACCCACACACACAGTATTTGCCACTTCCCTGCCAAGAGGTCTCCTCCCTCCCACCTACCGGACCATCTCATTCCTGTCTCAAGCTAGCTTAGAGGATGTTTCATCTACCTTACGAGCCCAGACTGAAGCCATGGTAGCATCCTTACCCCCTGGGACTGAGACTTGCTAAAAGCAGAAGAATGTGCCTCATAAGAGTCACATCATAGAAAAGAACAGAAGTAAGTAAGTAAAAGAAAGATAGACAGAAAGAAGGATGGATGGATGGATGCATGCATGGATGCATGGATGAATGGGGTATGGATGGTACATGGATAGGTACATCAGTGGATGCCTTTTTGTATTCTATGAACCTTCCCTCTGCCCTTGCTTTAGCATATAGCACTTCTAATTGTATAGATGAAGAAAAAGTAAGACTATGTGAAATAAATACCACATTCTGCAACTCAGTGAGGAAATCCAGAGATGAAGGGCCTATGTCATGCCTCAGGAAACCCCACTCAAATTTGATGGCAATAACTTGGCCTCAAAGTCCTCCACTGTGATGGAAGTCTTCTACCTAGCCACCTCTCCCATGTGACAGTCACAGGTCCTTACACAACCCTAATCATCTGGGCCTCTTCAGATCCAGAGGCTAAGGATAACTAAGCAGGCACATGTTTTGCTCCTGTCTCTCCGTCTATCTGCCTGTCTGTCTGTCTGTCTCTGTCTCTCTGTCTCTCTGTCTCTCGCTCTCTCTCTCTCTGTGTGTATCTATCTCTACTCTGTCTCTGTGTTTCTGTCTCTCTGTCTCTGAATTTCCCTGTCTCTTTGAGTGTCTCTGTCTCTCTATTTCTCTCTGTATGTAACTATCTATCTATCTATCTATCTACCTACCTACCTACCTACCTACCTACCTACCTACCTACCTATCTATCTATCTATCTATCTATCTATCTATCTATCTATCTATCTATCTCTTTCCTTTCTCATAGATCACAGACTCCCAGCTGGCCACTCCAGAAGGAAGAAAGTAGTCACAGAGCCTTCTCCAACCTGTCTTTTCAGGTTCCCAACTACCTACCCATAGATCTCACCATTCCCTCCCAAGACAGAGAGGACCTCCCCATTGGAGGTGCCCCAGACATCTAGAATAGAAGGTCCTGAGATAGGAGAAGTGGAGAGGCAGGGACGGGGTAGGGGGACAGAGACAGAAAAAGCAGAAAGATGCCTGGATCCACACATTGGGATGAAAATAGTAAGTGGTCTAGGCAGCTACAAAAACCTTGAGGGTTTGATGCTGACCTGTAACTGGATAGCCAGAACATTGTGTGGGTAGAAAAGACTTACCCAGAAGCTCTCATGCCGACCCCACATGAGATTCACCTAGGACCACTTACCCCTTCTAACAGCTGGCCACCCCAAACCTATTAAGTCACAACACCTGGAGAAGAAGGCAGACATCTATATGTTTTAGGATCCCTGGGAGATTCCTGCATGATTCAAAGTTTGGCAGCCACTGGACTACACGGCAGGGTTGGAACTATGAGCTACCACACCCATTGTACAGGCTAGAAAAGCAATGCCTGGGAGGTCTCCAAACTCTGAGACATAGGTCTGCAGAGCAGGCTCTACCCTAGAGGCCAGCCTTTTCCCACACTGAGCCCTAGAGATAACCACAAAGAGACCAGGATCCTAACTCCAAGGAGCTCCAGATCTGCAGAGGTTTCCTGAAAGAGGTTCTAAGTCTGGGGAAGGGAGGGGATGTCAGCAGGCAGGAAGGGTCCCAAAGACAACATGGTGGGGAGTGAGTGTTGTAAGCTAGGTGCAGGTCTCTGTACTGGCCAGATCACGCATTTCTCATAAAATCCAAATGGTCCTTGGCTCCAGCCCAGGAACCTCTCCCGTCTGACTTCATTCTCTGGCATGCAGGGGGGGGGGCGGAGGGGCGGGGAGGGGGGTCTGTTCCTGGATTGTGGGGCCCAGACATGGACTCTATCTGCGTCTTTCCTGACATCGCTCTAAAGGCGGTGGCTTAAAGATAGCTTCCAAGGAATTTGGGCTTCTTCCTCCAGGTCTATGCTGGAAGCACAGACGGCCACATGAAGTCCAGGCTACAGTTGTCCAGGAAACCAGAAGGGCTCATGACGTTCCCTGTCCCCAGTCCCCAACCTATCTATTCCAAGGAACTGAGACCAGCCAAGTTTTAAGCATGGGACAGCCTATTCCCTCACAGCCCTCCAGAGTAGACCTGGAACCCCTGGTTCCTCTGCATCCACACATTGGGTGACCTTGAAGAAGCTGTTTAACTGCTTTGAGTCTGGACCTAATGATAATGATGATCCTCACTGCCCAGACATTATGAAGTTGGGGTTAAATAAGGCCCATGAAGTCGATGGTGCTTTGGACACGTTATTTTGTTTCTATTGCCTCAGCTAGCCTGTCTTTAAAATGGGAACAATTATACTTAAGAAGGATAAAATGAGGATTAAATTCATTAAAATGAGTCAATCTACATAAAGTGCTTAAAACAACATCCAGTCTATTTGCTGGGCCAGACGAGACTCTAAGCGTGGGGCTGGCACAGAGAGGCACAGGAAAATGCCTGCCTCCTTTCTGCCTTCAAGGCACTTTGAGGATACAGGCAGGTCAGGCCTTCTTTTGACAGCTAGTGGCTGGCTCTGAGCCAGCTCTGTAAAAAAAATAAAATGGAAATGGTACCTACTTTCTCTTCTCCCTTTCCACAAAGAGACTGAAAAACAGAAGCTTGGACTTTGGGCAACCTTGTACTGCTGTGTGATCCAAAGACAAACATTGGAAATTACTTGGGGATAGCTGGGCACACCACCACGCCTGTCCCACAACAGCCACTATACTGGCTCTCCTGCTGCCCAGAGCTGAGCAGCTCCAGCCCTTTCTTCTCCTCGCCCTGGGCGCCCTAGAATTGTGGAAAATAATAGACCAGAGGGTCGTTTTGTTCTGTTTGTTTGGGAGGGTTTTGGTACAGGACAAAAAGAAGCATAGACACCAGGCTGGCCAGCATTTCCACCAATGTCCAGGTCACATGGAGGCCCAGCTCCCACGGAGAGCACTGAGGGTCAAAAATGTTTGTGTCTTGCCATTGGCCCAGGAGATGTGGAAGAGTGTGAATTTGACCATAGGTCATTTGACCCTGCCTCACCCAGTCTTTCACCAAGCCACATTCTTCAGGAATAATCTAGAAGTTTCTGCAGAAGTACCTGGTTCTGAAAGGGACAGGGAACAGGGAAGTCATTGCCAAGCTATTTCAGGTCAGAATAAACTACCATGCTGCCAAACATGAGGGTGAGAGGGGCTGCCGGGGGCATGAGCAGACATGCAGATACACACCAGAGACATACACACAGACACACACACACACACACACATGACACTCATACACACCACAAACACACACACACCACAGACACACACACACACCATACACACAAAACACAGACACACATACCATAGACCCACACTCAAACACACACACATCACAGACACACACACACAACAGATACATACACCAATACACACAAAAACACACACCGCAGACACACATACCACAGACACACACACACCACAGACACACACACACATACACCATACACACACAAACATACACCACAGATACACACATCACAGACATAGACACACATACATATCACAGATACACACATACACCACAGACCTACACACATACCACAGATACACACACACACACACACACACCAGAGACATACACACACATACACATCACAGATACACACACACACCACAGACATACACACACACACCACAGATATACACGTACACCACAGACACACAACACACAGACACACACCACACATACACACACAGACATACCACACGCCACACATACACCACACATGCACACACACCACACAACACACATATACCACATAACACAACATATACACATACCACACCTCACCCCCAAACACACCACACACACACACACACCTCCCTGCATCCCTGTGTCCCCAGGAAGCTTCTGGGGGTACAGAGAAGTTTCCAGGACTCAGTGAAGAAAAGGGTCTGATCACTACCAACTGTGAGTCTATAACATCGGACAGTCCCTCACCCCCAAGGCTGCTCCATCAGCATCTCTGAGCTCTGAGTGCAAAGTAAGTAGGACAGGAAATGTGCTTGAGTCCTGGTGTTTACATTCTAGTCCGAAGGGTGTGGGAAATAGACACTAAAGACAGTAAGGCTGAGTGATACATTAGGGGGAAGTAGATAGGCCACACCTATTGTCCCAGCATCTGGGAGGCCAAGTCAGAAGGATGAAGAGTTCAAGTCCAACCTTCTAGCTTGGGATAGCAAGGGAGACACACACACACACACATACACGTATATATATACACATGTATATGTGTGTTCATATATCTAAGGAGGAGGAGAGGGAGGGAAGGAAGAAAGGAAGGGAGGGACAGACGGAGGGAGGGGGAAGGAAGGAAAAAGGAAAGAAGGAAGGAAGGAGACCAAGACTCAAAGAACTGAGAGAAGGTTAGGCAAATGGCTCCTTGCAAGCATGATGACGTTCCGATTTCAGAACCCATGTAAAGCCGAGTGGAGTACAAGTCTGTAATCCCAGCACTCTTACAGCAAGATGGAAGACAGAGACAGAAGGACCCACAAAACCTGAAGGCCTACGCTAAAAATATCTGAAGGTGACAAATGCTGATCCAATCTCAAACCAAGTGGAAGGCGAGGACCGACATCTGAAGTTGCCCTCTGGCTTCCATGCACATGCTGTGGCACTTGGGCACCCGTACTCCTGTGTGCACACAGTAGGAGTGGCACTTGGGCTCCCGTGCTCCTGTGAGCACACAATTAGTAAGCCTGAGTCCAGGTGAAAAGGAGCTGGTCACACAGTGGCCCTGGAAGGAGAATCACCTGCTGTATAAGGACAGAGAGGTGGATGCCACAAGGTGAGGTCAGGATGAGAAAGAAAAGTGGGGACACTGAGGCACAGTGGACAGGGAAGGAAAGGGGGTGACAGACTAAAGATGGCTAGTCTGGCTCTCAAGACTAAAGGTCAGCCCAGGAGGAGGACCCTGACACAATTTTGTTTGTGTGCAGAGGTAATCACAGGGAACACCAGCAGAAACAGGGATCCCTTGTAGGTCAGAAGAGGAGAATGTGGCCAGGAGGAACAGTAGAGGTGATGAGGTGTGGAGAGATGATAGACCGAGGCAGTCAGCAGCTTTGGTTGTTAGTAGAGGAGCAGGAAGGACCCAAGAGGTGATGGAGACATTCAAAGGTTGACCAGAATGACAGATGAAGTGAGGAAGTCACCTTCATCTGGATGGAGCATCTTCTACGAGCCTATGAGAAAGCAAGGAGAAAGAGATCCTGGCTCTATCCTCTCCTGGAGGTTGGAAGGTGACTAAGGGTCTCTAGGGGATAGGGCTTGTGGGTCCTTTTGATCAAGCCTGCCCGTGACCTTCCCCAGAAAAGAAAGCAAAGGACTCAGCTATGCCCAGCAACTTGGACTCTAGCTCCTAAGTGACTGTATCGCCTGTGGCCCGGGACTCCCCAACACAGAACAAGGGAGCATCCAGGGCCTGCCTGGCAATACCCAAGCTCTCCTAGAACCAGAAGCATGGAAGGCCACATTTGAACTGTTCAGTACAGCCCAATGCCCTCCACTCTTCCTTCCACCCAGAGAAGGTAGACTCTTCAGGACATCTCCTAACCTCACCTTAGGGAAACTTGGGAGCTGGAGAGTGGAGAGTCCCTTGGACTCTGAAAACAGGCAGATGTGACTTCAGATACCCTATCTTCATAAGGCCAGAAGAAAGTCACTTGTGTGGAGATTCCATCATGCTCTGGTATCAAAGGGCTTTCTGCATGCCTTCTGGCTAACACACTGGGCAAACAGTGACTTCAACCTCACAAGATGGATATGAAGACCAACAATCTGGTTCTTCTCCATTTTTCCTTCATGTTCCAGCCTTTCAAAGGCTTTTCTTGGCCCCAGTGCTAGGCTGTGTTTCTTGTTAAGACACCCCATCCTAAGCCTGGTTGGTGGTGGTGATGGTCTTTAATCCCAGCACTCAGGAGACAGAGGCAGATAGATCCCAGAGTTCAAGGGCAGACTAGTCTACAGAGTGAGGTCCAGGATAGCCAGGGATACACAGAGAAACCGTATCTGGAAAAATAAACCAACAAAAGACACTTTACTCTAGAGTTTATGATGCTAGCATACCAGGCTTATCCTTACTTTGGCTACCAAGGAGCCCTAGCTTCAGAAATTTGAAGGTATGGATAGATAACTCTGTATTACTGTCTTAGTTAGGGTATTACTGCTGTGAACAGACACGATTACCAAGGCAACTCTTATAAAGAACAACATTTAATTGGGGCTGGCTTACAGGTTCAGAAGGTCTGTCCATTATCAGCAAGGTGGGAGCACGGCAGCATCCAGGCAGGCTTGATGCAGGAAGAGCTGAGAGTTCTACATCTTCATCCGAAGGTTGCTAGGAGAAGACTGGCTCCCAGGCATCTAGGACAAGGGTCTTAAGCCCACACCCACACTGACACACCTACTGCAACAAGGCCACACCTCCTAATAGTGCTACTCCCTAGGCCAAGCATATACAAATCATCACTATTACCATGCAGAGAACCCTTCCCTGAACCTGAGTACATGCGACTTATTGAGGATATAGATAATTTATATCTGGCCCCAGGTGACCATGGGAACTTTCCCTTTCCCTTAAGTCCATACTATTCCCCCAAGTCAGACTCTAAGTCTTCAGGCAGCATTGACTAGACAAAACATCTGGACACAGGAGCCTGGATTGTGCACAGTATGAACTGAAAGCTTGAAGCCAGGAGAATGACATGAGTTTTCTACCTTCACACTGACAGGTAGGACAGCTGGACTTACTAATTTCTGGGCTTTGTGTATGTGCATGGAAAATCGGGGCAGGAAACTAAGATGAGCCTCCTCCTGGCAGCCAGAGAAGAGTGGCAAGTAGTGGGGGGGCAGTGGAGGGAGCTGCTTTGCCCGAGCCACCTTGCTTCTTCTCGGAAGCAGGCAATGCCAAGCAGGCAGATGGCCGTCAGGTCCCCTCAGAACCCTGGGACCCAGATGGTCATCCCGGCATTAGGTAAGGCATCACAGAAGCAGCAAGAGAACTTACTGCCAGCCAAAGCCACCGAAGCTCCCATTCTAGCCAGGGGCCTCCCTGTCTTCCCTCCTGAAGTCCAGCTATTGCTGTGGCTGGGATTTGGAAGCTACAGTTCAGAATGGCCACATTCAGGAGGCCATAGCCCAGAACAGGCATGTCCTCCCAGGGAAAGCCTCTCCCATTCCTGTTGCTGGTCTGTCAGCAGACCAAAAAAACTGTCTCCTCCTCAGTCTTACAACCAGGCCGTGAGCCCAAGTCACCTCCAGACCTCTGCATCTCCCTTGGGGTTTCTTGGGATCAGGAAAAGCACTAATAATAGACTCTAATACTCCTTAAGGGCCTGCCAGAGACAGACAGGAGTTCTCAGAGCTTCATGGGTAAAAACCAATCCCTGTAATGGGCAAAAAAAACAACCCTGAGGAAAGTCTGTTGAGATCCCCACAGAAAAAGGAGACCCAGAGAAGATGCAAAGATCCTAAGTCCCTAATATTCCCCCCAATCAGACTCTAAGCTTTCAGGCAGGTTTGACTGGACAAAACATCTGGACACAGGGGCCTGGATTGTGCACAGTACTGGGAAATGAGGAAGCGAGAAGTCAACCAGGCAGCCTGGCTCTGGAGCCCGTGTTCTCAGAAATATCCATCTGTCCGAAGCCACTATGAGTTCCACACTGTACTATTCAGGGAGCCAAGACATATCACCTTGGGCTCAGGTGTGACGTGTCAAGGAGTGAACTGCCCATCACAGTCATACAGCTGCCTTGGTGGAATTGTCTAGGCAGTGGGTAAGGACAAGCCTAGGTCACCTATGTGTCAGATGGACGGAATACACAAATGTCCTTGAGGCCAGGCCTTGAGGTCTTGGAGGAAGTATGGGGACCTTAGAGAAACACACATACTGATACAAGTTCATTCAATCACATGCGTATGAATATGTGTTCACTTGATCACATGCACATGTGTGAGCTTGTACATATGTGCCCCTGGACACAGTAGCTATTCTGGTGAACAAGGGACATTACTAAGTCCCCGCAAGCATGGATGCTTCCTGACTACAGGAAGTGTGTTCCGTCTTAACGTGTGCCTAGAGGACAGACTGAAACACTCTCCCCTTCTCAGCCTCACTTTCCCCACTGCTTGAGGGGTTGTCTGAGGTCATCTCCAAGGTCTTGGGCTCCTTGCCGCCTGGCCAGTCACCTGCAACTCTCTGTCCCCAGAGCTGGCAGGAGCTGTGACTCAGCAGCAAGAAGTAGCATAGGAGCTGCCCACTGTCCCCTTCCCCCAACACACACACAAAGGGCATCTTGTTACCACAGCCTGCCAGCAGACAGGGAGGGCTGGGAGGTAAGGGGCCAGGATGCCTGTGTCAGCAGGACTGGGGGCAGGGCTCAGTTGGAGGCTCTGCCAGGGCTACTGGCTGACTGGCCACAGGATCCGCAGCAGTGGGCAAGGCCTTGGGCAGGCAGGCAGCCCCGAAGAGGAGTCTCAGGAAATGGCCGGCCCCCAGGCTTCTGTATGCAACCGTGTTTGTCAAGCTCCTTTTTGGTATCATTACTTTGCATTTGGATTCTAAATGAACCTTGTGCACCCCGCAGCAGCCTCAGGCCTGGAATTTCCCAGCTGTGTGGGCTGAAACCACAGCCCAGGCTCAGAGCTTACCAGACGTGAGACTGGGGCACAGTCGCTTTTCCAATCTGCAAAATGGGAGTGCTGAGTGGAGAAGATGTTTAAATCATACTCCCCAGTGGGGCAGACACCACCTCTCAGGGAGCCCCAATGCTGGTCAGGACATCCTGGTACCTTAGTTTCTACTGGCACTGTCACTTTCTTGCTTTGGATCCCAGGTAAAGGCACTCCTTACCTCCATTCTCTAGCCAGTAAAATGAGGATTGCTGAAAGACAGCAGAAACTAAATAGAAGATTCTTTCTGGACGTTACCTGGCATCATATTCCGACACCGAACAAAGGACAAGCCAGGAGACAATCAGAGAGTCCGCTCTAGTAAATAAATCAGTCTGCAGTACTGTTCCCATGAGTGTGTGCATGGCGTGCATACATATATACACACTGCGTGCATGAGCGGACAGGCAGGTATGCCCCCAGGCCAGTTACTTGAGCATCGAGGCTATTATGAGAGCAGACCAGGGTCCAAAGCAAAGGTTCTTCAAGATCCTTGTTCTCCTTAGGACCACTGGACTCTTGTAGCTGGTTTGTGATGTTCAGCTAGCCACATCCTTGCAGAGCAAACTCGTGGCTGCAGATGCTACATCCTCCAAACATTGGGTGGATCTAGTTACCAGCGTCCCCCTACACCATGCATTACAGTCCCAAGGAACAGTACACACACATAAACGCCCCCCAGAGTTGAACTCCCAATATTTTCCACAAACTTCTAATGTGTGGGCATCTCATCTGGTCAGCATCTGTGGGTCTCTTATACCCCAAAGAAAGGATTCTGCATTCTGTCAGGAACATCTTACTGATAGGCTTTCAAAAACTAACGTGTAATGGGTGTTAATTAGTCTATCAGATCCTCCAAATACTACCGAGCTCCCAATGTTCTTTGTCCCACTTGACGCATGAAAGAGAGGCCCAAACAGGTGAAGCCCTTGAGACAGGGGCCAGGTGAGTCAGACCCATTGGGTCAGAAAATGAAAAAGTTAGGCACAGATTAGGGGCGGGGGATATGAAGGATCGTGAGCCAGAAACCTAGGCAGAGCATAGCTACCACCTACCTTGCATGAGCATAGACTCTCCCCTTAGTTGTGGGCTTGGCGATAGCTATGAACCATCGACAGGTGAGAAAAACAGCCAGCATGTATAAAGACTCCCTTCTACCATCCTCCACTCCTGGGGAAGATCCGAAGACTTCTTGGCATTGGCATACAGTTTCCTTTTGGGCAGCACCCAGGTGGGGCATAGGTCTCAGGCACAGATTACCTCTCCTCTTCCTCCCTCAGTTGCATCAGTGACTGAGTCTGGGAGGCCCTTCCCAGGAAGGTAGACCCACCCTGGCTGAGCAGAGCCTCCTGACATAACATCCACTGGCATCCCGAAAGGAGGAGGCTCCATGGTCCCAAGAATGACATCACATAGGAAGGACTGCATTTTATTGGGTTTCTACTGCTCAGGAGGCAGTTCAAATTCACCATCTATTTAGCAAATATTCACTGAATGCCCTTGAAGTACCAGGCCCTGGGCTAAGTATAGGAACCCAGGAGATAAAAAGCTGGGAGGGTCCGTGAGCTCATGGAACCCACAGTCCAATGAGAGATGAAGACAATGAGCTACAGGAAGAGAAGAAGGTCCCACAGTGGGGACACTTGTCTGACACTAACAAGGGAAGACTTCCTGAAGGAGGTAACACTGAGCAGGACCTCAGGAAGGGTGAACAGGAGCTATGCAGACCAAGAGAAGGTGAACAATGTTAAGGGCTAAGAGACATCTAGGCAGGTGGAAGCAGGTATCCACAACTTTCACAAGAACCTTAGAACATGAGGACAAGTGCTCCACTCTACCATGGAGGAATCTGGGACTCCTGAGTGACTGAGTCAGGCAGAAGAAAGTGAGGCTCATCTAGCTGGCCAGCTTGCTCTGACCCTATACCACACACTGACATCTCCTATGAGCCCGGAAGTTAAGACGCACCGTGCAAGGAAGAGGCTGAGTTTGTTTGCCTTGCAGCATACATGTATTAACGAAAGGGGGTTTCCATAGCAGCCAAGACTCTCACCAAAAGCTTGAGAGGTCCCCATGTAGGCTCTGACAAGACCTTCTCCAGAGCCACTAGGGGAAGGAGAGCAATCAAGAGCCAGAGTTCAGTGGCAAATGGTTGGAGTCTCCAGGCCTGGGGATTGGACTTGGAACAGAATGAGGCTATGATATCTGGGGACTGGTAAGCAGCACCCAACAGCTGGAATATTTTAAATTTCCCCAGGGTCACCCAGGCCCAGGCCCAGAGCTTCCCAAGTCCCACCATGTCCCAACCAGATCTCAGCAGAGTTCAGAAGAGACAGTGAAGAGATGTGGTCTTCCCTGGGTTAGTGTGACCCCCCATATGCAAAGGGTGCTGCTACTCTTGGCATCTAGCTGAGAGACCTCAGTCTCTCCCTGCCTTCAGGAAGCTTACAATGGAGCAGAGAGGACAGACAAAAGATATGCACGCAGAAGACCTTTCAGAAAGAGAAGCCTTGTTGATTTAGTTCATCAACAACCCTTCCTTCAAGGGCCAAGTCAGGATGGAACAGTGAACCAGACAGATACTGTGAGGACTGCTGGTGGATGGGTGTGTACCTACCCAGCTTTTGATCTGCAGTTGCTCCTTCTCAATGCCCACCCCAAAGTTGGGACACTGACCAGAAGATGAGATACAGCCAATAGGGATGTTGGGGTCAGCAAAGGAGGTAGTGATATTCCTCTGTTCTGCTGATTGTCACTCTAGGAGTCTAGAATCCCAGACTTAGTCTCTTCTCACAACCCAGACCTCTGTGGAAAATAGACTGCAGATGTCTAGGCAATTCCATTAGGACTCTGGTCCCACCTGGATCATTGACAGCCATCAGTATCCCTACACCTTCTCCAAGGGACCATAACTCCGTCAGATGCACCACTGTTCTGAGAATTTGACACCCACTGTTAATTTCCAGAAAAGCTTCTTTGACTTACAGAAGGGGATCCTCCAAACTGTCCCCTCCCTTTGCTTGTCACTGGGAGTAGGAGTGTTCCAGCCTTTGGGAAGAGAACGACTTTTCATCTGTAGGAAGGAAGGTAAGAGGAGAGGACTAAGCCCACCAGGAGACTCAGCCCCTCAGTCCCTATGCTATGTGGCTCCTCACTGATGCTTCCTAGCCTATGAATCCTTCAGAAGAATGTCCTGCCCACAACCTGCCACTCCCCCAAGCTCGCCTCTCAGTGGCTTCCAGCTCCCATAGCCCTGCTTCAAATCCCACCTAGGTTCATACATTTCTCATGTACTCAAAAGTCCAGACGGTATCCACATACCTGACTTCTTCCTAAGACAAGGATGGCATTAGACGTTTCAGTCCATTAGCCAACCCTGACTTGTCAGCATCACCCTCTTTAAGGACTACTCTGAGAGGCTTCTGATGCTACATGCAAGTTCTATGGGAAAATGTCATTATTGTATAGAGGGTTTTGTCCGTTTTGGGGTGTGTGTGTGTGTGTGTGTGTGTGTGTGTGTGTGTGTGTGTGTGTGTGTGTGTACACTTCTGAGATAGATGGAATGCAGATCCTTGTGCATGACTGGCAAGCCATTCTACAACTAAGCTACAGCCTCAGCCCATGATTGATTAGTAATGTCTGCGGTGGGCGTAATAGTGGAAGCCTTTATCACTAGTTCACCATAACCAGGCAAATGCCTTCAGGCATCTGAGAAGATGCAACAGAAGTCCCTGTCCCTTTCCCTACTTTGTGCTCAGCTGTGGATGGTCTCAGTAACAAGGGCAAAATTCTTACCTTTTGACTCATGTTGTAATGTAGACAGACTAACTGGGAAGTTTGGGCCATGGAAAGCACTAGATCGAGTTTCCTCATCTGCACATGAGTAGGAGCAAAGGGTCCTGGAGGCTCTGAATTCTAGAAAAACAAAGTAATTCTCCAGTCCATGAACCCTGGACACATGAAGGGATTGCATGAAAAACTGAGTACCAACTCAGGGTCCTGAGCTGGACACTAGGGGAAACAGAGACCAAAGGAGAATGGTGGGTCTCAGACCAAGGTTACTGTCTGAGTGTGGTGCATGATGGGCTGGTAGTGAAAGGTTTGCACTGTGATTAGCAGTAGCAAAGCCAGGGAAGGAACAATGGAATCAAGAATGGTGGCCAGCCCTCTGACTTTTCATGCACCTCCATTGTTAAGTTGCCCCAGAATCCCCTTTGTTTCCCAACACTATCTCCCATGGACGAGGACCTCAGAGAAGCTTCCCAGGCCATGCAGATTTAAGGAGGTCCCTATGCACCCTATGAGTCTCCCTGCCAGCCCCTCAGTGTTACTGCAGTTCTGGTCCCTTCTGGTACATTTCAGTTCTTTCTTTGGTCTGCTTGTCTCAATGGTCCATGAGCCTCATGGGGATGGAGATGAGATCTGTGTCACACCCTGGGGGCTCACCTCCTGACTCAGATCACTGTTGTCCAAACAGTGCATTGGCTATAGCCGGCAGGGATCAAGTCCTCAAGTGCCTGGCAACTCATACAGATAAAGTAAATGAGGGGAGGCACGCCCTGTTAAACCCAGGGCAGTAGCAGCCACATGGCACGTTCCTCCCTGTGTCTGGGCTGGCTGCACTGCGGCATATTGACTGTGTTTATTTGACATATATGCAAATTACGCATATATAAACACCATGGGGGGAAACTATTTCCCAAGAAATATGCTCTTTTCCATTTTCTAGAGTAGAAGATACTTTTATTTTTTACTGATTTAGTGTGGGGTGTGTGTGTGTGTGTGTGTGCACACGCGCACGCACACACCCGCACCTAGGTTTGAACCTGGGACCTCTACTGCTCAGCCATATCCCCCACCTTTCTATCCTTTTTAATTTCCTTGCTGTTGTTAAAGTTATAGGTACCAAGAACTATTTCTTTACTCCTGCCTAAACACAATGGGCTAAGTGTGATGACCAACCCTCTGCAGCCTCAAATGGACAGGTGGTTCTCCACAGGGGCCCCCAGAACTCCAGAAGCAATAGCACCACCTATAACTTGCTAGAAACCCTCAGGCAGTTCTCAATGAAGCTCTTGGTGGGTGCGGCAGTGGGAGGTTTAGCAAGCCTCCAGGCAAATCTCCTGCCTGATCAAGTTAGAGAAGAGCAGAGACTATGGCAAACTGAAGAGCATGCATCTTCCCTGAAGGGACCCTGTGGCTCAACTCCAGTCTACCAACATTCACTGTGCAGAAATGTAAGCCACTAGCAGGCCTGTAATCCCAGCCTTGTGAAGACTGAGCTAGGAGTATCTGGAGTTCAAGGCTAGCCTTGGCTACATCTCAAGATCGTGCCTATAAGGGAGAGGAACAGGCAAAGAAGCGGGAAGACAGAGAGGGAAAAAGAATGTCAGTCTTTCTCTAAAGATTGAAAGACCACATCTCTATGTGATAATTTCTCACCTAAGTATTAGAGGTGTTTTTGAATTTGTTTTTAATCCCATAAAGACCAAAAACACTTTTTTTAAGTTGAAACCAGCCCAAGAACAGCCATAGAATGACTTGAAGAAGTGGAGATTACTCTCCACAGGGAACATTCTATCAAGAAGCTTTAAGCCCAGGCTATTACAGCCACCTTAATGCTCCCACAAAGCCCCTACCTACAGTGTGGACTGCTTCTGAATCCTCAATTTCCAGACATAGTCTACAGGTCCCAGCCTCTCTCTGGGCCAGAAGATAAAAACAAGGTGGAAATGTCTAGACCCTGATGATCACAGCCCAGATCAGGACTGTGATAGAGAGTAAAACCACTCCCTGAACCAAGCTCAAGTTCTAAGTCCTGCAGCCACCCTGTGGAGGAAAGAACCATGCGTATTTTAAAGACGGGTTCAGAGAGGTCAAATGGTTTGCCCTAGGTCACAGAGTTGGCAGATAAAGGAGTCGGGCTGTGAACCTACCTGAACCTCAACCTGTGTAGATACTAGTCTTCCAAAATGTCTATCAGCTGCAGGATGGGAAAGTCCCTGAGGAAAGGCCAAGGTTCCCTGTCACCTCCTTCTCTGGCCAGGACATGGTGAAGGCTACCAACCAATGTCAGAGTGCTGACCCCTGCAAGCAGGCACTAGTGATGACTATGATAGGCAGAGAAATCAGAAGAAGGAAGCTAGCCCAAGCTTGGTTTCAGCTCTAGAGAGTCTCTTTCTGCATGGAAACTCCAACCCCTAGCTAGGGAGTTTCCAGAGCTGGGGTCAGCCTGGAGAGAGAGCAGGGCCCAAGGTTGAAGGTTCTGAGTTCAGCCAAAAGCCTGAGTCCTCCTTCCCTGCCTCAGCCTCCATACTTTTCTTCCTTCAGGCCCGGCCACAGTACCGGGCCTCCATGGCCCAGGTAAGTATGGGTGGTTGCCAGAGATTCTGGGGAAAATGACTTAGTCCTGGCCCTGCTGATGACCCCATGTGGTCACAGCTCCCAGTAGAACAGGGCTGGCCAAGGTCCTGCCCTCCCACAGGGGCTATCACAGACAGAACACAAGCTAGCATTCTCAAGGCCACAGTAGGGGGCTGACCCCCTAGGCCCTGTCAGACCCTAGGTGAGAGTCAGCACCATCAGTCTGCATGTGAGCACAACTGGCTGAACACTGAAGTCAGTCTGGCCAGGCCCCAGAGGTCTGCTGGGGCCCTGAGGTCTCACTAAATGGGGAGAGATGGCCCCAAATGACCCACAGGAGCACACAAGGGAGAAGGAAAAAGACAAAGTAGAGACATGCTAAACACATAAATTCAGAGTCAGGAAATGGTCATCCAGTACACACACACACACACACACACACACACACACACACACACACACACACACGTTTCCATATGTGCACTTCCTTATATTCCAGTATCCGTGTAACACACACACATTCTGTATAACCCTCTGCACATTCTGCATGCACGAACCCTCCTCTCTCTCTCTCTCTCCCCCCCCCCCGCCTCGTTCTCTCTCTCTCCCTCCTCCCTCTAATTTTGAGTCCTACATTAGCAGCGCGCAAACCCGGAGTTGACTGATTGCATCGCTTTTGTCAAATGTCAGGGCAGAGCATTTACAACCTGGCTTCCTCTACCATACAAGGACACCATGTTTGTTCCACTCACGCTAAGGCAAAATGTTTGTGATGACTGTGGCTAAGAACAAGCCTGAGAATCGAGGTCCTGGGCACCCCACCCGGGATTGGGGGTGGAAGGGAGACAAATCCGGGTTGTGAGATGCGCTCTGCGCAGCCGCAGTCTGGCTGACTTCTGGGCCCCGCCAGGAGGTCGCCTAGCCTAGCGCAGCCAGGAAGTCAGCTCAGAGTGACAGCTCCCCCCCTACGCTGTTTGTTTATTCATGACTCATTCGCCTCCACAGACTGGCTCTTCTTTCTTCTAGAAGGAGGGAGGACAGAAGCGGGCGGGCGAGGACGGGAAGGGGAGAGGCCGGCTCCACAATAAACAATGAGGCAGCTGAGGCCCGGCGGGAGCGGCAGCCCAGGCACCCAGGCCCGCCTGCCCGAGGCTCTCTGTCCCCTATCCCGCCGCCACCTCCAGGCGACCCGGCGGGAGCAGCCGTAATTGGATCTCCATCGTCTCCTCCCCTCCCCGCCCCTCATCGGGGAGCCGGTTAAAGGCCGGTAACCTCGGCACCACCGGCGGATCCCAACCTGTGATTTGGCCGCCGGGCTTCCCTCGGGGCGGCTCGGCGACACCCTGCAGGCCGGGCCCTCCCCCACCGCTGGCCCTGCGTAGGTCCCGGGGTCCCCTCCGTGCAACCTCTCCCGCCTGCTCCGGGATAACAGGAGGAAACGAGGATCCCAGGCTTCAAGGGCCTCATTGTTCTGCCTCGAGGGGCACATTGAAAACGCCCCAGGATTCGCTTCCTGTGAAAACAGCCCGGGAGGGGGGGGGGATCCACTATGGAAACCTTTACCCCAACCCTGAAAGCTACCCAGATTAGACAGGGAGAAGGACATTGTTTTGATTGTTGATGGCTCATTCTTTTTTCTCTCTTTCTTTCTTTTTCCTCCCCTCGTTTGGGAACCCACCCCACACCTCCTTCCCTCCGCGGGGCTAGAGCTGAATCTTTCGGGCTGTTGAACAAGTTGGAACTGTGGGCCGTTTTTCTGCATAAATAAGGCCTGTGAATGGCAGAGCCAGATATAAAGTCTGATTCAAAGATTCAAAAGAAAGCAGGGGCGATGAAGTGGGCATGCCCGAGGAGGCATTTCCTTAGCATGGCCCTCTGAGTCATGTCTTGCACCAGGAGGGGAAAAACAGACCACATCAGGCCACAATATGTCACATGCCTCCTCCAGAGGCATGGGTCTCTGCGGCACCGTGGGGGACCTAGCTACTTCCTCCCCAGCTGGGTCAACAGAGTGAGAGGCAGCAGCGACAGGCAGAGCTGGGGGCTACTGGTCCCGAGGCCTTCTCCCCACCTTTTCCTAATTGTCCTTGGATAACGATGATGCTAAGAGGGCGCCATGCACAGCGCGTGCTAGGTGCTGAACCTCTGTAAGACAGGTTCTTTTATACCCCATATCCACATCAGGAAGCTGAGCCTAGAAGCAAACAGCCCATGGGTTGGAGAGGTAGCCCAGCAGGTCAACACTCCCAAGCCCTAGACTGAGACATCAGGACATGAGGACAGTGACAACTACCTGAGGGGCTCCATCCAGGTGAGATCTCTCACCTCCTCTGCCTTTTATGTTTGCCTCGGCCTCATCACCCATCAAGTGCTCTTCTTATCATGCTTAGCATTTTGTCTGCCTGCCCCCTTACATGTCATCAAGATTGCAGGCTCCATTAGTAAGGGATGCTGTTTTTTTTGTTCAGGGATGAATGAATGGATCCTATGCACAAAAAAAAAAAAAAACGATGCTTGCGGCACAGAAACTTCCTGAGTCATGGATGGATGGGTGGGTGGATGGATGGATGGGTGGATGGATGGATGAATGGATGGATGGATGGATGGATGGATGGGTGGGCGGGTGGGTGGGTGTCTGGGTGGATGAATGGATGGGTGTCTGGGTGGATAGATGGGTGGGTGGGTAGGTGGGTGTCTGTGTGGAAGGATGGATGGGTGGATGGGTGTCTGTGTGGATGGATGGATGGGTGGGTAGGTAAATGAGCAGGTTTCCCCCTATTGACCATTCCTCCTGTCTTTGTGCATGTGGGTAACTGCTCCTGGGACCTGGCCATGCTTCCCACTCCTGTGGCTTCCTCTGATCACATCCTCCTCATTGCTTTTCATCCCTCCAGGCCTGACCGACCCTCCCTTCCTTACCTCCTACTGACCCTTCTAGATCCCTGCTTCCTCTGAGGATATATCCTCTGTCCTGTGAGCCTCCCAATTGATCCCACGCCTCTTTCCCATCCTGGATGGGTTTCTGGACCATGATGCCATTAGCTCCATAGGATGGGGGTTCCCCTCAAGCCCGGTGTCACCTGTCACATTTCCCAGTGCCTCTCTTCTCCATGACCACAGCCTCAACTCACTGTCCTTTACTCAAAGCCTGATGTCACCTGCTGGTTTTTAGCATCCACATGGCCCATCTGATACATGGAGTCTCTAGACTGTTAGCTCCCATCTCCAGGCTCCTTCTTCCCTAATGCCCATCTCTTGTCTAGGGGCCTACCCCTTCACACCTGTCTATGGCCAACCGTGGACCGGGCTACTCCTTCACACCTGCTTCTCCCATTTCAATCTCAACCATTTGCTTTTTGTCTCATTTTCCAAACTGTCCCAATAGTTTAGTCATCTGAAGAACACTCTCCGGCACTCCAGAATCCTCACTACACACTTTTCTCTTCACTCATCTGGCTGTGCTTTTTGAAAACTACACCAACCACATCCCTCCCAGCCAGCGATTCTGGGCCATGTCAACATGGGGCTCCAGGCTGGGCAGGACCCATACATAACCTGAGCATACTGTCCACTGACTGCCTCTTTCCTATATCCCTATGAGTTCATTACCTCTGGACTGTCCATTCCTGGAGATGCTCAACTCCATCAAAACCATGAAGTCCTGCTTCCATGCCCTGTTGCCTCTCAACACACACTGTTATTCTTCATAAATACTGGCTACAGGAAACTCCTTTGGCCACAGACATCCTGATATCTGTCTCATCCTGAGTCCCAGAGCCTCCTCCCTCTCTCCCCCATGCTTAGCCACTGCCACTGAGCTCTCCCGCCCAGTGCCCTCCATGCCTCCATCCACCATGTATCAATGCAGTCATGCAGTCACTTTCTCTCACTCCCTGTCCTTGCGGGGCTGCTGGGATGGATGCGTTATTCTTTGTGCCTCGGCCTGTGTCCCCGCTTCTCTGGTAGAACCTTTCTCTCCTCTAAAGGTCAAGGTTAGAGGAGGCTGATCTCCCTCTGTGCCATCTTGTCTCCTCCAGGGGTTATGGTGTCCACCCTGTCTTGCCCCACACCTCTGTTAGATGCCGTGCTCAGCTGGGTCATGCCTTCTGACTGCCACACGCTGGCACTGCTACTTTCTCCTGGTATTCTTCCCACTACACAGCCCATGACTTAGCAGAGGCGAGATCAGCCCTGAGTGTGAAGCTTGCTCCAACCTCCGCTCATCTCTCCTGCTGGGCTCAGCCAGGAGAAACTGGCCTGGACTCCAGTTCATCCAGGGCATCCGGTGACTCACTCTTGCCACCTGACCTCTGCAGGGTTTATCAATTCATTCTTGCCCAAGCTATTGCAACCATCTCCCCACCTCATGCCCTTGCTTACTGTGAGTCAGCCCCTTCAAGACTGTCTGAAACACAGACTCAAGCAAGTCTCTTGCCAGTTCTAAAGCCTGCATCGGTGAACTTCAACTACAAAGGGTGCAGGCTAACCTGGTCTCAGAGACCCCCCCAGAACCCCACCCCCACCCCCAATTCATGCATAAAGCACCTATCACCCCACCCAGCTTCAGGCTGAGCTAACCTGAGCTAACTGCACTCAACACCCTGCCTGAGTCTACTCAATTCTTTCTTGTCTTTCCAGACACTTCTCAGGCCTCTCTCCTGGGAACTCTTCCTGATTCCCTGCTCTCCCCAGAATGCTTTGCTCTGTGATCAAATTCCAAGGCCAAAGGGCCTACTGAAGAGGCCATCTTCTCCAAAGGTCACCAGGACTCTTTCCTGAAGCCTGTAGCTTCTGCACCCAGCACAAATTAGGTGCTTAGCAGAGGCAGGGAGGAGGTACCCTTCTCATGCCCAGCTGGCCCCTTCAAGTGCTGCCCCAAGGACAGGCCAAGTGTAGCTCACCCCTCTACTTGGAATACTTAAAATGCAGGGTGACTTTCTTGGACTGGACACACTTCTAGTGGCTGAGAGGTGAGGTTAGCAACTTTTGAAGCGATCAGGTCCAGCACCATTAATTTCCCTACACAGAATCAGTCTGGTTCTGCTACTAACCATGGTGGCATCTGAGCTGGTTTTCTCTGGCTCTGGGCCTCAGCTTCCCCTTCATAAAGGATGGAGACAGAGGGGTCTTTGAAACTTTTCCCACCTATACAGGAACCCTGAAGACCCAGGCTCCCCTCTGCTCTCTCTATGTGTCTTGTACTTCATCTTAACCCCCATACAACTCTGGTTGTCAAAGACAAAAGCAGAACAGTAAGCTCAGGATGTGTACAGCTAAGTTGCTTGAGTGCTTGCCTAGGATTCACAAAGACCTGGGTTGGGTTTATTCTTAGCACAAAATAAATGAGGCAATGCTGGTACACATCCCAGCCCTCAGATGTAGAGGCAGGGGGATCGCCATTCCAAGACCATATTTGGCTACATATTAAGTTTGAGCTAGCCTGAGCAGCATGAGAAACAATATTAGAAAAAGAAGAAGAGGAAGAGAAGGAAAAAGAGGAGGAAGAGGAGGAGGAAGCCAACCAAAACTGCCAGCTTGCAGGAAAGGAGGGGCTGGTTTTGTGGTAGTCAATAGGCAAAAACGTAATCCAGCAAGATCACAGGGAGACATAGCTTGACCTTTCTGAGCTGGTCTGACCCAGAGATACAGGTCAATCCTCGCTGTGGTGGCATTTAATAGCTCTCGCCAGCACCACCGTGTTACAGTCGGGGACTCAGACTAGGCATGCTCAGATCATCTGTGAGATTTTGTGGAAGACATGAAATGCTCAGTCAGCACTGGGCTGCTAGGCCAGCATCAGGGAGGGACAGGTGGGATGTACCCCCCACAAGAGCCTTGGCTGTGCCTTGAGTCGGGGGCTCCACACATTTGGCCAATGCTCCGTAAAAGAGGTTGGGTTTCAAGAGAGAGCAGAGAGGGAGAGCCAAGGCACAATTGTGACCTTGTCACTCCTAATAAAAAACCTTCTTTGGCTCCTGACTGTCAAGTGGACAAAATCCAGACCCCCCAGGGTAGCGTGCAAAGTCCTTCCCACACTGACCCCAGAATGACTTCTCCCTCCAGCAGCCATGGGCTCCTGGCTCCATCCCATCCTCCCTTACATCCCATCCTGGATGACCAGACATGCAAAGTTTTCTTCATCCCAGTGACTTTCCACACGCTGCAACCAGTGACTGCTACACCCTCCTGCCCTTCCCCCAGCCTGTTCTTTATCTCATCTCCATAGAATGTTCCTTCTTGTTCTTTCTGATCCACCTCCAATGTCCTATTCTCCACAAAACCTACTCCAGCCCCCCTGGAGCTGTGCTGAACAGTTTGTCCCACCACTCTCCAGAGCAATGCTTTCTGTGCCAGACAAACAAACAGAGCTATGTTCTAACTGATGCCGAAAGAAGCCCTGTTGAGTAGGAGACATGCCTATGCCTCAAATCACTGTCTTCTCTAAGATAACACAATGGCAGCACTGGCCGCAGCGCAAAGTGAGGTCCCCTAGCCTCCGAAGCCGTGGGCGGCTTGTCCATGATCACTTGCTCATTCACCAACAATGGCTCTAGATTCTAGACTCCAAGGGTTCTATGCCCAATCGTAATAGTTTTCTCACCTTCCCACCACCTTTGCCCAGATCTGAGATGGACCCCCTTAGGGCTTGAGGGCAGGCTCCCTCCTACCCCCATCCAAGTGACAAGGTGTTCGCTGCACAGTATGTGTGACGATCACCTGGAAGCAGGGGTGGAATCATATCAGCCTCAAGTGAGGCTGCAGAAAGATGTTCAAGGGACCAGAGCAAAAGCGCTGTGCTGCTTACCCAGGAGGCAGTCATCAGAGGATATAAAACCAGCGTTCCTTTGAAACCCCAGAGAAGAGCCATCTTGTACAGGGACTCCACAGCTCAGACTTGAACCTAAGACTTCCCCCTAATCTCAGATGAGTGAGACATCTCCCCGGGGAAGAGACCTCAACAGTCATTAAGAAGAGCTGATATCTATATGTGTTCACCGTGGAGTCCACTTTCCTGAAGAGAAGTTTGGCAGAAACATCAAAGGCAGAGCAGCTCCCTGGACACGCCCTTCTCGTGGGCTCCCTGCAGGCTAGGAAAGCCCCAGCTACCTAGGATCTCGGAACATAAAATCATCAAAGCCCAGAAGAAGAAAGTGTGGATATCCATCACAGTAGCCCCTAATGGAGTAGGGCCAGCTGGGTTCTGCCCTGGACCAGCACCCTGCTCCCCAGACCAAGCCTCTGTGTCAGTGTCTCTGGAGATAGGAGGCATCTGGATTGCCAGCAACAGGTGATAGCGTCTTCGAGGACAGCCAATCAGTGAGAAATGCCTCAGAGGGGTCCAGCTCAGCATAGCCCAGGCACCCAGCCCAGCCGCACCAGGAGCCACATTCTTTGCATGGTGTAGCAAGGAGCATCAGGGACAGAAGAGAACCTGCGTCTGCCTCTCCTAATGCCCTATGTAGACGGGATTCCAGCAAAGGGCTCCAGATCTGGCTGCTGCTGAGGTACCGGGTAAGAGAGCATGTCTCAGCTCCAGGATGGATTTAACATGCCAGGCCTGGCATGCCTGCCTGTCAACGTCCAGGCCTCTCACTTTCCAGTCCCCAGGCTAGTGTCTTCCTCTGCCCCAGCCCTTTCACAGTTCAAACTTTACCAGAATTTAGAGGGACAGAAAGAGTCCTGGCACTCAGTCAAATCTGAATGTCAGAGTATTGGTGACTGTCAGTTAAAGTCCATCCCACACAATACTTGGGAGATACTTCTACTGAAATTTACTGTTTATCAGAAGTGATGTCAGGGTCCTGTACATTTATTCACTAGATCTGGCCGTGCTAAATGAGACGACTCAGCCACACAAGCCCAGTTGTCTTCTTCACACGCACCTATGGCTCCCACACCGCTCCTGTTACCTAGCTAGGTAACAAGCTACCCTGAAACTTAGAGTTTTAAGCCAGAAACTATTTCCTGTTATCTCGGATTTTGTTGACTTGGAATTTAGGCAAGGTTCAGTCCAGAGAATCATCTAGTCTGTCTAGGGTTGATGGAGTTTGCTCTGCTAATGTTGGAGTAGTAGATGGGATCATCTGAAGCATCCACGTTAGCATCATCTGTGCCTGATACCTTTGCAGGAATGCCTGGAAGGCAGAATGAGCAGGAATTATCCCTAGACTCTTCCATATGGCCTCTGTAACTTGGTAGCCATGGAATACCTCAAGGCACCTATATACAGTGGTGGGGGCCCAGGTCAGCTGTTTGCTTTCTTACAACGCCACTTCTAAAGTACCAAAATGTCACTTCTGCCATAGTCTGTCTATAGATAAATTCTAGACTCAAACATTAGACTGTTCACATTGATGACGTAGCAGTGACACACAGCCATCTTCATGGGGGGGGGGCGGCATGCGGCCTCTCCCTGTCCCCTCCACACCTCCCTGGCCAGACTCCTGTGCCTGGATGACACCCTTCTTAGCGGCCTTCTGACCACTTGCTTTGCCTCTGCCTTCTGATCTATTCTCTGCTTACCCATTTTTCCCACTAGGGTGTGCCCAGCACTTAACACAGAGCCTGATACACAGTGAGAGCTAGGGAAACAAGGGAAGAAATATCTGGGTCAGTGAGCTGTACCGCAGCATCCAAACTGTATAGCCTGGTCCACACAACGTTTAGCAGTGCACCCACCTGTCTTAGACCCTTGTATGCAGCCCTGTAGTACTTTACAACATCCCTCAAACATGAGGTCTTCCCTCAATGACTTCTTATTGACTATCCTTTAGCACAGGCTGTCTTTTCTCTTTCCTGAGTTCCATGAACTCTTATGTACTCTCCAAAGCCTTACCCAAGTATCACTTCCTGTGGGAAGCCTCCCAGTCTATCCTGTCCTGGTTCTCATGTGAATGTTCAAATAGTAACATATAACCAACGCATGGGGTTTAGCTCCTCAGATATCTGGCAGGGATGAAATGCTTCCTTCGTCCAGGGGCACCCTCTCACAAGACCAAGGACATGGGTAAACATTTATGGAAAGCAGTCGGGTGTATCTCCCACCTCTCTACTTATGCCACATCTTGAACTCACCTCTTATCACAAAACTTTCCTGACCCATCCCCCACCTCCCATAAATGCCTCCTGTGGCATCGGGCCCTGACTTCCGCTGCACTCAGCCTGCACTCATTTAACCCTCACTGGATATTGGCAGGCACCAGCCACACCTGCATTCATTTCACTAATACCCCTGTTGGGGAGAAATGCCTGTACCTGGTGCCAGAGATACAGCCCTGTTGCACAGAGTCCCAGGGTGAGGAGGAAACAAACAAGCAAGTCGTGACAGCTCAGAGCCTGAGGAACAACTAGGAGGGTGATACTCCATGCATGGGTTGGGTTAACTTGAACTCTGAAGCCAGTTGCCCCCTGAGGGGTATACAATGGCTAAAGACCTGGAGTTGGGACACCAGCTTCAGGAGGGGCATTGAAGATCATAGTGCCTGGCCCTTAAGCAAAGAGTAGGAGGGTTGAAAAGAGAAAACTCCAGGCCAGGGCTGAAAAGCCTTCCAGGCAGAACAAGACCTTGAGGTTTGACCAAGAATCCTGGGTGCTCTATTAATGTTAGGTAATATTAATGGGAGTCCACCTGTACTGCATGGACTGTGCTCCACGTACTTTGCCTTTGTTAAGTCCCACTGAGACCTGTGACCATGTACAAGTGGAGGGCCTGGCATATCGCTGTACAAGATGGAGTAAGTTCAGTGGATGGGGCACAGTCCCATTATCACATTCACAACGGTGACGGATGGCTAATCTAACTTGTCAAATTGACAACATCTGGAATCAACTAAAATCCAAGCGGTGGGTATAACGGAGTGTAAGGGGTTTTCTTAATCAGACTATCTGAAGCAAGAATGCCTAACCCAAATCTGGGTCACACCTTCTGGTGGCAACCCACATAAAAGGACATGGAAGAAGGAAACTTTGCTTTTGGCCTGTTTGCCCTAAGTCATACTGGGAAGCTCATTTACCCTATAGATGTTCCTATATTAAATCTAACTTCTTCAGGATTCCATCAAGATCAGAGACCAACACTTCTCTAGGAAGTATCCTCATTCCAGCACCAGACTGGGACTACAGAGACCTCCAGCCTCATGGATGGATTCTCATGTGACAGCCATTGTTAGACTAATTGGACCGTGCCCTGTAAGTCAAGCTAATAAGTAGCCCCCACTGAGGGTGGGCAGGCTTGAGATAGGGTCTCACTGTGTATTCCTGGCTATTCTGGAATGAACTCTATAGACCAGACTGACCTCAAAAATCACAGAAATCTGCCTGCCTCTGACTCCCAATTTTAATATATTTTATTTTTCATTTTATTAGTTCTGTTCCTTTAGAGGACCCTTAAGTAATATGACAACTTCCATCTGGGCAGTATGCAGCGTTTTCACATCCGTAGAGTCTGAGGCACCTCAGGAAGCATTCTGTTTCTGTTGGGGAACCTTGGGTTGTCCATCTACAAAATGACAACTTGTTTGATGTCAGTGTAGGGACTGTTCCAACTCCCCCTTCCCTGCACCTGTCAGTTCCCTCTCTAAACTTTCCTTTCCCCTGTCTCCCTCAAGAACATCCAGGATAGGGGCAGGATCCTGCAGAGACCCAAGGATGTTTAGCCTAACTGTATTGTGACACTAAGTCACCATCTCCACATCTCCACTCCTCAGTGTCTCTTGGCAAGCAGACTCCTGTCCCTTTCCCCTGGAGACTAGGAACATGAACCTCATGTTTCTAGAGTCTAGAATGACCCACCAGCAGGGCACTGTGACACTGGCACAGGCTGCACACCAGTGTCCCTTGATAAGGCCCAGTGCCTAGTCTAGATGCCCTGACACAAGAAGGAAGGACTACCTGACACACAGCAAATCAGTAAGTGGTTAGCCCCTGCACAGGACAGCAGGTCTTCCATACCGACCAAGGCTCCCTGGCTATCGTGACATACACTGACACTGTCACTCCGGCTCTACAGAGCAGGCGCCAGGAGCTTTGTCTCAACACCGTCTGTCAAAGTCTCCACTACACTGAGAAAGGGTAAAGCTGAAGTAGCCCAGGGCTCCTCTGTGATGTGGGGGCTGAGCCGAGCACATCACAGGGAGGGGGCACACGTGGATCTCGCCTTAGCCCTTACTCTATAACCCTTCGGTCCTCTTTCATCCTTCAAGACCTCAGAGGGGACCCTCCAAATTCCTGCTTCTCAGTGTTTGTGACAGTGGGCTGGTAGCAGTGGAGATGGGGTCTTTATTTAATGTAGGAAGTGTGCCAAGAAGACTGGAGTTCACTCCATCCCTGAGCCATTCCACTCCCACACGTTCAGTTCTCCTGTGGATACAGTTAAAAGGTGGATTCTGAGGCATCAACTGGGGAAGCCGGGAAGAGGCCAGAATGGTCCCACTGAAGATGGAGTCAGATGGCAACGCTTTATGCTGATCAGTCTCTGAAATGGGGAATGACTGGGAATGGGTACAGGATTTCTTTGAGGAGTGATAAAAATGTTCTAAAATTAGACTGTAGGCGCTGAGGGTGTAGCTTAATAGACCGCTTGCCTAGCAAGCATGGGGCCCTGGGTTCATTCCCTGCCATGCCATAAACCAGGAGGGACAGGCAGCACACTAGAGATAGCTATTCAACTCTTTAGATGGACTAGGAGTCACTGAAATACACATTTTAAAGTAAAACTTAAGTATATATGACCAAAAAATGTAACTTCCTCTTTCTAATCTTCTGAAGAAAAAAAAAAGAGCATATGTAAAATGCTCACCCCTGGAATTTCCACAAGAAATCCCCTTTTCCCCAAAAGTTTGGATCTTCATAGACATTTCCATACATGCCCAAAGCTAAGAAACCTAGCATGACCTTGGATTTCACAGCCCAGGGCCTTATGGGTTTGAGAGGGAGGCTCCAGTGAAAGCACACGAATGGAGACTCAGGCATGGAGGGACCACAGGAATGGTGCCCTGTCCCAAGCCTGGCTGTCTAGGGCCTGAGTAGGCATGGCCCTACTCACAGAGCCTGCGCCTAGCCACCCTTCTCCCCCCTTCATTCTGGAAATGGAATCCAAGCAAGACCAGGGCTCAGAGGACCCAGCAGGCATCCTAACCTCAGCCTGGAGAGTCTTCAGTCACCCAGAGTCCCTCTGTCCCCAATCCCTGAAGAGCCCTGTCCTCTCACTCTAGAGCTCTTCCTCTGCTCCTGCTCATACCTCCTTTCTCACCGTCCCCAGCAGGGTGGGAAGGAGGGCTCTCTGCCTCTCCTCTAAGCTCTGTCCGCATGCCCCACCCACCCAGAAACTTGGAAACCCCAAGTGACCCTCTACTCCAAGCACAACAGGTAGGTAACTGGAGAGCAGCCTCCTTTCAGCTAAACGGAAGGTCCTCAGAGGACACAGGCTTTCTGCTGAGGTCGGGCAGAAGGAATCTAGTGACCCTGATAGGTACAGCTGGGGAGAAGAAGCTACACAGGAGGGAGGGAGGGAGGGAGGGAGGGCCCACCTAGGGTCTCTCTCTCTCACACACACACACACACACACACACACAAACACACAGAATCTGTGGTCAGGTCATGGGGTTCAACTCAGACACTCAAAACAAGGGTCTATCACAGTGTAAACACCACGCAAGTCATCCACCCTTCCTTCCTTTCCTCCTTCCTTCCTTTCTCTCCCTCCCTCCCTTTCTCCCCCTTCCTCCCCCCCTCCCTCCCCTCTTCCCTTCCTCCCTTCCTCTTTTTCTTCTTCACTCCCTCTTTCCTTTCCTCCCTCTCTCCTGACTCCTTCCCTTTCTCCCTTCCCTTTCTCTCTCCCCCTTTCCTCTCTTCCTCCTTCCCCCTGCTTCCCTCCATTCTTTCCCCCCTCTCCCTCCCTTCCTTTCTTCCCCATCAAATTTGTTAACCACAGAGGGCAGATGTTCCTTCTAATGTCTCTGAGTTTCAAGAAACAAATCATCCAGAAAACAAAACAGAACAAACGCAATGACATGATCAGCCGTGGGGTTTTTTTTTGGGGGGGGGAGTTGGGGGAGTTGTTGATGTTGTTGCATTTTTTTCTTCTTTTTGGCTTTGCTCACAAGTATAAGTCAAGACCTGGCTGTAAAGCCAGAGTCGGCTCTACCTGCCCCAGCTGAAGCTGCTCTGTTAGATGCTATAGGAGCCTCTCCCAGGATAGCACACTCAAAGGCTGGCAAGTGGACTGCATAGGCTGGGGCCAGGTTCCTCCCTACAGACACCTCTGATGGGCTGTGCTGTGAGCCCCTTGGACTTCTGGAGACTGAATTTCAGTTCCAGTGCAGAGTCCTATAGCCAGGATGCAGAAACTGCTAACCCCTAAAAACCTGAGTCTAGAGACCCACACAACATTGTCTGCCAGATTTTACTGGGTAAGAACTTCCAAAAGCCCAATCAAGAGTAGATTCCCCCCACCCCCATTGTATGCAAAAGAGGGCTCATTAAAAACCACCAGAATGACCCATCCATCATTGGAGGAAGGTTTTTATTGAGAGAGAGACAGAGACAGAGACAGAGAGACCCAGAGGCATCTGGAAGAGTTCAAAACACAGAGAAAAAGCAGCAGACTGGACATGGCCAGGGCTAGGGAAGCCAGGTGTGGAGGAGAGTAGCTGGGGGAGGGAAGCCTGTGAGTTGGAGCAGACCTGGGGGTTTAGAGATGTGAGAAGAGCCCAGGTTTTAGTGTGGAGGCTTTGAGATGTGTGACAGGTACGTGTGAATGGGGACTGTAGGAGCCTGGAGAACAGCATGGCTTTGATATAAAGATACAGGTGTGTGTCAGTGGAGAGGCTCATGTCTCTTCTGCCAAAGGCAAAGAAAATGGCTTCTTTTGGCTGATAGAAACCATTCACAAGCTACTGAAGAATGCTGGCTTTTATCTAACTGCCAGAAATCCTTCTAGAGTTCAGCTTGAATTGAGCCAAGATTATGATTTCTGGACATATACACTTCCTGAGACCTAACATTTCTGAGAGGTATATCAAGGCAGTAAGTAGTTTGTTTGTCTGTTTGTTTGTTGAGACAGGGTTTCTCTGTGTAGCCCTGGCTGTCCTGGAACTCACTCTGTAGACCTGGCTGACAGAGATCCACCTGCCTTTGTCTCCTGAGTGCAGGGACCAAAGGCTTGCATGGCCAGTGACTGCCTAAGGCATTTAGTTTTAAGACTACCACAGAATAAAGGATCGGGATACAAAAATCAATTGTATTTCTATTAAGTAGTAATGAACAGCTGGAAAATAAAATTAAGAAAATAACCTATTCATGCCACAAAACAGAATAAATATTTAGAAGTAAACTAACAAAAGAAAAAATTACACTCAGAAGAAGAAAAATAAAAGAAAATAAAATATTAGTAAAAGGAATGAAAGGACAGGCAAATAAATGGAAATCTAAGTGAGTGTTCACAAATCAGAAAGCAATGTGATGAAGACAGCAATCCCCCCCCAAAAAAAATTACCATCAAAATTCCTATCAACACTGCATCAAAATCTCAACAGGCTGTGCTTGCAAATGTTGCCAAGCTGATTCTACAATTTATGTGGGGATGAGACAGGGTAGAAGGGATCATACCAGCTGGACAATCCAGGGCTAAGTGGAAGGGTCTGCAGTAGAGAGTCTAATAGCAGAGTCATGGCAGGACCAGAATGATGCAGAGACAGACAGGAGATCTGTTAGGAGATCTGTCAGGAGAGTGCTGTCAGGTGATGGGCACACACACAAACACACACACACACACACACACACACACACACACACATGCATACTTACACACACAAGCATACACACACATACACATGCATACACACATCCACACACACATATACACACACATACACACATGCGCACATATGCACATACACACACATTCTTATACACACATGCACACACATGCACATACACACAGAGATGCATGCACATACACACACACACACACACACACACACATAGTGTGCACTCAGTCATTTTGCAACAGACTATCAAGTACATCTAAGGAGAAAAGCAGATATTCTTCAATAGGTTACTTAATGCCCCAACAACTGAATAATTACCTGCCAAAAAGAAAATATCAATTCAGATTTTCTTTTTAATCCACATTGTACATAAAATTATTCAAACTGGATCCATACACTTAAAGTAAAAACTAAGACTGCACAGTGTCTGGGAGGAAAGAAACGCAAGAGAAACTATTTGTGACTTTGAATTAGGTAAAGATTTCTCAGCAGTGGCAAGAAAACACAATGTACAATTTCTAAAAAACGATGCTAGACTTCATCAAAGTGACGAACTTTGACACCACATCTAGGGGAGGTGGGTTAAGAAAATGAAAAGGGACATCAAGGCATGGCAACATCCAGGCAGGCATGGTGCAGGGGAAGCTGAGTTCCCCCTCTTGTTCAGAAGGCAGCTAGGAGAAGACTGGCTTCCAGGCAGCTCATAAAAGGGTCTTAAAGTCACACCCACAGTGACACACCTACTCTAATGAGGCCATACCCACTCCAACAAGGCCACACCCACTCCAAGAAAGCCACACCTACTCCAACAGGGCCACACCTCCTAATAGTGCTACTCTCTAGGCCAAGCATATACAAACCATCATACACACCTTGGAACACACTCCTACCCCAGAGCCCAAAATAAACAAATTTCTTTTGAAAATGAAGTGAAAAGACAACTACAAACAGGAAGAAAACACAAATAAAAACGAACAGTGAAGGAGCCATATTGAGACTATATAAAGAAAATCTACAACTCAAGGAAACAAAGAAGACCAGGGTTAGCTTGGTGATAGAGCATGGCATTCCGGGGCTTTGAGTTCAAGCCCCAAAGGAAAAGAAGGAAGAAGAGAGGGAGGGAAGGAGAGAGAGAGAGAGAGAGAAAGGGAGAAATAAGCTTGTCACCAAAGAGACACAAATGAACCATCAGTCCATGAAAAGCAGCTCACTGTCATTAGTCACGAGGAAAATATGAACTAAAACCACAAGGAGATACCCCTGTGTACCTCATAAGAATGGTTCTAATTAAAATAATTAAAAAGCAGGAAGCAATAAGCATTAGAGAGAAGGTGGAGAAACTGAAACTTCACCCACTGATAGCACATAAAGCTATGGACGTATTGTTTTGCTTTGTCTTGCTTTGTCTTGTGAGATGGAGTCTCACTATGTAACTGGAGCTGGCCTTGAACCCTTGAGTCTTCTGCCTCAATCTCTGGACTGCTGGGATTCCACTGTGTGCCACCACATCAGGCTGCAACTGCCATTTTGGAGGAAATCAGGACAATTCCTTAAACAGTGTCCATTGACAATATATATAATTCTGGAGTATAAGTCCAGGAAAAGTGAAAATATATACAACCACACGAAAGGCTAATCCATAAATGTTGGACATAGGATTGTTTGGAGTCCTCACACCTTGGAAGCAATGCAAACCTTTGTGAGACCAAAACTATAGTATAGCCCCTCACTAGAATACTCCTTATCGATGAGAAAGAAGTGTCAATAGAAAACCACACCCCCTGAAGCATTACACTCCGCTCCACTAAGTCAGACTCAAAGATGTACCCCCAGGGGCTGAGGAGAAGATGACTTGCTGAGGATAATCACTGCTTGAGCCTCAGGGCTTGAGCCTGGTTTTCCAACACTCACATAAAACTGAGCGTGGCTGTGCACACCTGAAACCTCAGTGCTGGAGGCGCCTGGGCACGAGTAGAGACAGACAGCCTAGCAGAGAAGGATCAAGCTCGGTGCAGAAACAAGAGTACTCGGAAAATGAAGTGGAAAGAGCTGCTGAGGAAGACACCTCACACTGACCTTCGGTTTCCATGTGCACGCACACACATGCATATTCACTGGAACATACATGTGCACAGCCACACACATAAACATATGTGCACAAAAAAACTCAATCATGTTTTAAGTACACTAATGATTTTGTATTGGACTGAGTTCCTAACTATCATGGGATACATTGGCCTAAGGTAGTGATTCCCAGCCTTCCCAATGCTGTGACCCTTTAATGAAGTTCCCCATGTTGTGGTGGCCTCCAATAAAATTATTTTCATTGCTACTTCATAATTATAAGTTTGCTACCTTTATGGATCATAATGAAAATATTTTTGGAGAGAGAGGTTTGACAAATGGGTCACAACCTACAGGTTGAGAACCATAGCCTAAGGGCAGGCCTGTATGTTTATTAGTGGCTTGTTTATGCCCCACCCCAGGGACACTAAACAGAAACAGACAAGGGTGACCACCATCGGTCGTAACAGCTTTCCAAGTGATTTGGATGTTCTTCAACACTGGAGTCCCAATACTCTAAGTTCACCCCAACCTGAGTTAGCAAACGCACTGAGCAGGACCATGGCCAGCGGTCCCAAAAGCTACCACTCAGCCTCTGTGCTCCCCACACAACTCTTAAAAACATCAATGGGGTAGAGAGGGGTGGAAAGATGGCTCAGCGGTTAAGAGCACTGGCTGCTCTTTCAAATGTCCTGAGTTCAATTCCCAGCAACCACATGATGGCTCACAGCCATTTATAATAGGATCTAATGCCCTCTTCTGGCATGCAGGTGTACATGCAAATACAGCAGTCATATACATAAAATAAATAAATCGAAGAAGAAGACGAGGAGGAGGAGGTAGAGGAGGAAGAGGAGGAAGAAGAGGAAGTAGAGGAAGTAGATAACACCAGTAGGGATGTTTCCAAGTTCATTTCCATTTCTCCGTATGAAACTTTTACCAGAATGAATCAAAAGTTGAACCTGCAATTTCCTCCCTATGAGTTCTCTCTCACACACACACACACACACACACACACACACACACACACACACACACGAGAAGCATTGTGTCCAAGCACTAAGGCAGCCTGGCTGTCTCATTTTGGCCCCTCACCTGTCAGACTCAGTTCTACCCAAGCCAGGCACAGTTTGCCAAGGCAGTGAGTAGGGATAGGTGGCTATTGTCTCTCTCCCTCCTTTGGCAGACAGAGCTCTGACACTGGAGCCTGACAGCCTCTGAGACCTTTGTCTCACAGGCATGGCCAGTGGCCATAATTGATATGGATGTCAGGGCTGCTGTCGTTGCCCAAGCTGGCAATTAGCACTGTGTTGGTGGCTGCCAGGGATTCCTGATGCTTCAGAGCAAAGACTTGTCAGGTTTGCAGCCATGGCCACGTGGCTCATTATATCGGGCACATGGGCTCCCTGCCCCCACCCCCTCTGATCTCTCTGAAGCAGAGAGGGCAGCTGAGCCACCTTGTCACTTCCACCCTTTGATCAAGAAGGTAAAGAGGAGCTGAGGGTGACAATCCTTCCATCTCTGTCCATAGGCTCTGGGTCCTACCCAGAGTGACCAATGGGCAGGGCTGTGAGAGAACTCAGGGCTATCAGAGAGAACTACGGCAGTGAGGGGCAGATGCCTGCAAGAGCTGGGCCCGCACAGCCAGTAGAGTAGCGTGGCTGCACTGGGTAGCGTTCATGCTAAAGTCCCATGTCAAAAAAGTGAGCAGTGGACCAGATGCAAAATTCTCTACACTGTGGGTCACATCCACTAGGAGCCCATTGAAGGAATAGGGGACCAAGGCAACATCTCAAAGACCAAGAACAGGGGCTGGAAAGATAGTTCAGTGGTTAAGAGCATTTACTACTCTAACAGAGGACAGAAATTAGGTTCCCAGCACCCACATGGTAGTTTACAACCATTTATGACTCCAGTTCCTGGGGATCCAAAACCTCTTCTGATCTCCAAAGGCTCCTGCTTGCATGGCGCGCGCACACACACACACACACACACACACACACACACACGCACACACGCACACACACAAATAAATAAATAAATATTTAAAAATAAATAAAATAAATATAAATGGCTCCCTGGATAAAAGCTAGCCATGCAAGCGTGAGGTCTAGAGTTTGTATCCCCCACCATACCCACATAAAAGCCAAGCAAGCATGGTGGCCACCTGTAATCCTACCACTCAGGAGGCAGAGATTGGGGGGAGGGGGTAGACTCACACGCATATCCTGCATTGAAGGCAAGTACAGTCTCCTAATTTTTTTTGTTTGATTCCGCATGCATTACATACAAATGAGTGTTGTACAACACAAACGGTTTCTCTGGTTGTGGTTTCGGTGACACTCCACTAGACAAGGATGGGACAGGCTACTCCAACCCTTTCAGGGATCTCGGTTTATGGGGGACTCTAGGGAAGTTAAGGTAGAGGAAGGCTCAGGTGTCTTCAGGAAATTTCCAGATTCGTTTCCGTAAGAGGTAAGTGGAGCAGTCCCTCGGGGCCAAGAGTTCCCACCTGCCCTCCCTGGCCCAGTCCTTTAAGCGTCTGTGAACGGGGCTGTCTGGGCAGGAAATGAGGTGCCTTTGGCTGGCATCTTGGGTGCAGGCCTTCTTGCTCCCTGCTCCTGAGCCAAGCCACACTAAATGAGGGATGCTGGGATACAAGGACTCGACTGGTCCTGTGCACATACGGAGGAACAGACATCAGGGTACGGTACTGCACTGAGGCACACAGCAGATTCTATCACCATTATGTAACACCTACATCCAACCCAACAACAACAACAAAAATCTACCCTGGGGTGGTGAGAATTGCAGAATCCCTTAACTTCCGGGGACCATGCACAGAAATGACCATTCACTGACCCCTGCCTCGCACTTGACAGTTTGCACAGCACTTTCCCGTACATCTTATAAACTCCTCACCATGAGGTCTCTCTCCTAGCTCCCAAGTCACAGTTGAGGAAACAGAAGCCCAGAGACACACTGCAGCCTGCTCAGGGACACTCAGCTAACAAGAAGATTAGCTAGGAGGCCACTGAGCCTGCCTGAGCCCAGCCCCACCCACCTCCGCCCTATTTATTAAACCACGCCTCCCTGAACAGTTTGGGATCTGATAAGCGTAGTCATTTTGGAAAAAAAAAAAAATCCCTGCCAAGCCAAGTCAAATTTGACAGAGTTCAATAAGGCTTTATATTCTCTCTTTGCTATTAAATCATACTTTCTTTTAAAAAGCTTGAAGCTACACAATTCACTACTGAAGCAGCTTGTTCCAGACGCTGGTAAGGTCAAGACTGGTTTCCACCCTCAAAGTGTGCCTGGCCCCACCCCCGCCCCGCCCCCTGCTACCCCAGTGTGGCTGTATGGGCCCTGAACACAATTATCTGCCCTGAAAGCCGGCCCCTCTCCAGACAAAGGCACTCCCCTACTCACATTTATCAGTTTTATTCCCTTAATGATTCAAACTTGTGCCGCGATGTGCTGCTCAGAACGGAGGGTTTCATGGATTTAACAGTTTTATTAATTTAGGAGGTTTCCACTGAGCGCCAGAATGGCTCAGTGTGACAAAGAAGGTATCATAAATGAATTGATTTGTCACGTATCAGAATGTGATCCAGCAGAGATTTCATTATTGGAGTTATTTTCCTCCAATTATCTGCAAACTTAAAATGCTAAAGAGCACCCCCCATCCGCCCCCACCCCCAGCAGCAGCCGGCCTGGATCATTTGAGCAGGAAATAAATGGAAATCAATGGCCCAAATTTGCTGCCACATGCAAAGGCTGCCCAGCCTCCCCCCTCCCTCTGTGTAGCCACTTGGGGAAAACAAAGCCAGGGCACAGAGGCCACAAAGGCCACCTGCAGCCTTGATGCATGCTGTGTCTGTGGGACTGAGACTTATCCCAGGGCCCTGGCCCCAGATGACCAAAGGCAGCACTGGCTACTGGGCATGGGGGGGGTGTTGGGGGGGGGTGACTATGGAATGAATGAGTTCTGAGCAGGGAGCCTGGATCATCCCAGACACTCAGAAACTGTCACACCACATTAAATGTGGGTTCACTTGCACTCCCAGGCCACCAGATGCTGTTAGCCTCAGCCTGGGGGATACCTGCTCACCCCAGCCAGCTCCTGTGTCCTCCACCACCCAGTGTTCTCACTACAGGCTGGCCCCTCCTCCTCTTGGTCCCCTGCTTCCTCTCTGCCCCAGGTTCCAAGCCAGCCTTCCCTATTCCTGTCCACTGAGTCTCCTGTCTACCCCACACCGCACCTCCTCCTGTGCCTCAATTTCCTGATCACCAAGAGGATCATGGGAACAAACTCTAGCTTCCTGCTTAGGGCATTTGTATACAACACACCAGTCCTTCTTTGCCACTGAATTTGGGGCTGTGCCAGGCACCCACAAAAGTCACGGAGAAAGGTGACACCACTTGCCTTCAGGGAGCAAGCCCCTTTGCATGACCTCACAGAGATGAACGTGGGACTCAAAGTCAAACATGACATTCGGCCTAAACAACAGGACTCGAGGTTGATGGAGCTAGCTAGTTGCAAGGGGGAGACACGGAGCCAGCACCCCCAACGTGAGAATTCTTCCACCTAGCCCTTCGGCAAAGACACTGAGCCTGTCATAACCCGCTCCGTGTCCAGGGGAGGACGGCAAGAGCCACTCACTGTGTGTGACACCTTCTCTAGGTGCTGGGATGGGCTTGGGCCCTTCTCATTTCTTCCTGATGAGATTTTTTTGCAAATGAAAGGGGGAAAGTCCAGAAAGAAGAAATGAGCTGTGTAAGGTCACACTGTCCAACCTAGCCCAGGTCTATGTGGCTGGAGAACACCTACAAAGATGTCCCCCTGCCCGTCCCCAACTGCACTGGCTTACATCCCAGTTAATGACAATTGCCATCCATCTGGTAGAGAATTCAAAGGCTGCAGAGAGGGGACAGAGCAGGGCCAGCCCCCGAGTGAGGGGCAGGTAGGGTTACAGGCCAGATCCCCACTTAATCCTTGCTCCTGGAGTGTCTTCACCTGTCCCAAGAGCAGAGGCTATGGCTGGACCTCCTCAGAATTACTGAGTGCGTGTAGAAGAAAGCACATGGAGGACTGAAATGCTCCCTGCACAAGATGCTGTGTGTGTGTGTGTGTGTGTGTGTGTGTGTGTGTGTGTGTGTGTGTGTGTTGGGGAGCTGTGGAGAGTTTTTTGGGGTGCCCTTGGCAGGAGTCTGACATTGGCCAAGGATAAGGAAATGGGCTGCTTGGCAGGAATCTGACATTAGGGCATGACAAAAAAGTCCAGGCAGGCATCTGACATTAAGGTGGGACAAAGAAGCAGGCGTCAGTCATGATATGACTTTAGGCTGGGACAAGGAAGTAGGCTCAGACATCCTGATGATCTTAGGAACAGCCTTAGAATCACCAGAGTGATCATGGGACTTTGTGTTTATTGTCTTGCTTGTTCCTTGACTATTGTCTTGCTTGATTCCTCATTGTACTACTCACCCTTAATACCTGCATGTAATTGAAATGGTATAAAAGCAGATTGGAAAAAATAAACCCGCCTTCAGTCCAAGAATTGACCGAGGCCGTGCTGCAGTTTTGTCTAATTGTCTCTTTATTTTCAATTGTCGCTCCTGCGCTGGAGACCCTGTTGACTGACTGAGCGGGCTTGGTCAGGGAGGCAGCGCAGGCCTTGGGTCACACATGCAGTGCATTTAGGAAGCACACTTGGGCCTCTTTGGCCCTTGAGTGGGGCTCTACATCTAGGCCCTTTCAAGCTACTCACACCCCTGGGGGGGGGAAAGAGGGTGTCCACCCATGTTAGTCAGCAAACACTTTGACAGGGCTGAGCATACCCAGTTGCCCTATACTATGCCTTCCCCTCACAGAAGACCCTCAAAGACCAGAGGCTAGGTTCCAGTGATGAGGCACATCCCGCTCTATAGCAGAGTGTCCCACCTCCCCCCACCTCAATGGAAAGCTCCTTGCACACAGATGTTACACTCTGACACAGCAATGTGTGCACACTGGTCAGGCCCAGTGGCCACGCGGACCAGACCTCTCCTCCTCTCCACCTCCTTCTCTCTGCTTGCCATCCCAGCTCCAGGAAGCCCAAGAGCTCCTAAGGTCACAGGCAGTGCCTGACGGATGACGGACAGCCACGGAAAGTCAGGGGAAATGAACAGGTCCCAGGTTTAGCAGGATGGGCTCCCTTCTGCCTCTAGGACTTCATCACCTCCCTGACCTCCAACAGCCAGAAAAGGTGTTTAATTCGTGCCCTACTAAAAATAGCTTCCTAATGGAGTCCAAGGCTCTCTCTGAACATTAGTGCTGTGACAAGGGACGTCGGTCTCCATTAGCCAATCCCCGGGCACAGAAATTCTCATTTTTCCAGGGTGGGCTAATGTTTCTGAAAGTCCCACTTCAGTAGAGACAAGGGACATACTAGAAGACACTAGAACTTGTCAGTAGGCCACCACGGACAAACAACTGCCAACCAGTGATTCAGGAGAAAGGCTCTGCCCCTACAAGCCCCAGGGGAATGTGTGAGCCCCTTGCTTGAGACTCCGTCTGAACCAGCTAGCCTGTCTTGCACTGGCCCAGGGCTGGCTGCTGCGCATGCAAGGGAAGTCTTTGAAGTCTCCTTTGACATATTCTCAGCAGTCCCTAAACCAAGGGTCATACCGGGTATTGAGGCAGACACAAAGAATAATGCCCAACCCTCAGGCCTGCCAACTGGGTCAAGGACTGGACAAAGCAGACAGAAGCTGGGGGCTCGAGGCCTCCTTAAGATACAGGAGGTGGGGGCGTATAAAGGTATCCAGAGTAGGGCCCCTAAAAGTTATAACAGTCTTGTCAGGAAAAATCCAGGAGAGCTTCTTGGAGGAGATGGCACTTCATTCTTGTTCCATTCCGTGTTTGCATAAACAAAAGTGGTACATTTATTTTTGGAGTTGTGGTGCGGGGTTGGACAGGATAGAACCCAGGACTTCACACACTTTAGGTCAGAGCTCTACCACCGAGCTACATCCCCAGCACTGACAGAGACATATTTGGGGGGGGGGCTGTGAGCCCCACCAGTGCTGAGAGGTAGAATTTCTCTTAAGATTCATCACCGTGTTTTCCAGGCACAGCCAGCTTCTCTCCACCATTCCTGGATACACTGTCAAGTTCCAACTCTTACCAGTGTAGACCAGATTTCCCAGGGCAACAGCTGAAAGACACTGAGTCAGTTAGAGCCATTCAGGTGAACTTCCATCTTCTCCCTGACCCCAGCCCTAAACATCACCCCATTCTACCTACTTCTTCCCTTTCACAGGTCTCAGCTGAAGCCACCTCCTCCAGGAAGCCCTCCCTGGGTGTAGCATTTCTACTATGCCCTGTTCAGCACCTGAACCGTATAGCCCTTATTTTTGAACTGTGTTCTCACGTGGAGTTTCTTAGTCTTGTTAATTATTTAACTTCCTTTCAGACTGAGTTTCATGAGGGCTGTGCCTTGCCCCTGCCTTCCCACAAGCGTAGCTAGCTCATACCTCTTCACACACAGTGTACCTTCACTTCCATTATCTAAGATTCCCATTACACAGATAGAAAGACTGAGGACCCAAATAAGAAGTGATGCCCATTATCCAGTATCAGCTGCAACATGCAGCATACAGTTCAGACACTGAGTGGGGCATAGTAGAAATGCTATACCCAGGGAGGGCTTCCTGGAGGAGGTGGCTTCAGCTGAGACCTGTGGGAGGGAAAGAGTAGGCAGAACCCAGCCCCTCAGACCCTTGAACTGGGGGCTGAGTTTGAGACAAACAGCCCCGAGGGGAAATCAGTTCACCTTGCACCACAAGTCAGATCCATCCTGTTTTTCTGAACAACTCGTAGGCACAATGTAATCCATTTTACAACAACTGTTGAGTTCAGGCAAACCTGCTTCTCCCACACGGCATGTCCTCCGCCTTTGCCGCTAGAGCGCGAACCGCCCAAGGTCAGAAAGATGGATTGACAGAAGGAAAAGATGAATGCAGACCCTTTTCTTCTCTCTCCATGCGAGGCCCCTGCCAGAGTCTCTGTTTGTTCCCTGAAGAGGACACGGGGTTTCCCTGCCTACTCCCTGCTATGGAGCTTTGGAGATCCGCCCCCTGAAACCTCTTATCACCAGGTTATTGGTGTTGGCTTCTGTCTATCTGGGCCTGTTCATCTCCAAAGGCCCACACCCAGGAGGCTGCAAGCTGAGTCTCAACTTCCTCTTTGGGTATTCCTAGGGCCCTTTATCTGAGCTCAACAAATCCCGTCGGGTGCGCCCCCTTCCTGTGTGGATGCTGCCTGCCCACCCTCTGCCACGCCATGGTACTTCCCAGAATGTCTTGTGCAGCACAGGAAGTGTGGCCCTGCAGCTCGGCTTCCTCTCAGAAATCCCATAAGCGTAGAGGACAGTGAGGGTGGGGCCTCTCAGGAAGGGCCTTAGCTACTGTTGTCCTACAGTGCCTTTCCTGTGAGCATATGGCCTTACTCTCAATTGTCCTTCAACCTAGTTGTCACTTCCTCCAGGAAGTCCTCTCTGATTACTACTGCTGCCCCCCCAGGCCAAGAACCCTGCTAATTCAAGGACAAGCTCAGAGATTGGGACGTCACCTGAGAGGCCTTGGAAGAACCAGAAGCACATAACGGTACTGTGCTTACAAAGACCCTGTGAAGGTGAAGGGCAACTGTGCAGAGAAGCAACGAGGACCAGACCAGCGTCCTCGGTCCTCAGAAGACTAGAGGTGGCGGTGACTGGCCGGAGGCAAGGGCAGTGGGGCGGAGAGGAAGCAGACAAAACCAAAGGGCCTGAAAGGCACAGACCTCTGGGTTGCAGATAAAATGAGGGGATCTAGAGGCAGTAAAACCCAGCAGACACCTGGGTAGTAGGGAGCTACTAAGCTGGCACCCCCAGGAGGAGGTAAGAACTTCCTGTGACAGCCATTGAGTCAAGCTGCAGCTCTCCTAGTATTTTTGTTAAAGATCCCTTATGTGTGCACAGGGGAGGCAGAGGCAGGCAGATCTGAGTCTGAGGCCAGCTTGGTCTACAAAGTGAATTCTAGGGCAGCCAGGGCTACACAGAGAAACCGTCTCAGGGGGTGTGGGGTGGGCGTAGAGGGTGGGGTGTCCATCCCAGCCAGAGAGTCCCTCTGACAACCACCTTATTCAGTCAGAAGGAAGATGACCTCCCAACTCTGGAGGCCTCTCCCTCGGCTTCTCCCAAGAGGCCCCTGGAGTCCCAGCTTCAGACAGACTCCGGCCTTCACAACGCCTGCTCTTGCTCACTGCTCAGCCACTGTGCGGGGCCGTCCGCTGTCTCAGACCAGGGCTGCAGAGCCAAGCCTCAGGCCTGGCTGTCTGCTGCTGTGCATCATCTGTGACCATCTCTAGGACTCGGTTTCCCTACCTTTGGGAAGGGGATGCTAATAGTTGCCACCCCGTTAAGTGCTTTGGGGCTCAGAGAAGTGGCTACCAGGCTACAGTAACGATTTGGTCCTGAGCCTGGCCTAAGAAGTTCAGGGCATAGCTGCAAGGCTTGCCTTATTTCTGAGATGTCCAGGGTGGCCCCTGGCCTGGGAGAGGAAATATACCAAGTCTCTAAGCCCTCCTCCCAGCCCTCCTGCTTGTGAATGTATTCTAAAGGCTTTATATTTGCTCTGCTGTCTCCCCTCAGGCCACCAGCATTCATACCTGGGGCTTCTCAAGGTCACTTCTCAGGGTCACTCAAGATCAGGGGCCTCCAGAGTTACTCATAGAGTAGGAATGAGCACAGTTGTCACGTGTGAGTGTAACAGAGGGGAAAGAAAGAGACCTACACGTGCCTGGGCCACCATGGTTGCAAGCCACAAAGCTGGGAGCTGAGCACACACTGTCTTGCTCCAGAGCCTCCATTTTGCCTTCTGAGAAGGACCTGCCTGGCCTGCATACAGCATACGGTGGGGGTCTGTGAGGGATAACCTTTGCACTACCCACCTGCATCTGTCCTTCTTTCTAGACAAAAAGTTTTATTCTACAAAAACTGAGGAGGAGTCCCATATGTTCCCTGCATGGCAAACTCTAGGTCACACTGCCTCACCTGCTCTGCTAACCTGACCAGGAAATAGGGTAACTCAGAAGCATCCCTTGGTCCAGGAAAACTAAAAGAATCCGGAAGAAGGGGCATCTTTCAGAGTACAAGTGAACACAGGCTAACGGGAGGGTAACCCATGGGTGGGTGAGGAGACATGCCTAGAGCAAGAGGGCACCTCTGCTGAATCAGAGTGGCAGGCGGGCTGGCAAGATGGTTCAGTGGGTAGGAAGCTCTCGCCAACTAGTGCCCAACAACCTGAGCTCAATCCTTAGAACAGAGCAGAAAAGAACTGACTCCTCAAAGCTGTTCTCTGACCTCCACATGGTGAGCCCAAGGCATTCACCCTCGTGTGCACGCACACACACACACACACACACACACACACACACACACACACACACGCATGCATGCATACATGCATGCACACTAACAATTAATAAGGCTTTAAACTGTTTGATGAAAGAGTGGACAGGTGAGATGCACTAGCCAAAAGGCGAATTATGGCAACCGACAGATGGAAGGGCTCTCAGGGCTTCTAATTCTAAAATGTCCCTCCATATCTGTCAGGGACAGGGTAACAGGGAACAGCAAGCCGAAACACCAAGGTCATTTCTGACACACAAGTCTAAGAGAAAGACAGGAACAGCCATCTCCTCCTACCCAGGGCCGAGGCCAGCCCTAGCTCTACATTGGCAGAAAGCCTGGGCCGTGTGCCTGGACTCACACCAGCTTCCAGCCACCTGGGACCACACCCTTAAATCATTACTACCGACTTTGGGGTTGGGAGTCTCTGATGATGACCCTCCGTTGGGGTTGCTTGTCTGCAACATCACGACAAGGTACTCTGAGGGTAATTAACCAACAGGGGTGTTTGTCCTTCATTCTGTGCTGGTGTGAGTCTGAGTGGGAATCTATCCTGAGGACCAAGGACAGTATCTCCTCCCTCCCTAGAGTGGAGATGGTGGCAAATCCTGTTTTTCCTTGAAGCAGAGTGACATCATCAATAAAGGCCCAGCCCAGTGCTGTAGCCCTACATCAGGGCTCCCAAGCCATCTTTCCAACAGAGCAACTCCAAATGACTTCTGATGCCTAACACATTTGCCTCTGATGCCCAACACATTTGCCTCTGAATGTGCTGGACCTCTCCAAAAATGTCCATCCATTCTCATTCCCGACCCAACCTGTCCCTTCAGGGTGTCTCCCTGACCCTTCTATGAACAGAAGTCAGCCTGGGTCAGACTCAAACACTTACTAGTTGGCGAACATCTCAGTGTACACAATGACCCCTTGGCCAGCTGCTCCAAGGGAGAGCTAACTTAAAGAATGGAGACCTACTTAGATGATTTCTTAGGCTGTGACAGTATTTGGGTTAGCAGAGGCAGGCCTTGATCTAAGATGGTGTGATAGGCTAATGGATGTGACGTCACCAGGAGGAGGCCATGCAGGAACCTGGGGCTGGAGGCTGTGGGCTGCCCCTAGGTGACCCCCACATACCCTGACTTCCTGGGTGCAGTGAGAGCCTAGTAGAGCATAAATTCACTGAGACAAAAGCAAGCTCGGAGTGGAACAGTCAAGCCTGATGTCCACTGAACTGGAACTGGATCTGGAAAGGACAGGGTTGAGAAAGCCTCAAGGAAGTCTACTGAGCCTCCTCCACAAACACTGACACACACTGCCCTCTCTGGAGACCACCAATGGCTCATGGCCTCTCAGGAAAGAGGTAAGACCCAGCCTAGTACTCTAAGTCACTGGTTTCCTGACAAAAGCTTTCACCCACCCAGGTTCAAGTCTCCCCAGCCTAAGCTGTCTCCCAGGATGGTAGCTATTTAATCTGTGTCATTCATAGATGGCTGTCTAGTCCAAGCATCGCATCACCACCTCTGAGAGCATTTTCTGCTGTCCGGGGAATCACTCAGACCCAGGCAGGAGGCTGTTTTCTCTGTCCCTAGATTCCTGGGAGACCTCCTCAAGCTACCTTGAGAGAATGAGCAAGGCCAGGTCTGCACAGACGGAGCCAGGTCTGAAGTACCTATTCTCCCAAGGCCCTGGAGAACCTGGCCCTTCGATGGATGGCCCAGCACCCTATCCGTAGAGTATGTGAATAATCGTTAGGTCAGTTTTCTGTTACTATAACCAACACCTGATGCAAAACAACTTACGCGGTAGAATGTTTCATTTTAACTCAGAGTCTCAGAGGCTCCAATGCATGGTGACTTGGTCCTGTTACATTCATAAAAACAGCATGTCGTGTTGGTGATGCAGGATGGGGCAAACTGCTCACTTCTTGGTAACTATAAAGCAAAGAAAGAAGGGAATCTGGGATTCGCTATGGTCTCTTCAAAGACGCATTACTAATGACCCAATTTCCATCAAATACCACCCCTCTCAATAGTTCTGTGAGCTGATGGGGCCCAAATCTTTAGGGGGGCTTTAGAGAATATTCCAGACCCAACTGTAGCAATGATGCTTCAGGAGAGGTCAGGAACAGAAACACAGGGCAGAGTTAGAGAATACTTTGGACATGTGTGCCAGGCACTGTCCTTGGAGACCATTGTGGACTCATACGTTTTGTCCCCAGAACAAGGAAGCAGACATTCACAGAGACTGTCTAACAGGGCCAAGGTTATGGAGTCAGTGAGGAGGACTTGGAGGCGAACTTGCCGTGTCTTCATGTCTCTGTGGTGCACCTTGCAGGCTGCTGGCTCAGACCTCACAGGCTTCCCAGGGCAATCCAGCACGATGCAGGGACGGGACTGGCATCCAACCTGGAAGCCAGCCCTTGCCTCTACTGGAGCCCGCACAGTTGCAGGGTCATTGTGCCTAAGGGAGAAAAGAAGAGATCTCTCTCCCTCTGGGACAGGGCTTCAGAGGGCTTTGAACTTCTCTGTCAAACTCAGCCAGCCCACTTAAGCGTGGTCACTAGGCCAGAGGGTTGCTCTGTCCGCATCCACTTCTGGATTCTTTAGCCCCTGGGGCCTCCCCTGAAGCGCTGGCTCCTAGGCAGTGTGCTCTCACTGTGCCGAAATGTTTGTCATCTGTTGACACTAATATTATTTAAGGCCTAGAGTCTCATGTAAGGCTTCCTTTTAGCAAGATTGTCTCGTTTAATAAAACTCCCTGTCTCTGTCCCCCAAGGTAATCACGTTGATGACAGCGCAGTCCCTGAGCTGTGATTTGGTCTGGGAATAGAATTATCAGGAAGCCCAGCTTGGCTGTCACAGATGCTCTGTTTGGGGTTTTCCCTTGAAGTAAACAGAGAGAGTCCCAGTGGAAGGGAGGACTCAGCAGGGACTATGGCAGCTGGCCTTTCACGGTCCTCAATGGTCACCCTCTCAAAGCCTCAATTAATAAATCTTTCCCAATCTGGGCTGGAAAATGGGCTACTGTGGATGCAGGTAGTCTACCTGAGTCTACCTCCCTCTCCCTCCCTCTCTCTCTCTCTCTCTCTCTCTCTCTCTCTCTCTCTCTCTCTCTCTCTCTCTCTCTCTCTCTCTCATTTTGTTTTTGGTCTTTGAGATAGGATCTCATGTAGCCCAAGCCAACCTCCTCAAATTCACTTTGTTGTGAGGAAAACCTTGAACTTCTGACCTTCGGGCCTCCACCTCCACAATGCTGGCTTATAGGCATGTACCAGCCTGCTTGGTTTATGCACTGCTGGCATTTCGTGCATGTTGGCAGGTACTCTACTAATTGACCTATATCCCCAACTCTCAACTACAGTGGATGAAAAAGACAGAGACCGCACAGGAATAGAGGAGTCCAACAGAGCCAGCTCAAATCCTGGCCACGCCTCCTGCTACTGTGACCTGGACAGGGTTACTTCCCTTCTGCAGCCCAGTGTCATCTAAGACATGGCCCTCATCACAAGGATGGTAAGATCAGCGGATAAGCAAGTGGAGGCCCCAGAACATGAATTAAAGAGTCCTCTTCCTCCCTGTCCACGACCCAAAGAGAGGGACGCTCCAGAATTTTATATACGTTTAGAAAGATTAATTGAGATAATATATGCTAAGTAGTTGACACATGGTAAATATTCAGGAAACTGTTGCTGTGATCGTCATTATTACTCAACACCACCACAGTCACCACTACTGCTGCCACCACCATCATCAGAGCCATGTTTATCAGTGTTTACCATGTTCATCACCATCACCACCATCATCACTACCACCATGATTACCTCCTCCATCACCTTGGCTGTTATTACTACCATCATCATCACCCTTCACCATCAGCACCACCACCATCACCATGCCCACCATCTCCATCATTATCGCCACTGCCATCACCATTATCAGCACCACCATCACTATCACCTTCATTAGGTGAGTAGCGAAGCCCTTTGGAACTCTAAAGGTCACACTGGTATGCTTGTTCTCACCTACTGTGTAGCCATGAGCTGAGCCTAAGTGAAGTCTTCTCATTGGTCTAAGTGTCCATCTGTTCTCAGCATTGTTGAACTTGGAGACCCAAGTAATGATGAACATATGTGGTGGCATGTCACTCAACCTGGTGTGCTGGCTGTCCCAGGACTAGGGGACCCAGGAAAGACTAGGGGAGTTCCAAACCTATAAATGGGACAGGCAAGATCACATATGACCAGAAACTGGGCGCAGCTCGCAGAGAGGGTATTTGAGTATTTGAAGGCTCCAGGGGAGCCAATCTAAATTTTACTATGTTCTGCTGGACTGGTGACTACAAACTGTGGGTCATGCTCTGCAAAAGGACACAAGGCATGCAGCTGGGAGAGATGGGTTTGAATCCCCCATCCCCCAGGCATTCACTGATGGCCCTTGGGGACTCTGAGGCCAGGTGTACACCTGTGTCATGGCAGTCCTTGGATTCCCGTGAACTGTGTTAAAAAGGGGGGGGGAGCCACAGGAGCAGTCAGCCATAACCCAAACTCTGGCAGGAGGGAGACAAGTAGATCCCTGGGACTCACTGGTAAGCTCCCGATTCAGTGAGAGACACGGTCTAAAACAATAAGGTGGCATGTGATTGAAGAAGACACCCAGTGCCATCCTCTGGCTCTATACCTGTATACATGCACATACACACACATAGATAAACACACCATGGCAAGTCACATCTGTCAAATGTCTGTATCCTGCTTCTGGGCCCACATCCGACTTTCAGTGGGACTTTATTTACCCTTTTTTGAATCTGGGTACATCTGTCATTGAACAGAGGGAAAGTGACACAAAGTCACTTCAGATTTTCGTTCATAAAAGCAGTGCACCTTCCAGAGGAAGCAGCATGCTGACAGGAAGCCCCAGCAGTCACATAGAGAGGTGATATGCAAGTGGTTACATGCTACCTTAGCTGGACTGCAGGGTTAGCATCATGTCACATGGGAGGGGTAGATCAGGGGAGCCTTCAGATGATAACAACCCAGTGAGCGTTTAAAGGAGTATGGAAGAGAGGCAAACCATCTCTGTGGAGTGCCTGAGCCAGCTTCCAGAAGCACAGTCAGTCTCCAGTGGTCTCAGCATGCCAGTTTTCAGGAGGCCATTTTAGGCCACCATGGAGTGAGTAATGCAGACGTCATACCTCTAACAGGCCACACTGGCTAAAGCCAGCCAGGAGCCAGGGAATAAATGAACCCATTGGAGCCACCCTCCTGGAACAACAGCCGGGGAGAAGGAACACAGGACACACTGGAGAATGTTTGTCTCCTATAGGAAGAAAGCCAGGAACCGAGGATGCTCCATACAGTCTGCCTGAATCTTGAGAGCCATCCTTTTGTGGGACAGAGGCTTCCTCCCACCTGCCTGCACACATGTCCCCGTTGCCTAACCGGCCATGACACCCTCCCATCGGCTACCCTTTCCCATTCAGCTCTGTTTTGTCACACGGCCAGCTTTGCGTCACACACACCTTCTTGTCTGGGAACCCTAACTGTTCAGTCCTATCTGCTCCCCAGAGTGCAAACTCCCAGGGCCTGTGGGGTTTCTGCACCGTGAACGGAAGAGGTAGGTGAGAGTTGTATTGTTGACTTGGGGAGGAACTGGCTGCCTCCGCCCTCTGCATGCTGGCCTCTGCTCCTCCCTCGCTTTGGATTGTCTCAAAGCCTTCATATACCCAGTCTCTTCTATCACAGACCCTCTGAAGACCCCTCTACCTTCGCACTCCTTCACTTTCCCTGAACCCCACCAATAATGGCAATGATCTATGAGAATGAGCAAATGTACCTCCCGCTGAGTCCCAATGGGGACTTCTCTAAATCCCCTGTGCACCTTCCTCCAGCAGTATTGGGCAGGACTTCCAATGCAAGAAAGTCATTCCCAGCAGCAGAAAGCGTCCCTGTCACCCCTGTACCCCCAGCATCTCACGCAGGTTTCTTCCCCCACCCTGAGGATCACACCTAATCACTTATTGAACCCTGGCCAGGCCTGCAGCTTCCTACTCTTCCTGATAAGTAATAACCACACTTGATATCTCAGCCACTGTCACTCAACTAATTATATTTTTTCATCAGGAACCCCACACCACATGGGACAGCTGCAATTCAGGAGGGAGATGACCTGCCCAAGGTGTTCCAAGTGATGAGCTGCAGAGTCAGAGCAAAGCCATAACTCTCCCTTCCCCGATGCCTTAGGGTCTTTCCCACTCCAGTGCTGCACACTGGGCCTCCAGACGCTCGATAAATATTTAGAGAAAGGCACAAGACCATAGCTGATCCTCCTGGCATGGCAGCAAGCCGAAACCAGCCCTCTGAAACAATTTCCAATTCAAATGCCATGGCTGCATGGGTGAATCCTGATGCACTGAAGGCTTTGGGGTTGTTTGGAGGGGTTTGCGCTTTCAACAATGAGAGGTAGCTGGAGGACATCCCCAGAGAGTCCCCGGGGATCACTTTTGCACTGTGATTTCAGATGTGAGATGGGAAACATTTTGCAGCAAACAGACTCTGCTTGTTAACAGAGGGAGGGAGGCAAGAACTCAAATCCCATGATTTAACAGGTGACAAATACTCATGCTACCAGAGTCGAGGGACAGATTTGAGGTCACTGAGATAGGGATGGGCACCAGCCACCTTGATTCCCAGGCTAGAGATGGGGCTCTTGCATTTCCTGTTAGCAGCAGCTCTGAAATGACCTGCTGTGATTGGTTTTTGTGGAGAGGGCAGAGGGCACAGTCCTGAATGCAGGCAGAGGCCATAAAGAAGTCTATCCAAAAAAGGCTCATTGTCCCCAAACATCTCCTCCAGCTCAGCCCCCAGTTTCTGCAGCAGGTGGTCATCAGCACGCATGGCCAGAATCCCCTTCTTATATGGTACATTCTAAAGGAAAAGGAAGGGACTTTGCTGCCCGTGACCTGTCTGTGGTGGCGGGGTAGTGTTCCTGCACCCCTCAGAGGACCTTCTAGCCAAATGACTAGACACTTTGCAATCTCCAACAAACCAAAGTATTTGGGGGTGGAGGGGATGTGACAGGTTACTTAGCACCAAGTGGAAAGCAAACCCACCTTGTCCTTTGACCTTGAGACCTTGGGCAAGCTCCATCTCTCTAAACCTCAGTTTTCTTGTCTGTTAAGTGGGGCTCACTGGAGCTAAACACTCCTCTTCGGATGTGGTTAGTGTGAGACTGGCCTGTCACAACTTAAGATCACACCCGCCCTGTCACCAGGACCTCTGCTCTGGTCCAGGCCAAAGAAACACCAGCAAGACAGCCCAGATGGTCTAGTCCCAAGGCCACTGGAACCAGACAGCACCCTAAGGACTAGGTGATGGCTTAGCAGAGCAGAGAACTGTGCCAGTTTCTTGGGAATACTTCTAGGCAGTGACACAGAGGGACCTACCTGAAGTGCGGTCAGGAAGCCTAGGGAAGCCAGAAGGTTGTCAGTGCAGTGTGGTGAGGCCAGAGGATGACTGGGACCCAGACTCCTGTTCATCAGAGGAGAGCCACCCATTGCAAGACCTGGCAAGTCATAGCCCATAGAACATAGAAGAGGCTGCCAGGGCTCTGTGTGGCTGGAACCTGTGGTAGGGCATGCCTCAGAAGCTAGTGCCAGCCCTCTCCAGCCTGTGGGTCAAGTCCTGGGTCAGCTGATGACATTGTGCCCTGGAGTGAGCACTTCGTGTGTACAATCAATCACGTCTTGCTCTGCTCCGGCGATTTAGAGCATACCCCAAACCATAACGGATCCCTAAGGTTATATAAAGCAATAAAATAGAGATGGGCAGTAACACAAGAATTGAAAATCTGACTGATAAGAAAAGAGAGACCCCCAAGTCTTAAATGTTATTCAAAGTGTCCATCTTTAGACCTGAGCCTCCTGGTAGGAAGTGCAACAAGGGATACCCAATCGGTTACACAACATCCATAACATATAAGAAATAACGTGATAAAGCCCCAAGCTTGGGAAAGTCATAACTGCTTCTCATTGTAAGGCAGACATTTTTCCTGGCAGTCTTTATTATAGAATGACACAGAATAGACAAAAAGACACATTTGGGAGAATGATATCATACCGTCAAACTGCTCAACAAAAGGAATCCCACAGAGACCAAAATACTATTGTTTGGAATACCTTCTTCCCTGACTCAGCTTTAGGATGAAGTTGGAGAGATTTAAGGATGGAATAATCTTATCTTCATTGATAGTCAGCTTATTAAATTTCATTTATGGCCAGTGAGATGGCTCAACGGGTAAAGGTGCTTGCCATCAAGCCTAATGACCTGGGTTCAATCCCCAGGCCCTATAATGGTGGAAGATGAGACCTGGCTCCCACAAGATGTCCTCTGACCCCCACACATACATACATGGTATGTCATGAACACACACACACACACACACACACACACACACACACACACACACACACTACTGATTGGTTCCTTCCTGGTGTGGAAAGTCTAGAAGGCGAGCCAGCCTGGGCCTTGCCTTTCTGGGCCTGAACATGAGGAGAGGGACGAATAGACCTTTAAGAACAGACTTTTTTTGTTGTTGCTGTGTTTGTTTGTTTGTTTGTTTGCTTGATTGCTTGTTTTCTAGACAGGGTTTCTCTATGTAGCCCTGGGAGTCCTGGAACTAGATCCGTAGACCAGGTTGGCTTTGAACTCAGACATCCATCTACCTCTGCCTCTGCCTCCCGAGTGCTGAGATTAAAGGTGTGCACCACCTCCTGGCCTAACTAGGGTCTTCAGGGGCAGCCAGGCACTATGAGAAAATGGATTGAGGGGCTTCATAGTCCAGGAGGGCGGCTAAAGTGAGATCCAAGTCAGATTGGTGAGGCTGCTTGGGTAAGAGCTGACTGGGCAGGCGTGTAGGTGTATGGGGTAAGCAGCACAGACTGGATCATCAGAAGTAACTGCCGAGGAACCCATAGCCAGGAAAGAGACCCCAGAGACCATGCTGTTCTTCTGCCATTGTCAGAGAAACCTGAGGCAAAATGGAGCCACGCTGAGAATGACCGCCCCTTAATTTTCACAGGCTCGGAATATCTATGTCCACTGGGGGAGAAAGAAGTGTTTTGGTCAAGCTTCTCTCAGATCTGCAATCTACCTGAGACTCTTGGAGCTGAGTTAAGCCCTTTGCCACCTGCCCAGACGCCTTCACTTCATATACGAGGATCTGAGGGTCCAAGAGGGAAGAGAGTTATCCAAAGAGACACAAGAGGAAGGAGAGGGGGTGCGAAGGTGGGGCTAGGCAGGTCAGCCAGGAGCCCTGAGAAAGCACAGGGGGGCGGTCTCATGAGAGTAGAAGAACCCTGAACTTGGAGCCCGTTGCTGAGACCAGGCTGCTGAGACCAACCTGTGTCTCCTCATTTGGTCAGTGCGGTCGTTCTGACACACCCCCACGGGGCTTCTGAGAGGAACAGAGAGTGCTTTGTAAACCATTAAGTCCTGTGCACTGTCCCAAGTATCAGGAAGAGGGTGACTTCGGGGACAATAAGCATTTGTAACCCTATGCTCAGCTCTCACAGTGGCCTTTGAGCGGGGAAGGTGGGCCCTCCTAGCTCACAGAGGCTGAGTTCACTCACCTACCCAAGCCCTCCCAGCTCAGAGAGGGTAAGAAAGGGAGAGGAGTCTAAGTCACACACCCAAGGGCACAGCAGACACACAATGGGACATGGGTAGGGGAAGCAAAACCCAACCCCCAGGAAATGTCCAGTCACAGTCTCATGGCCTCAGTTTAAACAATGTTTTGCCCTGGTAGTAGGAGCTCAACCAAGCTCCTAAACATGGGGCCAATGACCTGGAAGGGGCCCCCATGGTGACCATGTGATGCAACCCACACCTGCCACAGCTGCCTTGATCATGATAAAGCCTTCAAATTTTCTGGGCTTAGAACAGTTTCTGTGTCTAGCTCTGTGGGCCTGGGGTTCAGCAGATAGAGCACAGCAGAGAGGACATGGTTCTATACCACAGTGTCTAAGGCCTGGGTTAAACTCAAGCAGACAGGAAGTCTAGGTGATTGCGATCCTCAGGGACTGTGGACCACCACACCTCTGGCATGGCCTCTTAAGCTCCCTCTAGACACGGCAGCCTGGGAGGGGACACTTCATACTCAAACAAGAGCTTCAAGAGCAAGTGACCTCACAATGTGATGGAAGCTGGGGAGCAAGGAAACTGGATTAGGGTTAGGGGTAGGCGTTAGGGGTTAGGGTTAGGGTTAGAGTTAGGGGTAGGGGTAGGGGTAGGGTTGGGGTTAGAGTTAGGGGTAGGGTTAGGGTTAGGAGTAGGGTTAGGGCCTCTCTTGCCACACTCACTGGATATGAAAGTCACAGATCTGCTCACATTCAAAAGAAGACAACAGAGACCCAACTTCTCTGTGGGAGGAATGTCCAAGGATGTGCACCCATGCAAAAGCTCAACTGTCAGCCTGGCAGATAGGGCAGGGACCCACCCTTCATAGACTGCTTAGAAAGGCCATTGGAAGGCATGTCATGGTTACCTAGGGTGACCCTAAGCCCACCCAGACCTCTGCTGCCTGTGACCCTGGCCTCTTTCGGCCTATCTTTGGCTCCTATATCTTTCCCTAGAATGACCAGAATGGAGCTAGTCTAAGGGTATTTGTGCCTGCGTCTGCTGCCCCTCTTACTATATGTAAAGTATATAACAGCAGAACACGGTCTTTCAAGGTCGCACTCCCAAGCCCAGTTTTCTTATACAGAAACAGTAAAGGAGTCAGAGTCCACTCTTCTATCCCGACCCTGTGTCCAATACCCCAGCAGGTCTCAGTGAGACTGGAACCTCCCTAGGAACAAGGGACAGCCAACGACATCCATGCCCACATCCATGTATTCCTTCAGCTGCCATGTCTTTGAATACATCGCATAGGTCAGGCACTATGCCAAGTGCTATTTGCCCACAGCAAGGCTTAGCCCCAAACTCATTCAATCAGTGTCTGTAGACTGATTCTTGGCCTCTCCCACTTGCCTGGACAATGAGGATCATGACCATGAGTGGGCCCTGGAAAGACTCCCACGAGCAAGCCCCTGACCACTGGTAGCCAAAGCGCCGCTGTTCCTCCCAGCAGCTCTTGTGCCCCTGACTTTCTCTGACTTCCTCTGGGGTGAGCAAGGCTCTATTTCCCTCAACATAAGAGAATACAAGCCATAGAGAGGTGTAGTGTCTGATGGTGCAAGTTCCAGATTTCAAAATGTCACCAGCTCGGACAAGTAGAGCTGTGTCAGGGCGTGCCTGGGAGTCTGGAGTTGAGATCAGTCTCAAGAGTCAGCATCAGGCACTGCTGAAACCAAACCCCAGCAATAGCTACCTCGACCAGCTACTCGGCTGGGGAACACGCCTCAGATGTTTCATGGTAAGCCATTGGGCATCTGAACCAGACAAAGCCTGCCGTCTGAGAGAAGAAACAGAACCACAGTGCTTGTAGAGCCATTGGTCCCTGGGCAAGGACATGAAGTCTCAGAGTTTGGGGACAGTTCTTAGGGAAGCTGAAAGAGCAAGCAGACACACAATCCTCCTGCAGAGAAGTCAGCTTCAATTAAAGCATCCAGACTCAAAGAGGAGGACGAGGAGGGGGAGGGAGGAGGAGGAGGGAGGAGGAGGCGGGAGGAGGAGGAGGGAGGAGGAGAAAGATAGGAGGAAGCTATTGGGGTGTAGAGGCCTTCCAAAGTGTTTCTCTGCACCTCAATATCAGGGGAGGCACTGTGTACCTCCCAACCAGTATCCACACTCTCTGAAGGCAGGCCCGAGTTGTCAATCCAGAGTCTGGACAGAGCTCAGAAAGCTCCACCTGTAGGAGAGCCCCTGTCCCTAGGCAGGCACCCGCCTGGCCCTGGCTTCCTGGCCTGTTTTGGCTGTTGAAATTTAGTCGGAAAGGGGGTGCAGAGGAGAAGGACTGGGATCCAGGCAAACCGACAGCTGAAGAATCAGCACGACCCAGGCCAGGAATCAGGCCTAACTGTGCTGGCCGCTATCCAGACAGCTGAGACTAGCCTGCAGTCCAGGGGCACATGACACCCCACTAGTGAGTGAAGCACCAAGGCTGAGGTTGGGCTCCCATGTGAGTCTGGCCACTCAGGGCCACTTGGCAGGCAGCAGGGTTCGGGGTCTGATGCTCTCCCCCGGCCACAGGATGGATCCCTACTGCAGGGACCTGCAGGCATGTGGGAGCCATCTTGACTGGACTGCCCACAGGACACCTCTCCAAGGTCCAGCCTTGCCCTGCTCCCTGTATGTCCTCAAGCAAGTCAGTGACCATTCGCCTCTGATTTCAGTGCCCTGGGATGAGGGCCTCTCCAGTGCCAGGCTGGTACATGCACCCTCACGTGCAGATTTATGCACGCCCTGCCCCAGTATGGCACTCCATGCGGGAGGGTGCCCTGCCACAGAATAGCTGGCAAGACAGTGAAGCAGCAGGCCTACAGCGAGGCCCCTAACAAAGGCGGGGCGTTGGCAGGCGGCAGGAGAGGGGCGGGCTGAGATGGATGTGGCTTGGAGCCTAACAGGCCACCAGCAGCCGCAGCATCTGCTTTTTCTCACCTCTAAAGGGAATCGATTTGTCTCTGACTGATTTCCCTGACGTCTAGTTTTCTTCTCCGCCCGGCTGTCAACCCAGCCACTGTGCACGGGGCGGGGGAGGCCCTGGCCGTCAGCCTGCCTGCCTGCCTCCCTGCTCCTACCTCCCCACGCGCCCACATGCTTAAGGCATGCTGATCTCATACTCATAGCCACAAAAAAAGCCCACACCCCACAGACAGCCTACCCACCACAGACACAAACCCCACAATATATGCGCATCACATCCCCCCACACACACAGACAACTTGCCCACAACATAGACATCCCACATAATACACACAACACATACACACAGAGAGATAGCAACCTGCCCATAACACATTCACAGCCACACACAGGCAACTGGACCATAACCTGCCCACCATATACACACCCCACACAATACATATATACACACAACCCACCCGTAGCATGCTCAAAACACTCACACTCCACACATACACATATGCATTTCCAACCTGCCCATAACAAGCCCACTGTATGCACACTTCATACAACATGCAGGCCCACACATTTACTTACAGATAACATGCCCACAGAGCACACACATCCACAATATATATGTATATACATGTATTACATGTTATCACATAGAAAACCTGACCACAGCATGTACACAATACAGACTCTCCCTTCCAGACGATGTCTCCTCCACAGACATGGACTTTGCACAACATAGACACACCTCCCACCTGTATTTGACAGACCCACACACCCGCTCCCACTTACAAGCAATGTGCCCACTACCCCACCCCACATAATACACACTCCACATATATCAATCCACAGACAATCTGCCCACAAACATGCGCATACTATACACACCTCACAACACAAAGACAACCAGCCCATATTACACACACAACACACACAACACACCCCCTAATCTGGCAGACAGGTAGACCTGCTGCTTGCAACACAAGCATACCTACGTGTGCCAACATACAAAATGGACAGAGCACATACTGTACACACAGATGGACACGCACAGCCTCCACATTTCCCCTAGAAACCACAGATGTATCACCCATCCCCCACACACCACTTACCAGTGACACCAGAAGAAGCCACCCTTTGCACACGCATCACCTTTCCCCTCGGACACAAGTACTCCTATACCCCATGCATATATAACATACACACAACCCACCCATAGCATGTTCAAAACATTCATACTTCACACATATGCATGTACATTCACAATCTGCCCATAACAAGCCCACAGTATACACACTCCACAAAACATGAACACCATTTATGGAGATAATTCCATGTTTACACAGACATCTACTGAACAGACACACACACACACACACACACACACACACACACACACACATCAAACCTCTCCAGTTCTCCTGCTCCCATCTGAGTCTCAACCCTCACGTTGCTAACGGCCACACTGCCACACACACATGCACACTCCCCCACCATCTGTGCATCCCTTCCATTCCCATAGACCTTGCCCACACATCCTTTGCCCATGACTGAGTATCTGCGGGTTCTCCAGGGCCTCTGTGTGTGGTGTTATCCTTCCTTGGGCTGCCCACCCTTCTTGTTATGGAACCCTGTACAGAGGGGAAGCAAAACTACCAGAACCCCACCATGTACCCCAGGTCCCAGCCTAGGAAGAAGCTCCTGGATGTAAACAAAAAAGGCAGCCGTGGGCAGGCCGGGCAGGGCTTAGGGGACACTGGGACCCTCTTGGGCAGCTTGCTACAACCCAACCTGGGTAAAGTGTTGGATTCTGGCAGGGCTCAAGTGACTTGGGGCGGGAATGAGGAATTTCAAACACCAGCACCACATGAGAGACAGGATTTCCTGCCACAGATACCTGGCCAGGGCTGCCAGGTAATTCTCTGAATAGTCAGTCAATAGCAGTAACAGCAGCAAAGAGAACACCACATGCTGACTCTCAGTCCACAAAGCATGACCATGACAACCATGGACTAGGGCCTGAGATGCCCAAGCTGGGCAGTTCTCTCAAGAATGAGGAGGTGGAGGTGCCGACTGCAGACAGCGTCCCATATGTGTGGCCAATGAGTTTAGATTGTTAGTGAAAACTTAACAGCATGACCAAAAGCTCAGATCGACCCAGCCAACTCCAGGAGACAGTGGGCCTGTCTGCCCTTAGAAACCTCCCAAGGCCATTCTCTCTGTACCATGCCCGTCTCAGGAATCACTCGCCCTCAGCCTGGACCAGTGTGGTGGTGATGGGTGCATGTGTGTACAGGGTATGGCTTGACTGTTAAAGCATGAGACCGGGGTGCTCAGGTGAGTGGGTGGAACATCTCCACACACGGGGATGTGAGCAGTCGAAGGCCGCCAGATGTGGTTGTGACTTGTATGCATAAGAAGGTATAGGCAGGATGGGGCTTGTGTCCCCCAAGATGTACACACTGGGGTGCGTGTGGATTTCCTCACAGGAATTATAAGGTGCAGCTCCAGATAAAAGAGCGGGCTTCCCTCTTGAGCTCATGTCCTTTTCCCCTCCCCCCCTGGACTTTATCTGGCCAGGCAGCCCGACTCTCCACTCAGGCAGCAGATAATTGATTAATAGGACTGGTTCTTGGCTCTTTGAGGTCTGGTTGTAGATAAGAGGAGACGGGAGCACCAGCACCGAGGGATGCCCTGGATTCCAGGACTGAGCTCTGAAGTCACAGGTCATAGGTGAGCCTATTCCAATCCTTTGCCCTCCTTCTTCTCAGGCCAGAGGTCCACACACCCTCCAGGGCAACAGGTACAAGGCAGATGCCCCAGTGAGACCCTGGAGGGCGGGAGTGAGGCTCATCTTCACGATGGATTGAGGGTCATCTCCAGCTGGAAGAGAGATCACCTTCCTGTCCCCACAAAGACTATACGGAGCCATGATCGTGAATGCATGGACTCTCAGGGGAGTGTCCCCACACTCCTACCTGTCTCCACATGGCCCTTCTTCAGTGTGTTCACTGAGGTTGGCTTCCAGAGCCCCCAAAACCACAGCCTTTGTGACCTTCAATGACCCCTCTAAACTAGCAAGCAGGTGGGGAGACAGCAACACCAACCTCAAAGGTCTAGCCTAAGAAAAACATGGGGGAACACAGACTGAACTGCCGCACGCTGGGGCCCAGGATCCTAACTGATGTCTACATGGGACAGGGGTGGAAGAATGAATGTTCAGTGTGTTCAGGAACAACCCTTCTAGGAAGGGCCCTTCATTCATTTTCTGTTGTGTGCCAGATACTGTGTGGTTAAAATGTTTGAGTGACTTTCACGCTACCTCTTCATAAGCTTGTGGGCAAGTCCTAATACCATCCACTCTGGGCTTCTCATCTGGAAGATGTGAAATGGATAGATAAGATTGGATAAAGACCCCTGCTCCTGAGAGTACAAGAAAAACACCAAGTTCATCGGTAGAGGACCTCCAGACCTCCATAGACTCCTTCCAGGATCAGACATTGAGAGTCTGGGCCTCTTAAGGCTGAGGGAGGAGGCTGATCTGGAGAAGGTGAGATACCCATCCCTGTCTCAGTTTGGAATGAAACATTCACTGTCCTCTGCAGGTCAGAACAGGAACATGCATGTTCCCAGAACGTATGCTCTGGTCCCTCCACGGATGCGTGCACCCCACAGTCGTCCTCCACTCCTTGCAGATCTCTGATGGCCTCTGGGGGAAGAAAGAGGCTGCTTTTACATCCAGCTGGCAGGTAGCACTCTAGAGCCTTCCCACAACCCTGGCCTAACATCAACATGGCATCGCCTGCATCCTGCCTCAGCATGGCACACTCCCAAATGGTATAGCTACTAAATCCAGGGCCCCCGTGCCAGTAACACTCCCTTCTAGTGGAGAACTTGAGTTAAGAGCACATGAGCTATAGGAAGGCTGAATGTCACACAGCTGGTCAGCCACAGGGCTGGATGTAAGCTCGAGTCTCCCAGGGCTTGACCAGACCACACTAAAGCAGATCATGTGACCCATGTTATCACTCAGATTTCCACCCTTCCCCTCAGTCTCTAGCCTCTTCTAGGTCTGCCCTACAATCTCTGCATCTCTACTGCTCCCAAGCTTTCTTCTTCCTCTTCCTGGTTCTTCTTCCTTGTCTATCCTTTGGTTTAAGGGCAGCACTACAACGTCCTTTGGTTCTAGATAAAAGGCTTTCTCAGGGTCTACTATCCATTTGTGCTAGACAGCCCATGCCCTCGCTCTGCATTGGGACAGTCTCCTGAGCTCTGTGGAGGGCCACAGGCTACAGTGTATCTTGCCCTCAGTTATTCTGAGTGTGTGTGTGTGTGTGTGTGTGTGTGTATGTGTGTATGCAGGTATATGCACCTTTGTGCGTGTTATATGTGTGTGTAAATATGTATGCAGGCACATGTACCTCTTGTCATGTGTGTGCATGTATGTGTGTGTATGTATGCACCCTTACACGCACACATGCAGGTATATGCATCTTTGTGTGTGTTATATGTGTATGGAAATATGTATGAAGGCACATGAACCTCTGTGTCATGTGTGTGCGTGCGTGCGTGTGCGTGCGTGCGTGTGTATGTGTGTGTGCTGTGTTGTGTTGACTAGAGGTTGGCATCAGGTGTCTTCCTGCCTCACTCTCCATTGTATTTTTTAAATGGAGTCTCTTTGCTGACCCGGGAGTTCACCAATTGGCTAGACTGGTGGTCATTGAACTCTTGGTTTCTCCTATCCCAGCTCAGAGCTCACAGATGTCATGCTGGCTTTCTATATGGGTGCTGGAGATCTGAGCTCAGACCAAGCCATTTCCTCAGCCCTCCCCCTCATTCTTTTGAGAGCACAACTCTCAAGGGCCTGCCTTCTCTCCATACTACCTGTCATTGGAAGAAAAGAAGAGAGAGAATAATAGAGGGGAGGAGAGGAGAGACCAGGAGAGAGCAGAGGAGAAGGGAGACATTCATCCCTACAGAGATTGTAGTGGAATGTTTTACTATGTGCACTGGCTCAGGCAGCACCTGAGCTAACGGCATGTCAGGCTATGGCACAAATTTATAGCTGAAGGTTTACATCACAGACAGCTGCAATGAATGACAATAAATTAATTTAAAGTGCTACCAATGTATATGTGCTTATGAGCTCTGGACTAATAATTTATAAATGCATGCCTTTTATAATCCCGGCCTTAAGTCTTGAAAGCAGCTAGTTAAAAAGCAGTCACATGACATAAATTATTTTTATTCATATCACAGTGTATGGTGAGGTAGTGAAAAAGGAGAGGATGATGGTGACCAGTCTATGGCTTCTGCAGCCAGCCATCTCTCCTTCATCCCTGCCCACTGCTTCTAAGAAAGTTGGAACTTGTGTTGGCTGGTTTTGAGTCACCCTAACACAAGCTAGGGTCATCAGAAAGGAAGGAGCCTCAGGTGAGGAAATGCCTCCATGAGATCCAGCTGTAAGGCATTTTCTCAATTAGTGGTCAAAGCAGGAGGGCCCAGCCTTTTGTGGGTGGTGCCATTCCCGGACTGATGGTCTTGGGTTCTATAACAAGGTAGGCCAAGCAAGCCACGAGGAGCAAGCCAGTAAGCAGCATCCCTCCGTAGCCTCTGAATCAGCTCCTGCCTCCAGATTCCTGCCCCCATTTGAGTTCCTGTCCTGACTTCCTTCAGTGATGAACAGCAATGTGGATTGTAAGTTGAATAAACCCCTTCTTCTCCAACTTGCTTTTTGGTCATTGTGTTTTGTCACAGCAATACAAATACTAAGACAGACCTCATAGTCCCCGGCTCTATCCTAGCACTGGACAAGCATGCCCCCAACATCCTGAAGCCCCTTTCCTAAGGTACAGTGATACTTCTCCTCCACTATGAAGTCTCTCCTCCAAGCAGAGAGTTATAGGGACATCTTGTTCCTTGGAGAGAGAAAAAACAAACATTGTTTTGTGTGTGTGCAATCAGCACAGACATTCTCACAGAAGGTAGGGGAGAGAGTCCCTGATCCTCCATAGCTTCACCTATAGAGCCAACTTCCCAACAAGTAGCCCCAACAGGGCCATCAGAACTGATAAACCACCAGTAAAGTGCGCTTTCCACTACCTGCCTTATGAGGGCAGGAGCAAGTTCAAAGTGCTTTATGACACTGGGAACTGCCTGAGCAGCTCAGACAAACAGGAGCTGCTCTTCATAAATGGGAACTGGCCCTTCCCCTTGGCAATGCTGTTCCACACCTTTCTCTCCCTAAAGTCAAGCCTCACTCATGCGCCCTGCACCCTGCCTCTCTCCTAAGATTGGAACTGCTGTCTATTCTATTGCCAAGTCTCAAATCTGCAGTCTCTGTTCACTGTTCCCACCTCATATAAGGTCAGTCCCAGGGGCTAGGAAGATACCTCCATGGGTAAAGTGCCTATCTTGCTACCATGAGGACCTGAGTTTGATCCCCAGATGCCACATAAAAAATGCCAAACATGGGGACCAAAGAGATGGCTCAGTGGTTCAGAGCACTTACCGCTCTTTAAGAGAACCTGGGTTCAGTTCCCAGCACATACATAGTGCCTCACAACTGCATGAAGTTCTGGCTCCCAGGAGTCTGATATCCTCTTCTGCTCTCTGTGGCCACCTAATACTCACATGGTGCAATGCATACATGAAAACAAAGCATTTGAACATATAAAATAAAATAAAAATATTTTTTTTCTTATTGCCAGACATGGTGGCATATGTTTGTAATCACAGAACCAGGGAGGGAAGGACAGGAGGATCCCAGGGGCTCACAGACCAGTTAACTTGGGTCAACTGGTGAGGCACATGCACTCACATTCATACACACACACACACACACACAGAGAGAGAGAGAGAGAGAGAGAGAGAGAGAGAGAGAGAGAGAGAGAGAGAGAGAGAGAGACAGACAGACAGACAGACAGACAGACAGACAGACACAGAGAGAGCAATGTCGTCCCAGGTCTTGGTATGTCACCTTTCTACTGGCCTTGATCATTTCATTGAAACTGCTCTCTCCAAATCTAGACAGCTTAACCCTCCCCTCACTCACTCCAGTCTCTCCTCATGCATTTCTTCTCTTCTCCACTAAGCAGACCTTAATTCTATTGTTTTGCAGCTCAAGTGCCTTCTTCAATGGTCCCAGTTGACTTCCTAATAAAAGTCACATACTTGGTGTGACTTATGAGCTCTCCACATCTGCCCCAGGACTTCTCCAGCCTCATCTCTGACAGTTCCTCATACTGAGGTTGGACTTGCTCCCCTACCCATGAGCTCCTCTATCACATGACTATTCCTCCTGCAGGGGCACCCTTCCTCTGTGGGCTAACAGATGTCATCCATGACAGGCCTTGGCTTCTCTAAGAAGCCTGTCTGAGCCTGTATCCCATGCTGAGTGACTGCCCTGCTGACTTCTCTGATGCACCCTCACCTTTTCTCTGTCTTCCACTCACACTCTCCCCTTCTCTTCCTTCCTGACTCATCCATCTGCCTGAATGTTCTTTGGGGAGTAGTTAGCCCCTCCGCAATACAGTCAGCTCAGAGAAGGCAGGCAGGAACGACCTGTGCCAACCCAAAACAAGAGAGGGCATAGAACAAGAGCACTCCAAAATAACGAATGACAAGGGCCATCATGCTGGCCCTTCTGATTCCCAGCAGAGCCTGCTTCTGACCATGTATAAAGGAGTCTCTGCCTTTAGCCACCGTTTATGTACTCAACCACTTAACATCCATCTATTGGTTCACCGTGTGCCAGACCCAGGAATGACAAATAAGTGGATTAACAGAATTACCTTGATATCAAAAGGACAATGCTACTAAAACATGCAGAGGCTTGGAGAATTTCACCAGCCATGTGCTAAGGGAAAGAAGCCATATACTAGGACTGCATGCTGGTGGGTTCCATTTCTGTGACATCTGAGAAGAAGCAAGCTAGAAGTGATGAAAAGCAGACCCAATTTCCCAAGACTTGAACCTCAGGAGAGAGTCAGGTAGAAGGTGAGTTGTCTCATGGCTCAGTGGGTAAGTCCACTTGCTGTATAAACATAAGGACCTGAGTTCAAATCCTTAACACTCATGTTAAATATGCCATGGTTGTACACACACTTGTAACAGCAGTGTTGTGAGGGGAGAGCTGTCTATGGGCTTATCTCTAAGTGCAATTAAGGTGAAGGTGGTAGAAAGTAGCAGTCAATATCATCCTGTGGCCTTGAACGGCTCATTAGGAGATGGGCCATAGTAAAGAAGAGTCTGATCTTGAAGATGGACACAACCATACAAACTTCTAAAGCTGGGTTGCAAAGAGGATATAGATGGATACAGAACAGAATATCCAGAATTATAGGGCTTACCCATCTGCTATAGGTGTGACAGGAAGGAGCAGAAAAAAATATTTGAAGCATCAATGGCTGGGAACTTCCCAGGATTAATGTCAGACCCACACAGACACAGGTGACTAAAAGAATACTGCACAGAACGTATTAACTCCTCTCTCTAGCTCACTCTCTCCTCTCCCCTCTCTCCCTCTGTCTTTCTCCCCATTCTGTCTCTGTCTTCCTGTCTCTATCTCTGCCACTCTCTTCCCCCCATTCAAACTATAGAAAACAGAAGATGAAAAAAAACACCTGAAATAAGTAGAAGAAAAAAGAAAGGAAGGAAGAAAATCTTCATGTATGAGAACAAATATAAGGACTGAATCATGTTTCTAAGTGACAATCCCTGCAAAAGGGGGGTAAGATGAAATATTTCAAGAGTTGAGAGAGAAAAAAAAGTCAACTACAAATTCTGTTTCCTGCCAAGTTATCCTTCAGAAGTGAATGAAAAGATAAGACTGTCTCAGATAAAACAAAAGCCGAGGAAATCTGTCTACACTTGATCTGCCTTGCAAGATATATAAAATGAAGTTCTTAAGAAGCTGAGGAGTTAGCCTGAGGACCTGGGTTCAAATCCCCAGCACCCACATAAAAATCTAGCCATGGTTGCACACACCTGTATCTGCAACATTGAGCACTGCAACTGCAGACAGAGAGCTCACTCACCTGTCAATCTTAACAAAATGACAAGCTTCCAGTTCAATAAGAGACCCTGCCTTAAGGCAAAAAAAAAAAAAAAGGAAAGATGGATTCAGGAAGACTCTTGACATGCTGCTCTGTCTTCTGCATGCCAGAACATGGACGGGGACACCTGCACACAGATGCACATGCACCACACACAAACACAAAAGGAAGTTCTTTAAAGAGAAAGTTATACCAGTCAAAGCCTCAGAACTACGTAAGAGAGGAATAGTACCAAAGAAAGAATAAGAAAAGGTAAAAGAAATGTTTTCTTATTCATAATCCGCACACCAGACAGTAATTTGCTTAAAACAATAGTAACAGTGTGCTTAACTATCAAAAAGATTATTATGATCTGTGCTTGATTCAGCTGTCAGCAGAGAGTCTTCCTCCTGCAGGAGATGGGAACAAATACAGAGACCCACAGGCAGACATGACACACAGAAAGAGACCTTAGAAACACATAGCTCTACGTGAGACATATCCATCAAATTCCTCCCCTCTGAGCTCAGGGAATCCCTCAGAAGAGTGTGGGAGCCAGAGGAGATGGAGGACACCAGGAGAGCAAACCCCTCTGAATCAACTGAGCATAGCTCATATGAGCTCACAGAAACGGACGCAGCAAGCATAGCATCTAACACAGGTCTGCACCAGGTCCTCTGCATGTATATGATAGTTTTCAGTATAGTGTGTAGTGTATGGGGCTCCTGAGTGTGTGAACAAGTGAGTCTCTGATTCTTGTGCCTTCTCTTGGGCTCCTTTCCTTCTGTTAGTTTGCCTGGTCCAACTTTAATGTGATGGGTTTTGTTTATCTTATTATATTTTGTTTTATCTTATATTTATATATTTGAGGTGTTTTGTTGCTAATTCTTAGAAGCCCGCTCTTTTCTAATAAGAGACAGAAAAGGAATGCATTTGGAGGGGAGAGGAGGTAGGGAGAAATTTGGAGTAGAGGGAAGAACTATAATCCAGATATATTTTTCGAGAAAATAATCTCTTCTTTTAAAAAATAATTTATTTATTTTTATTTCATGTTATCCCTGCTCATACGTCTGTGTGAGGGTGTCAGGTTCCCTGGAACTGCCATGTGGGTGCTAAGAATTGAACCCAGGTCCTCTGGAAGAGCAGTCAGTGCTCTTAACCACTCAGTCATCTCTCCAGCCCCAAGAATTTATTCTTAATAAAAAGAAGAAAATGTTAGAAAGGAAAGAAGAGAGAAGAGAGGGAGGGAGGCTTTTATGTGAAACCCTTCTCTTTACCTAAAAAAAACATGGAAGATCTTAAATCAGTAACAGAAGAAAATATTCTTCAAGCAAAGGCATGTGAACCTAAGACTTGTCAAACTTCCATTGTTTTGATATAAGGAAAAAGGGAAATGAAAAAGAAAAGAAGAAAAGAAAAGAATAATATCGCTTGGGACATCTAACTCCATAGACTTTCCTCTTTGTCTAACAAGCTCTTTTCATCCTATTGAGACTGCCAGGTCAATTCTATCTCCCCATTTTATGTATTAGAAAACTGAGGCTCAGAAGACTCACTTGGAAGTAATATGGAACTCACTTCAGAACAAAATGTTCTCAAACCAAAGACTCGTCTAATAAACTTGGATTACTAACCCCTGCCACAACAATTTGCTCAAAATAATAGCAACAATGTATTCAGTGATTCTGTTTGTGGGAAGTGAAATGACAAGCTCACAAGGAGAGATAAGGGAGAAGCCAGGAATACTTTGTTACTACAGGATACTTACAGCTAGTGACACAATGTAACATTATTTGACAATGGTGTTAGAATAGTTACAAATATGTATCGAACTAACGCCTGTAGTGTGGGCTCTGGTGTGCCAAGAGCCCAGGAGTCTAGAGATTTGTTATACATGGCGGAAGGGAAATAAACTAAGTCAACTATTTTTAAAAGAAGTATAATTGTAGTACTGGGGAAGCCGAGGCAGCTGGATCTCTGAATTTGAGGCCAGCCTGATCTACAGAGTAAGTTACAGGACAGCCAGGCTACACAAAGAAAAAAAAACCTGTCTAGAACTCCCTCCCCCCCAAAAAAAGAGGAGGAGGAGGAGAATAGTATAGTTGATATACTAAGAAGAGAAAATGAATCATATAAAGTGATAAATTAAAGCCACAAAGTGCAGAAGCCCCTCCCAAAAAATCAAAATCAAAAACAAACAAACAAACAAACAAACAAAAAACAGAAGGCATGTTAGGACCAAATTAAGAGCAACAGTTAAACAGCTCCAGATATAGTATGAAAGACACATAGCTGTTTGTCTGTATGAGCTTTGACTCTACCTCACACAGTCAATTCACAAAGACAGAGTCAAAATCAATCACTATACATCTCAACCTCAAAAGCTAAAAACCATAAAACATCAAGAAGAAAATCTGGGAGGTTCTTGTAAATAGGACATGTGAAGCACATGTTCCTCAGGTTAGGAGAGTGACCAGACACACCCAAGGTGTGGAGAAATACCTGCAACACATACATAGATTGACAAAGATCTTGTATCAGGAATTTACATGAACACTCTTTGAACTCAGGAATGACAAAGCCAGTGACCCAATGGAAGTGGGTCAAAGACTCAACTAGTTACTTCATCAAAGAAGGTGCATGCACATGAGAAATGTCCAGTATCCTCAGTGTCATTAGTCATTTTGGAATTGAAAATCACAACAGCAAAGAATTACCATTATATACTGGCTAGAATAGCTTAGTTGAGTGACAGGTAATATCATCTGTATAAAGAATATGGAGTTAACAATACCCTTTTAGATTGCAAGTAGCTGACATGTACAAATACATGAAAAAGAGTTTGCTTGTTTCACAGGTAGCCCAGGCTGACCTAAAATTCGCATTGTAGCTGAGAATGACCCTTAATTTCTGACCCTCCTGTCTCCACCTCCTGACTATTGGGACTTTAGGGGTGTGCTACTTTGCCTAATTTATGTTGTGCTAGGGGTTGAACTCAGGACTCTGGACACCAGGGCAGCATCACTAGATCCCTACTAATTTCTTATAAAGTCAAACACACACTTAACCATTCACCCAACAAATCCACTTCTAGGCCTTGATTCAAGAGAAGTGAAAGCATACTTGTCCACAGTGGGTCTGATTAAGCATTGACGTTCACAAGTGTTCTGTCAAAAAACTCCTACAAGTGAATACAAACCACGTGTATCGTGGTTGGTGAGTGGAGAAACAAACTACACCTATGCCCATGGACTAGATTTTTCAGCAGTGGAAAGAGGAGTCGAAACAGACTGAGGAGATGGCTTAGCTTATAAAGCACTTGCTTTAGAAGCCTGAGGACAAGAGTTCAGATGCCCAACACCCACAGTGATGCTGAGTGGTACTAACAGCCCACTATACTCTCAGCAGATGGGAGGCAGAGATGAGATCCTCTTGCTAGATTAGCCAAATCCTGAGCTCTGGGTTCAAGTGAGGTAAGGTGGAAGACAGTAGAGAAAAACACCAACACCAACATGTGGCCTTACCAGAGGCTGGCATGGAGACAAAGCTCTACCCACAGGCCCAGAGGCCAATTCGGTGGCAGTTTTTTTTCTATCTGTACATATTGTTATAAATATTATTTATTCTGTGTATTAGTCTTTCGGTGATTATTTATTAGTACCTACTGTGTTCCATATCCTATACACCGGGAGATTTGGCCATCATGCCTTTATAAATCCTGAAGTCAGACTTCCTGGATTTTACTCTTGACTGGGTGACATTCAAATTCCATAATTTGCCTCAGTTTACTCCTTTGTAATGTGGGTCTCCTGTGGGGCTTGTCATAGGTAGACAGTACTAGAAAGTTACTTGACAAGCTACAAATGAGCACTGTGGTTGCTATGGTTACAATTCTGAAAGCCCCCATACCTGTGCATCTGCATTCAGTCAGTCAGAACACTGGGCTGTAACCCCTGTCTTCCTGTCTTAACTCTGAGACCTGGAGAGAGTTATTTAGTCTCATTGTTCAGCCATTCAGTGCCTCCAGTTCTTTTAAACAAGCCTCCCTCGCCAGGCTTGCAGTACTGTAGAGAGAGCATGCTACTGGACTATAGTTTACAGGTACATGAAATATCACATTACTAATTGCCACAGTGCTAGGGAACCCAGAGCCTTGCACACACGAGACAAGCACTCAACCATTCGACCACCTCCCCTTTTTAAAATATCACACTCATCAAGCCTGCTGGAGTGGTGTACATCTTTGATCCTAGCAATAAAGGGGCAGAGGCAGGAGGGTCTCTGTGAATTTGAGGCCAGCCTGGTCTATGTGGTGAGTTCCAGGATAGCCAGAGTCCCTTGGTGAGACCTGGTCTCAAAATAAAATAAAAGATAATAAAATAGCATCTCATGCTCTTGAATTTTCTTTCACAAAGCTGAATGCAGCCACCATGCCTCCCTCAATGTCACGCTCTTGCACCTCTGACTCCCATGGGAAGGGAGATAGTCCCAGGTGCCCAGGGTCAGTACCACTCAGTCTGTTCCAACCACCACTGAAGTCCAATGACCTGAGATAGTGTGGCCCCTGGCATCTTGTGGCACCCTGCTTCAGTGGCTCAAGGTGGGAACAAAGCACCAGACCCACCCTTATAGGGATGAGAAAGGCCAGATTACATTCCAGACTTGGGCTTGTCATCTGTATCTGCCCTGTCTGGCCCTCTTCTATTCCCAGCCCTCAGGAGTGCTCTGGGACTCACTCTTCAAAACCCATGAGGAAGGGAGAGGGGGAGAAAAGAGAGTTTCTGGCTCCTGGCAGGCTTGGGGCTGTTCTGCTACAGCCTTCAAGCCCAAAGCAGAGAAACGCAAGGCCTTGTAGGTGTGTTGGCACAGGCTTGTAATCCAGAGCCCAGAAAGCTAAGAAGGAGGAGCTTGAATTTGAGGCCAGCCTGGGCTACATAGAGACTACCAAGGAAGGGAAAGAAGAAAGGAAGGGGGGAAGGATTAAAGAAGAAATGAGGGTAGGGTAGAAGGTGAGGAGAAAAGGAAAGAAGGAAGGAGAGGAGGGAAGGAGGAAGGGAAGAAGGAAAGAGAGGAGGAAAGGAGTGAAGGAGGGAGGGAGGGATTGAGGGAGAGTGGGAGGGAGGGAGGGAGGGAGGGAGGGAGGGAGGGAGGGAGGGAGGGAGGGACGGAGGGAGAGAGGGAGGGAGGGAGGGAGTGAGTTTGGAGCCATTCTGCAGGAAACAGCCTGTACAAATTGAGCATCCCTAATCTGAAACGTCTAGTGTGTGAGGCTTTTTGAGTGTAAATGTGATGATCAGCCTAATCCCTCACAGCAGACAGCCTCCTGCACTGACCCATGTCCCCCAGAGGGCAAGTGGGACACTGAGTGGATTGGTGGGATCCCACTCTGTGTTATGTGTGGAGCTACTTGGAGGAGAGGGAGTCCAGCAGGCTGTGGCTACCCGCTACCCGGTAGTAGCTCACAGGACGCCTGCCTGTCCCACCCCCAAATCCTTTGGCTCTTGCCAACCCCACAATGCAGTCTGTGCCAGAGATGATGGTGCGTTCTAGAAAGCATAGGAGTCTTAGAAAAGCATGTGTCACAGAGCAAGGTGCTCAAGGCATTTTTGCACAGTGTTCCTGCTCCACAGACGTTCTATTGCCAAGAGAGAGAAAGCAGCTGGCTTGTGCTATGGGTGTGTGACTGCCAGCCTTGTAGGGTATATAGGTCCTAATGACAGTTAAAATTAGAACACGTTGAAGAAGCATCGTTATTATGAGACCTGAGCAGCATGGGGGTGGTGGGGGGTGGTGAGGAAGGAGACCCAGGTGCTGCAAAAGCTGGCTCTGGAATAGAAAAGACCAATGTCCTTTCTCCTGTACAGACCAGAAACTATGAAGGAAGCCTCAATTCCTGCCCTAGACTCTGGTCTGTTTATCTGAAAAATGGGCGCAGTGATCCTTGTGGACTGTAAAAGACAAAGCTGAACTTCATCTACAGAAGCTTGCTGAATGGGACTGCAGGCTAGTTCAGTGTATAAGGATCTTTGCTGCCAGACAATCTGCAGGAATCCCTTCACAGTGGGGTCCTGTGAAGGAACTCCTGCAGATTATCCTGTGGCTTCCACACTGGGTGATAGCAGTGTGCCCTCAATATACAAACAAATAAATAAATAAATGTAACAATAAAAAAACTTGCTGAAGAAAAGGTAGCTCTAGTCCCATACCCTCATCCAAGATGAAAAACCAGAGGACATAGGGGTTTTATTTCTGCCTCCTAGGAACTCTAATAGGAGGGTCCTGTTCAAAGCTCCACCCAAGTCATGGAGGCTCGCTTTTCCCGCAAGAATACTGGAGGCAACCTCCCTACCTGAGGTCCCCTCACGTTCTCTTCCAGGCCCAATGTGACAGCAATCCAGAAGCACGCTGCCCAGGTCTGCTCCAGGAGATGGGATGCAGGGAATGGGCCCCAAGGCTAGATCTGGGGTGCTCAAAACAAGAAGTGGATGAAAAACAGATGCTTAGGTCTGGGAGGGGGGCTGCTGTGCCAACACTCCCGGGAATGCCAGGGATGCTCCAGACTGAAGGAAAGGAGATTCCCTGCTTTTACCTGCCTGCTGTGCAAGCCAGAGATTCTGTCCCAGATGGGCAGGAGTAGGCCATCTGACCTCTGCGATTCTCGCTCTTGGTGAAAAGATGAGTCATTTAATTTTTCTGAAGAGTTGAAATCCCCTTGGTGGCCTTGGGTCCTGCTCTGTTTGCTGCCTTCAGGATGACTCTAGAACAATCATAGCACTCATTTGCTCACCCTCCTTCAGAGCTCCCCACCACCTCCGCCGTCTTTCTCCACCTGGTTGACCACGCAAGCTTCCTCAAGCTCCTGCTAAGCACACAAGGCCTCTAGCCTCCTGCATCCTAGCTCCAAAGTCTTCTGGCTGCTAGAATCTCTTCCTTGTTTCTCATTTACTAGCTAAGACTTCCGATACTCAGAGAGTATCATGCTATGGGTGTGTGACTGCCAGCCTTGTAGGGTATATAGGTCCTAAGGACAGTTAAAGTTAGAACACGTTGAAGAAGCATCATTATTATGAGACCTGAGCAGCACGGGGGTTGGGGAGTGGTGATGAAGGAGACCCAGGTGCTGCAAAAGCTGGATCAGGAATAGAAAAGACCAATGTCCTTTCTCCTGTGCAGACCAGAAACTATGAAGGAAGCCTCATTTCCTGCCCCACAGTGGGTGGACTTGAAATTCTAATTCAGATCCTAAACTTCACTCAAACCTGAGAGTTTGCTTGACACAGCAGCTTTGGGAAGCTGTGTTGCTTGGTTCTGTTTTTAGCCCCTGTGCTAGAGAGACCCGTAAAGAAGGGTAAGTTAGGGTGGGAAGCTTTACCATAGCACTGTACCCTGAGTGCGTGAATTGACAGTATATGCCAGCGCCAGGACCAGTACATGGGATCTATCCGAGGGCCTCAAGGCTGTGGACACTACCAGGAGTAGCCCCAAATCCCACTAGGTCCAGATGCTGCCCACGGGTTACCAGCACACAGCAGAACTCTGAAGCTCGGTCAGTAGACCACCCCCAGCACCGAGAGTAGGCTTTTTTTTTTTAGCAATAAGGAGCAAACATCTTCTCTGAGCTGCACATGGGGGTGGCAGGAAAAGATACATCACTTCAGAGGGGAAAGGGCAATGGGGTGGGGGCAGGGGCCAGGCTGAGGCCGCCAAGGAGAGAAACGGAGATCTGATAAAGAAGCCACATGCTGAGCAAGGCTGGGGTGTAGCTAGGAGGCTGAGGTGAAGCATGCATGCTGGGGTGCAGCAGGAAGTCTGGGAAGCCGGCAGCTTAGTGAGAACAACTCCGCCACTGACTTCTGAGCTGCTTGGGTTGCTGGGTGGCCCGGCGCTGCTACCCATCCTTCAGAATCTTCAAGTCTCAGGTTCCAGACTCTAAAGGCTCTGATCCTGCCCTAGAACTGTCTTTTTTTGGGGGGGGGGGCAGGGAGGGGATGCTTGCAACTGCTTACTCTGGGCTTGGCCTCCAGAGTACAGAAACTGAGGCTAGGCAAACCTCCCACCTTCAGTTGATGTTGTCATCTATAGGGTCTGGGTTAGCTCCTGCTCCTAGCCTGGGCTACTCAGAGAGGAAAAATGGGAACGATCATGGGACCAACCAGAGATGGCTGGTGCTCTTCGTTTAGCTCCACAGCTGGCATGCTCATGGCCTTGGGAACTGCTACTTTCCTTCTGGGTTCACTATCCCTTAGAAGCACGTGTGGACCATCTGCACTATCAGAATTTTGAAGGGGTGGGTGTGATTTAACGAGGGTGCGGGCAGTTCCCTGTCATGCAGTTCCTAGCACAGTGGCTTAAGCCAAAACCAGTCTGGCTCAGAACTGAACACTTTATATCCCAGGACAAACTCAGGCTGAGCCCTGCTATGACTGGTAGTGTCTTTATCACACTCTGGGCTGAGATTCCTTTAACTGAGACTCTAGAGGCCCTTCCCAGCCCACTGTTTGACCTTCTCCATAAAAGGACAGGACCTACCCTTCTGGACAGACTACGACCTGATTGGAGAGACAGCAGCCAACCTCTTCTGAGACTGTCAAGCATGTAGTCAAAAGCCTGTGCAGGTTCCGGAGCAGGAGCCCATGATTCAGCGGGAGGGGTCTCAAGGATCTGGGTGGAGGTGACATGTAGCCTGGTCCACAGAGAGCAATAATAACAGCATCCCAGTAGCAGGAATGGTGCGGAGTGAGCTGCAGATACCACATCTGAGTGCTCTGCCGGGTGATAAGCACCAAAGACCTCGATAGCTGAAATGCAAAATCCATTCTTACCATTCTCTGAATTTGCTAGCTGTGGCATTGCTAAATGACTTGCACCAAAATCAACAGAAATGATAAAAACTCAGTAAGCAAGCTGAATTACATTGCATTTTTTTTCAAGTGAAGAAAGGCTTTTCACAGAAAGGTACCCCCCACAAAAGGAGCTCTGAAAGTGGATGTCTACCCCATGCTCCCTGATTTTCTGCATGGAGTGGGTCACCTTTTGAGCAAGCACCCAAGGCTGAGGGGATGGGCTCTGGGCAAGGCCGCTTGGTACCATTCTACCTGATGGGCATCCACACATTCTACTCTGATGTGCATCCATGGGAGTTCACACCACGTTGCTGGCTGCCCAGTCATTCCATTTTATCATGGTGGGAAGGAAAGTTTTCATGTCTCCATTAGCGAGCTGGGAGTTCCTCCTGCCTCAGTCTCTCTCCTGCTGGAATCATAAGAGTGCACCAAAGTACCACGCTGTTTTCCACCATCTTCACTAGTAATCGGGCTGGGAAAAGTGAAACAATCTGCCCATATTGTAACTGCACCAAGTAGATAAGAACTGTACCTGGTCTGAGGGAGACACTGGTTTCTTAATTCTGAACGCTAATGCCCCAAAGCCAAAGGTTATGCAGGAAACAGACCAACTTGCAGGGAACTGGGGACATGAGTAAGACCTTACCTCTGACCCTCTGTGTCTCCAAGGTGGGCAGGGAGGAAGACAAGGTTGACTGAAGTTGGAAGACAAGTGAAATATGTTCACAGACTGCATGCAGTGGACCTTGCTCTCTAGGAAGAAGCTGTGTGTGTGTGTGTGTGTGTGTGTGTGTGTGTGTGTGTGTGTGTGTGTGTGTTAGGAGCCAGACAGAGATGGGCTGTGACTCCCCAAGGGTAGAAGAGCCCCAAGCCACTATGAAGTCCTCTCATCCCACCCTGCATGCCCTGGAGGCTTCTGCACCCATTGAGGTTTTTTTTTTTCTTTTTCACCACAGATTCTCTGAGCAGGATTGATGAACAACGTAATAACAGGGGCAATCACATTATTCCTGAATGCATTTTAATAAAAATCAAATAAAAGCAATTATGTGAATTTCCAAGAGGATCACCTCTCCTCCTTTCCCCGAGGTAGGAAATGGAATGAATTCAGGAAATCATTAAAATCAGAAACCCGAGCCGGTTGCACAAAGGCGGCAGGAAAGCCCAGTCCCCATCGGCACGTGGCAGCCAGCAGCGTGGGCGCCTTTCTTCAGCTAACTGAGTGGAAATTTCACCTATGGGTGACAGAGGGTAATTAAGGGCCAGAAGAGCTGCTTTGAAAGCAGGTCGCCTTTCGCCCCTCTAGTGTAGACTGGCAGTTTCAAAGGGACCTAGCCTTCCCTCATAGGAACATTTCTATCACCAGCAGCCAGGGGCCCGGTGGACTCAGAAGAGGGTTCTTAAAGGACTCAGTGTCCTTCTGTGGGGATATACAGAGCTCATTCCAACCGGATACCTGAAGACTGAGTGTCCTGTCCTTGTCATTCCTTGAGGGCACAGACTTGTCACTTGCATGATCCTTCTGATAGCCCATCAGTTCCCTTGAGCTGGTATGCTCCTTTCAGATGAAGGTAGCTGTAGCCTGAGGGGGGCCAGTGATGTGCTCAAGGCTCTCCTGGTAAGGTAATGTCAAGTCTGGATTCTGTCTCTCCTGGGACCACCAGGGCAAGCCCACATCCTGACTTCCACCAGGCATGGGGCTTGCAAGATTCAACTGAGTGTCTCAATTGTGTCCTGGACTGATGTGACTATCTCCAGGCACCACCAAGGCAGTACAAGTGTGGAATGAGGCTTTAGCAAGGCAAAGTGCTTGCTCACAGCCCCACAGCTAGAAATGAGGAGCTACAGGCTCCACTCGGCTGCCAGAGTCCCGTCTGCTAAGCCACATGGCCACTAAGGGGGCTTTCACTAAGACCAACGAAGTGGCCGTTGGGAAAAATGCACGTGGATGTTAAGACAAGATCTGCCAGTCTCCATAATCACACTAAGCCCAAAGCTATCAGGTCACCTGAAAGGAAAGCTCCAAAGGACCCAGAAAGGGCTCCCTGATCATGCCAAAGTCCATCTCCTTCAAATACAATGTCTTGAAACTCGATCACAGTGGGCACTGCAGCAGAAGATCCCCTTTGGGGACAGCCTGAGTTAAGAGATAGGCAGAAAGACCTGGAACACCAAGCTTTACACGTGTGTCCTTAGTTTCTCTATCACTTCTTGGCACATATGCACATGTGTATAGCCATGTGTGTATTTGTGTATGTGAACTTGTGAATACATGGCAGCTGGGATGAGCTAGTTCCCAGTTCGGACATCCAGCGGAGCTGTTCCTCCCTGTCTAGTTTCACCCTGCTCTATGCTGTTCTCTGTCTCTGCTGTTGCCTACAGCTGTGCACCCTCCTATAGGACACTCGTGGAAATGTCACTGGGGAAAGCACAGCTTAGGTCCCAGGAAGCAAAAGAGAAGGGGAAGATTCTGGACCTTCCTGCTGCCAGCTTCCTTGTGGAGGTAGGGTTCTGGCAGGCCCTGCACTGGGGGCATTTAGCATGAGAAGCAAATGCTGGCCACATGGTTGCTGGTGTCATGGTACTGACCCCTCTGTTGCCCTACAGGCAATCAGGCCAGTGGAGGCCAAGGACTCTGTCTGGGAGGCTGAGGCTATGGGACTGGAGGCTGTTAGGGCTGGTGGACAATGTAGGGTGACATGTAAAGTTATTCAGGCCCCTCGAGAGCTAGTTGCCTGCCTGATACCCTGCCCCAGCCAGCCCCTGTGATCTAGTACATGATAGGTTCTCCATATATGTGCCTTGTGTGATATGCAGAGATCAAACAGGCTTGTCCATGAGAAGAAAGTTTCTGTATCATGCTCCACACACTTGTGGACTTAGGATCATACTATACACATAGTAAGCATGTTTGTGTATGTGTGTGTGAACACACGTGTGCATGCCTGTGTGTTCTTGACAACCACACTTACACGTAGGCATGTCTATTGACTTACACATCCATCCAGCAAGTGGCTATCAGAGCACCCCCAAGTACTAGGAGCCTCCCTGAGACTTGTCTCCAATTTCACAGACCAGACTAGCCCACAGGTGATTGGAGGAAGTCCATAGCGATGGAGTCTCTAACCCAGGGCTGTCCACCTGCTTCCATGCACATGGTTACACTGAGTCACTCTAGAAATGTTGGCTTTGGGGGCCAATGCTCAGTTCCCCTAGGATCTGGGTGTTAGCTACCTAACATCTCTGCCCTGCGAGTGGGTGCCCTTTTGGGTGCCTAAAGACACTGATGGATACAGAGATCAGATCTCCCAAGAAGGTTCTTCTTGAGATGAAACCTTGGGACTGGAACTGGAAGGAGCTGGGGATCCTGAGTGGGAAGGAAGGGGTCATACAGGTAGTGAGCACCACCCAAACACACAAACAGCATGCCTTGCTTAAGGAATGTCCAGCTGCCAGGTGCTGCCCTGCCCTCCCTGCTGGCTGTGCCAGGAACGTGTGCCCCATTTCACAGCGTTTGCTGCACAAGTTCTGAGTGGCCCTGAAGCAAAGGGAGAGATGAGGGTACAGGCAGATCCTCAAAGGTTCCCCTTAAAGAAGTCATGTCTTCTGAGAGTCTAACGGCAAGTCTCAAAGGTGAAGCTAGCCCAGCGGTTTCACATGTCTTGAAATGATTTGTTTTGTTTTTTTTTCTTTAAAAAAAAAGGGGGGTGGGGAGTAACAACCACACTTAGGGTACTGGTTCCTTCTGGGAAGTAGGGAGCGGAAAGGCAGGTCTTCCCCAGTGTCTAAATAATCTAGTTCTTAAGCAGAGTAGTCAGGAGCTTTTGTCCTGATGTGCTCATAGCTCACAAATAGTCTTTTATATGTAGGAAATGTAATGTAATAAAACTTTAATTGTGTATGAGCCCAGGTTTACAGGGCCGTTGCAAGGCTGGGTTGGCTGAGAGGCCTCTACGATTTCCCGTGAAGCTGGCATCCTTAAAGGTGCCCTATCCTGCTTTGCAGTAGTGTAGAGGCCTGGGCTCTCTTCCCAGCTCCAGCAGCACAGCACCAGCATGGAAGAGTCAGGTCATGCCTAGAACAAGGCAAGGCAGACATGCAGAGAAAGCCTCGCACGGAGTATGCACTTCAGTACTGCGGTACAGGCCTGTACCACTTCAGTGCATGGTCCTCCAGACACTTGGCCTCCCCCTTCGCAGGCCTATTACAGGGGCCGTGAGGACTGTAAGGGACCATGCATGTTCTAGTATCCCTTGACATTTACGATTCTTCTATCAATGTTGGTCAAAACCAAACAAACAAAAACTACCTGAACAAAGAAAGCCTCTGCAGCTGGGGCAGGACTGCAGTCTGGACTGTGGTCTCCTGCCCAGGGATAAACCCCTTCTGCTTCATTATGGATACACTGGGCCTCACCCCGGAGCTCTAATCCGAGCCCCAGTGTAGAGCTAAGGCTCCAGCTCAAACTGGGCTGGGGACTGGAGGGGAGGGGAGGGGGAGAAGCATCAAAAGCAGAAGAGATTAGCATCATAGAGAGCCCCTGAGGGTGAGCCTGGATTAATTCACCCTTTCACCGAACCCCTCCCCACAGCCTTCCAAGCCCCCAAGGGCCCTAAGAGCCTGCCTGGGTTGGGGGAAGGGCCACTTTTCATTCTAGGGCCCTGTCACCCACCTGAGACCCAGTTCTTAGCAGAGGTTGGGGGTGGGGTGGGCACGGGTTTGGGCAGATTTACAGAGGAAAGTGGGTCTCGCAGTGTTCTTGAGGCATATGTTCTTCAAGGACTCTTTAATGAACTCTCTAAGGCCTGCCTTCAGGAGTCATGGTTGGGCTATCCTAAGCTGGTAGGAGGAACAGGGTTCAGCGTGGATCTGCCCCTTTAGACACCAACACAGTTGGCAAGCATTAAGCAACAGAAAACAGATGAGAAAGACTGGCAGACCTGGTATTGCCACCCCAATCCATGCCGGCTTCCTCTGGCCCTACCTGGGTTCCTCTCTCCCCTCCCCCAAATACTTCCACCTCTAGCCTCAAGAGGTTCCAGCGCCCATCTCCTGCCATCTGGTTCACCCTTCAACTGACAGCAAGGCCTGCTCTTCATGGCTATTCTGCAGGAGAAACTACAACTCAGGAAAGGGGAAAGATGAGCCCAATATTAGGTGAGGTAAGAGTCTAAGACCGGAAACTCTAAAAAGCCTTTAGAGAATCAGAACCATCAACTTGGCACAGGTCAGCCCAGCTATCTTGGCTCTGTTCTGTCTTCAAAAGCCCATAAACACTGCAGGGCTGCCCAACAGCATGCGTAGAAATGTGAACCTTATTCCTAGATGAACCTCTGATGCCCTGCCTCCACCCACAATCTACTTTCACTCTGTCTCCTTTTGTTATAGGCCATCACAAACGCTTCTCTCAGTGATCTTCCTCACATTGTTTGATCCATCAGTGGCCTCCCTGTCCCCTAGCAAAGGGTCTAGAGATGTTCCTTCCTCCGGTGCTAACCACTTTATTTTGGGGGAGTCCCAAAAGGGCAATGCATCACTCCACCCTGTCTCTAGACTGGGGTAAGGATGTGCAAAGGCTTGGAACATTATAGACACCCCCACTCCCAGCCTCTATAAACCACATGCAACTCACAGCACATATGGCATCCAGTTCAATAGTTGGGATTCTAAAACAGATTGTCCTGGATTCAAATCTTAGCTTTTACCCAGTATCTGTGTAACCTTGGACTTATGTAACTTGTCTGTGCCTTAAATTATCTTTTTACTTGACTGGTTGGATCTGGGAATGGGTCCTCAGGCTAGCATCCAATTCTTGATGTTTCTTCTTCCTTTAGCCTCTACAATGTTGGCATCATGGGTGGGTGTGTGCTATTATACCCAGCACACTGTCTGCTGTTGATGGAAATAGATTAATTCTAGTGTCCCAAGCTTGGAAGGATGAAATGTGTCCCCATATGTAAATTCTTGGACTAAGACCCTGTATTTTGCATTGTTACATATGTGTCTGCTATAAATAGTATTAGACTTTGATAATTAGATCAAGAAGAGGCATTTTCACAAAGTCTATCCAGAAGAGGATAGAAGTCCAGACAGGAACCGGAAAAGGGGTTTACATTTTAATCCCACTGAATAGCCAAAACCATCTTGGAAGTGGTTAATCACCAGGCCTGCCTTGAAGATAAAGAAACGAAGGCTCCCAAAGGTGGTGTGAACTCCAGAGAAAGCATATCCCTTGTGCCGGGGCTGGGATGGAAGGCCAGGTCACATGGCTCCAAAGTCCACACTTTCAACAGCCGGAGCTGCCTCTCTGTCTGGCAGGGAGATAAGCCCTGTACACAAATAGCTGTAATCCGAGGTAGAAAGTGATAAGTGTCAAAAGGGACGATAAAGGCTCTGGGAGGCTTGGGGAGGGAGGCAGGGCTGCCCAAGGCAGGAAGAGAAAGGGTAGCAGTCAACACAAGCTCAGGAGAGTGGGGATCAGTCAGTGTGAGAGGGGTCTGGGAAGCAGACAGGCAGGGTAGGTGGACCCAGGGGGAAAAGATACTGTCTGTGTAGCCACAGTGCCTAGCACCATGGCGTCACCAGGGCCCAATAAATATTTGAGGAAGGAATGGAGTAAGGAAGGGAAGAAAGGAGGTAGGGAGGGAGAAAGGGCAGAGAGGAAGCTAATCCATCTCCACTAAGCCCAGGATCTACCATCTCTCGGGATTCAGATCAGGATGTGAAGGGAGGATGTGTGTGGACAGTAAGAAGGCTTGCTCCATAGCAGAAAAATCTTTCCAGCCAGTTAAGCTGGACCAGACTTTTCTTGGAGGCAACTCTGTGTTGTAGCCTGCTTGTACTGGCTGAGAAATGACAGCAGTTAAACTTTCACCAACTGTGTGAACTGCTAAGCATGCGGCACCAGGCCACTATGGTAGGACTATTTACACTAAGGGAATCAACAGATACTAAGAATCAGGTTCTCCCCAGTCTGGAGAGCCAGGTGTTAAACATTTACTAGCAGGCCACTGGGCAGAGGTCTGCTCTGTGAAGGAGTGAGCAGTCTATCTACTCCGGAAGGGAGGGAAGGAGGGAGGGAGGGAGAGAGAGAGAGAGAGAGAGAGAGAGAGAGAGAGAGAGAGAGAGAGAGAGAGAGGAGAGAGAGAGAGAGAGAGGAGAGAGAGAGAGAGAGAGAGAGAGAGAGAGAGAGAGAGAGAGAGACAGACAGACAGACAGACAGACTGGGAGTGAGACTTCCTGGGAAAAAAATGAGGCTAAGGTGTTTTTGCTTAGTGAGGGGCTCAAGTCAGATGACCCGAGAAGCCCCTCTCTGCCTTCAAGTGCCCATGAAAAGTAGGGTTTAAGAAAACACTGTACCAGGATAATTACTCATGCCAGGAAATCATTAACCACTTGACCTAGAAGGTGGGAATAGGGCAAGGACCTAGAAACCATGGGAGAAGCTATGTGCTTATGAATGTCAGGAAAACCTTTAGCAGTCCACAGTCAGGAAGACGTAAAACCAGGGCGGGAGCACAAGTTCCTGGGCCCTGGGCCCTGGGCTCCTTCTGGGGCACACGGGCTGGTCCTCTGGGAACAGGCCTGTCCGCACGGGGCCTGTCCGCACGGGGCCTGTTTGGCTGGTTTTCTCTATCAGAATTGTCAGATAGATGGTGGCAGCACGGATCATATCTGCCTCCTCTTTATTGGATCCCTAGAACTTAGCTCTGTGCTTGACACAGCTTATAGCCAATAATTATTTGTTGAATAAACCAAAGTCTCTGAGATCCTGTCCCCTGGCAACATCTGGACCTAGGAGTGGCATCGTTTGAAACATTACCTGGGTTGGTGACATGGAATCAAGTGATAAGAGTTCAAATTCTGACAAGACCCCCTCCTCCTCCACCATGTGTGTGATATTGACCAAACCACCAAGCCATTTTCTTCTTCTTCCACAAAGTGGGTTGTACAATCTGCCTGCCTCCTGTTGTGGCACTTACACGGGACAGAAAGTGCTCTCTATAAACTCAGAAGTGCTTTTCCCAGGGGAGGAGGGAGCTCGAGAAGCCAGTTCTGGTAGCAGCTTCCTCTTAGACCCTGGCTAGTGACCAGAATATTGCTCTTGCAGGGTAGATCATTGGGGTAATCTGGGTCAGACTTGTCCACGGTCTGGAAAGGTCAGAGTTCAGTTGCAAGAGGGAATTCTCAAAAGAGATGTAAGCAGAAAGTGATGGCCATGGAGTCTTGGGGAGCCCTTTCCATAGAGCAAATGGGTAGCTGTCTCTGCAGAGCTGATTGGTGCGCCTCTAGGTTCCCATTCCTCTACCCCTACAGATGGCCTTCCTTCCTGGGGGTGGTAGGAAATCCTCCCATGTTCACCCTGAAATTAAACCAGTGTTTAAAGTGATGTCCTAGAAGAGAGATCTTTGCAGCACCCATAGACAGGCACCCACAGACCTTTCTTGACAGAGTGAGGGGCTACCTGCCAGGGAAGGGGTCCAGCTCACCCAAGGCTTCGGGTAGGAGAGGAAGGAAACCATGATGGTTGGGAGGTGGGCCTCCAGCCCTCCCAAACTGCACCTGATACTTGCAGAAGGGCCAAGGCGAGGTCTCTGTTTGGCTAGCTTCTACTCCATCCATCTTACACAGCAGGATCCTGGTTCTGGTCGGCACCGGCACCAGAGGCTGGGAACTGTGCTTCTGGCTTTCTTCTTTCTTCTCTTTCATTTTAATTGAGGGGGAAAAGAACTAGAGCCACTTGCTGAACAGCTAAGCATCCCCAAGGTGTCTGGGACCACGTGTCCTTCATAAAGAACATGGTTGTGGTTGTACAAGCTCCAAGGCAGGATGCAAAGTGCAGGGATGCCTTTCGCTTTGGGAGCCCAGATACTATCCATTATCTGTTCGTTCTCTGTGTGATCTTGTACAGATCCCTGCTCCACCCTCGACTGCTTTTCTCCAACTTCCATGAGAGCTTGCCTTCCAGGCACCTGGCCAGCAGCAGTGATTTTCCTTCCCCAAACCTAAAAAAATGGCATCTGATCTGGGCAGTCCTTCCTGGGAGCCTAGTCGCTCCATGTGTGCCCCTTATCGCCATTGTACTTACTGCTTGTCAACTCAATGTGTGATAGCATAAAGCAATGAACCATTCTACCCCTAGAGGTACCAATAAGTACTGGGTACCGGAGAGTTCTCCACCGTGAGGTGTTACACTGGGGACTGAGATTTCCAGGGCCTCAGTTTTCTTATCAGTAAAATGGAGCCATTAGTATTAATCCTCAACTCAGGTGAGGACCAGAGTTCAAGCTACCAAGGACCTGGCCCATAGCAGGAACTTAACAGGCAGTCTCTACGGTCACACAGATATGGAAGCAGTCTGGCAAAATTCAGGGATGGAGATGATATAGACATCTTGGCTGGTGATATTATCAGAGCAGGCTCCAGAGCAGGTGGCTGCAGATAAGGACTGGAAGGCTGGGGTGGGTGTGTCTCAGGAGACAACAGGAGCGTGTGCAAAAGCATGCAAGGAGTTGTATGCATGCGATGGTGGCTCTCCTGGAAGCCACTGAGCATGAAGACAGGTTAGGGCAGGAGAGTGTGAAAAGCCTGCATGTCAGGCCTGAGCTGTTTTGCAGGGTGAAGGTGTTGCAGGATGGAGGCAGGAAGCCACTGTGCTCTGCCCTTGGCACGCTGAGTTCATCTCTCCAGCTGTCCTTCATACACCAGCCCCAGCCTGCTGCTTGGCCGAGCTCTAGCTGTAGGGAGAGGATGCTACCTCAGGAGGTGGCCCACCTTCCACGCTTTCTCTGTCCTTCCCGGGCCTCTGGCCCAGGGAAAGCCACCGCCCACACCGCCTCCCTCTGTAGCTCATCTGAGTCACCCATCCAAGTGCCATTGTGAGGATCAGAGGATGACAAGACAAGATGACACAACCTAGCTGGGTATATGATGGCTCACAGCTGTAATCCCAGCATTCAACCAATGCAGAACTCTGAGTTCAAAGGTCAGTCTGGGCTCTATGGCAAGACCTTGTCTCAACATGCCCCCAGCCTCCCAAGGAACCAATACAAATGAGTCCTAGATGGTCATAGTCCTGGGAATCTTCCTCCGGCACATCAATTTTCTACTGTTCAGAAAGGGGGGAGAAATCTAACTGGAACATAGAGGTTCTGGGCTAGAGGGTACAAGCTTTCTGTGTTTGATCAACCATCTACTCCTAAAAGATATAGGCACAGAGCTGGGCAGGACCCAAAGGTTCCTGGTCAACCACAGGTGAAGACTAATCATGTTCCCATTACTCACCATCCAGGAAGGGCTTAGACAGACAGAGATCAGTTCTTAGCAGGTGGTTACATCTTCCCCTGAAGGGCTTCAAAGGTCACCTCATCTGCATCATCACTGGCAATGAGATGAGCTCAAGGGTGCGGTCAGATCTGGAACCCTATCCCAGAGCATCCAGGCAACCTCTGTGCTCATCCATCAGCCAGGTTAGAGACACGGAAGGAGAAGGAGCGGTGAGTTCCATTTTCACATGCCTTTTGGCTCCAGAGCAGAGAGGCAGGAACTGGCGCCTTTATGCCTGTCCTGCCTCAGGCCACTGATGGCAGCCTGGTCCAGAGGCCATACTCCTGCATTCTGCAGAGATCCTCCCATCACAAAGACGCCCTTGGACTTCCTGCTTCCTGGGATTCAGGCTTAGGCCCCACCTCAGTCTTGATGGTTCCGTCAGGGTAGGAAACTAGAGGCCCTTACACCTGCTGGAAAGGTGGGTATAAGCTGAGCCTGCATTGCACAACCCACCCTCTGGTGGGTACCAAAGCCGCCTTTTGAGCCAGGGTGAATACAGGAACCTGAATTGACTGGACAGAGTGTACTTTCCATCTCTCTGTTTCAACCCAGGCCCTACTGCTGCTGAAGCTGAGATTGGGGACTCAGAGAGCAGACAAACATCAAGGCTTGATCAGTGTTATGACACCTAGCCTTCAGGTTAGAGGACCCAGAAAGGGAGAACAACTTGCCTAGGGCTACACAGAATTTCTGGATAAGAATGCAGAGTGGTTGGCTAACAAGAAGCCATGTTAATGAAGGCCTGAGCAGCATGTGGACAATATTCACAGTTCGCTTTCCTTTGGAGGGGATAGTATTGTCCCTAACGGCAGGCAGTAAGTGAATGTCATGATGTCCTCACCCAGCACAGAGTAGGCACTAAGCCATGCCCTCTAGGACTCCAGTAATCTTGGGCAGAGAAAAAGAGATAACAAGGGCCTGGAAATGCCAATGCTTGGGGCATGGGGTCCTCACAAGAGGCCTGAGTGTGATTTTTCAGTTATTACCCGCAAGATGTCATGCTTGGTGGGTAGGGAAGACTGAAAGTAACATGGACTCTGTCCTGCTAGACTCCTCTACCCTCTGCAGCTACTTCTGGATTGCCAGATGTACATGTAGGCTAGAAATAAGGAGTTGGGGACCAGCAAGATGGTTCATCATTGGTAAAGGCTGCCAAACCTGAGGATCCGAGTTCAATCCCTGGGACCTACACTGGTGGAAAGAGAGAACTGATTCCCCAAAGTTGTCTCTGATCTTTGTTTGTTTTCTCCCCTCAAATAAATAAATACATGAGATGTAATTTTTTTTTAAGAAAGGGGGTGGGGCCTTCTGGACAGAAGCTTTTGAAAATGAGTGTTCACCAGAGATCACCATTTTCTCCATTTCCTGGAGGTGACTAGCTCAGGTTACTTACAGATTTGGAAAAAGACCAACAGAGCTGAGTGCCTTGACTTAGTGGTCATCAAGGGAACAGGAACTGGCCCTGGTGTTGGTTAGGTCTCTTCTTGCATCTTAAAGCTGATAGGGGCTTTGGTGATGAGCATGGAGGTGGCCTCCGGGGTTTGCCAATGCTGAGACTGAGCAGGATGCCTGTGGCTCCTTCAGCAAACTGATTTCTCATCTTTCAAGTCCAGATTTCGAGGATTTCTCAGACTACCCTCCCCAACCTGAGCCACCCACAGGCTGCGGTGGGGGTGGGGGGAGGTCTTCTCCTCCTTCTTCTGGGACCAGGCCATTCCAATGTCCCTAGAGGTCTGGAAGTGATTTCATACCACCCACTTTCCCCGGGGATACTCAGCTGCCACCTGTGGGTGGGTAGTGGAGCAAGTTGCTAACAGTTCATCCCCTGTGACAGGTCCGAGAAGAACTGAGGCCAGAAATGAGCACCGCCCCCACCCCACCCCCACCACCTGCACCCGATAGCTGCAAGAGTCAGAATTTGCCTCGGGAAAGGTAGCTTCCCGGCACCCAGACACCCTTGCCCCCATGTCCCTGTGGACCTGAGCCGCAGTCTGCCCTCAGGAATTCCAGGCTGGGTTCGCGGCTGCCAGACAGCTATAGCTTTGAGAATGGACTCAAAGCTAGCAAACGCATTTTGCCTTCTTGTCTTGGTGATGGAAGGAGTGATCTCTCTAGCCCTGAAGGAGTTCAAGCCGAGGTCAGATCAGCCGGCCCTCTGAAAGATATTCTAAACTGGGGGTCTGTGGTGGTGGGGAGCTCTCTGGCCGGCTCCCCTGTTGGCCCGCGGTGCGTTATGATCACCACCCAGGAGGCTCAGGACTCGCGAGTCTGCGTGGCACGTCTGCGCTCCCATGCGGACCTCGTCAATCAAACTGCCGCCTTGGCGAGGCCGAGACTTCATCCGCCTGCCCCAGGCCCTGAGAAAGACCCCCGCCCGGGCTGCCTGCCCGAGCCCGCCCCCAGCGGTGTCATTGTTCTCTGACGTCACGCGGCGGCTCCTCCCCTCTCCCCCCACCTTTCCTCCCCACCTCCGGTTCCCCTGGCTGGCGGCCAAGCAGCCTCCGACGACCCGGCAGTGCAGGGCTCCCCCCGCGGCCCGGCCGGGGCTGCGCCCCCTTGCGCTCTTCCCAACTTGCCTTTGTTATTCCAGCTCCCTTCCTCGCCTCGCCTCCGACACCGTGGCTGCCTGCAAAAAGCGGAGCACGGAGTCATAGCCACACCTGGAGTCGCTAGCGGGCTCAGACCCAAGCCTCCCCCGCCTGCCCTGAAGGGGAATGCGTGCGCGCGTGTCCAGCCTAGACTCTTGATATCTTTAGGACTAGAGTACCTCTAATCGGGAGGCGGGTGGGATTGAGGAAGAGACGTGGAAGAGTAAGGGAAACGTGTGGTGTGTGGTATGTGTACGTGAATGTGAGATGTAGTGCACGGGGAAATGCCTCGTGTTTTGTGTGTGTGTGAGTGTGTGTGTGTGTTTAACGTACGGGGGATGGTGCACAGCGATATTTGTGTGTACAATTGTATGACTCCAGGTGCACGGGCATATCTGGGACGGAAAGTGTGTGTACAAGTGTGTGGAAGGGTCATGCCTGCTGTGAAAAGTACGCGTGCCTTGCTGAAAGGTAGGCGTAAACCTGTGTGCCGTTTGTGTAGGAGTTTCTGTGTGAGTGGCAATGGACGTGAGCCAAAGGGAGTGCGCACTTGGACACATTTGGGGACCGGTCTGTGAGGGGAACCCCCGCAAGTGGGCGCACCTAACTGCGCTTCGTGAGTGCCCTTCGCCACTACAAGAGTGGCGCCCAGCCCTGGGTTGTGAGCTGGGTTGGGTTATTTCCACCTCTGCAAAGCAGGAGCGCACGGCTCTCAGCGCCCCAGGCGCTCCCTACCAGGCACTGTGGCGTTCTTGCTCTTAACTTCAAGTAGCAATGGGGACTTATGGTTCCCTCTGCACCTCTCGCTCCTTCTCAGATGTCAAATGGAGGCGCACTTCAGCCTCCCCTACGTCATCCGTGGTAGTGAAGGTTAGGGTCCTCTCACCCTCTCTCTGTCACCCCGTTTTTAGGAATAATCCCAAAGTCTCCAGGGAAGCTCCCCACGCGGTGTCTCATTAGCAACCCAGTCACCCCAATTCAGATAGCTGACAGCACCTGAGGCCCTAGTGGACTCCTGCAGGGGACCAGCAGGAAGCGGGGTACGCCTTCGGGCAGTAATTTTGCTCCTACCAAAGTGGTCCCTTCCTAGGCACATCAGTCTCCCCGCTCCAAACTTATGGGATGCGGGGAGGGGGGCGTTAAAGAGCTGCGAAGGGAGGCGAGAGGAGGGACGAGAGAGAACAAGCAGCTTAGGAGGGCGAGGGTGGCGCGGAGCCCAACAGGGTCCAGAAGAGACCCGGGAACTAGGAAGAAAGGGAGGAAAAGAAGGGAAAAGAAAGGCGAAAAGGAAAGGAAAGGGAAAGGGAGAGCGTAGCGAGCGCGCAGATGGAGAGCGAACCAAGGCCAGCAGAGCAGCGCGCTGGAGGCGCGGCACTCCGCTCCAGCCCTTACTCCGTGCCGGCTTTTGCGGGAGGCCGGCGGCGCGGGGCCCTTTGGAAATAGAATAGCCAATGTAATCTGACACTTCAACTTGCTCGGCTCCGGGCGAGTTGATTCACTTACTCACCCCCTAACGCCGAGTTCCTTTTCACTGTCTGTGGACATTAAAAAAGCGAGCGGCGGCGGCGGGCGCCCGGGAGAGCAAGCAGCCGGCCGGGCGAGCAGCGATCGGGCTGCAGAGCAAGCGAGCAGCGCCCGCGCAGCGCGCTGACCCTAGCCCCGGCCGGTGAGGAGCCGGAGCCGGAGTCGGAGTCGAGTGGATCTCCGCGCTCTCGCTGCGCTCCTCCCGGCTCCAGCCTGCCCTACACGGCGGTGGCGGCGGCGCGTCCTCCAGCGGTGGCAGTGGTGCTCGCAGCGCCCGGTAAGTTTGGGGACAGAGCCAAGCGCCCGTTAGCACCGAGGCTTCCACCCGCTCCCGGCAGATCGTCGGGGGTGCGAGCGCGGGGTACTATACTAAGGCTCTCCGCTTAAAGGTTTAGCTCTGGCGGGGAGAGAGAGAGAGAGAAGCCAGCCGTGCGGGCTCGGCGCGCTGCTCTGGCCGCCGGGGGCGGAGGCCCTGGCCACCAGCGAGCGCCCAGCTTCTGTAGAGCGGCTCCGGATGAGCGCGGGGACCCGGGGGTCTTCGGGTGTACGGGGCGCCGGTGCGGTTGTGTGCGCGGACTCGGTGCCCGCCTCCTGCCGGCGCGCCTCCCAGCCGTCGCTCCGAACAGTCGGGGGCAGGCCGGGAGATGGATTCGGAGGAGGGAGGAGAGGACCCGGGAAGGACTAGCTGCGTCTCCCTTGCCTCTTTTGGAAAGATGTGAAGTTGTGCTCCTGTGTGCATAGGAGAACCGCCGGGAAGGCGCTGGATTCTAGGGTGGGAAGGGTTGGTGGTGTTAAGTTGTGCCCCCCGAATTACTATGGAGAACACACTTTTGTACATGGGAGATGGGGGCGCGGTTAAGTTGTTCTGGGGGCAGAATAGCCCAGGGAAACGCGGCGCGTGACTGAAGCAGGACACGTTGAGGAGATGTGTCGAGGCTTCTCGTTCCGGCTTCGGAAGCCGAAGGGGCTTTCAGGCCAACGCCTGGCCGGGGCTGCCCCAGTCGGGAGGCGAGCCCAAGGGGAAGATGTGTCTGTGTGTGCGCGCGCGCGTTGCAAATACGAAAGTAATTTCCCCGTGTTCTTTCTTCCTCTCTGTCTCCGGCGGCGGTGGCCCCGGGGGAGTGGGAGGCCGACCCGGGAGGAGGTTGAGGGGCCGGGCCGGAGCTCAAGCTCGGACCGGATTGTGGGAGGGAAGCTCTGAAAGCTTGTTTCACATTCCTGGCGTCAGGGCCAGGGAGAAAACAGTGGGGAGCACGGCCTCGGTGTCGCGGTGCAGGCTGCGGGAGCGCGTCGCCCCCTGGCCGGGGACATCTGTCCAGGAAGCTGACCAGGCGGGGAGAGGGCGCGGTGCAGAGGGCAGGCTCCCCGCCCTGGAGAGGTGGGGGCGCGGGAGAGGGGCGGCCTCCTCTCCTGGCCATTGTGCGCCAGCAGATTTTCACGGGAGACTGCCCCGAAGCCGCGGGAGAAGGCCAGGAGCCGGCCACAGCCTCGGGTTTAAAAGACACTCCAGGAATGTAAACAACCCGAGCGGGAGGGCTAGCGGACGGGAGCGCGCCAGGACTGCGGGCCTGGGCCCCCCACCCTCCTCGGGGGACAGCGGATCGGCGCGGCTACTCTGCCCTTCCCTCTACCTGCCGAAAACTTTTCCTTTCTCTGGTTTTACAGTCCCACCTTGTGCCTCCAGCCCGGGGTAGGGCGAAGGGCCTCTCCCACAGCCCTGGCTCAAGGAGCCCGGCATCCCGCACCCGACCCGGGAGCCCTGAAAGCCCGGGAGGCCAGATCTCTGCTTCGATGTGGAGAGCTCGGTCAACGTTTGCCCCGGGAGCCGCAGCTTCTTGGGCTGGCAGTGCTAAGAGTAACTGGGGCTCAGAGCCTGCCCGCCTGGATGGCTTGCTCGCTTTCTCCCGCCCTCCTTCCCGCGGCTCCTTCCCCCGGCTCCTTCCCCCGCTCTCCCCCTTCCCCTTTCCCCTGACTGCTTTTCCAATGCCCTGACATGAGGGAGGAAGATTTAACTTGGCAGCCCAAACAAATGTTCTCTCTGAGATCTCCAAGAAGCTGGCTGGCGGCTGGGCTGGCGGGGTGAGTGCACCGCTCGGCCAGCCTTTCCCTCCTTTCTGCACTGCCAGGGACATTTGGAGTCCTGAGGGTGGACAGCCCCGGGCATGGACAGTGGGGACCAAGCCCCAGGATTTGGAAGGGCGGTCTGTGGACTGCGCCTGTGGAAGCCCTGCCTTGGCGCTACAGAGAGAGCCATTGGCTCCAGCTGCCTCCTGGTGCCAATTGCTTGAGCAACAGTTCGCCTCTGCTGCAACCTGGGAACTGGGCCTGGTAGACCAGAGGGTTAACTAGTGCAGTCTCCTCCCTCCCTCGTGGGTGTGAGGACAGGCTGGGTACACAGGGCAGGGCAGGAGGCCAGAGGCTGTTCCCAGAGGTGCCTGGTTTTGCTTATTATTGTTTTTTTGAAGGTACAGATAAAGGGATGGTGGCTGGGGCTGGAGAAACAGGCGATTTGGCTACTGGTGAATTCCGGCATGCCTCTCTATGCTTGCACGGTGACTGGAGTGTACAAGAGTTGCCTGTGAGCTATTTGGGAAGTTTAGATGAGGGAGCAAGCTCATGGCCTTTCTTATCCGGGCTGTTTTTTTTTTTTTTTTTAAGAGGTCCAAAGAAGGGGTAATTCCTGGCCCCTGAGCAGGGCTTGTGAACACCCGGGAGCCTTGTGCTGACCTTTCCCTCTTCAAGAAGAGGGTGTGGAAACACCAGCATCAAACAAAAGGCACATTGAAAGCCCTATCTATCTGCCTAGGAGCGTGTGCGGCCAGGAGTGCTTTTGGAGGGAGATGGTGTTGTCCTCTGAGTTTTATGGTTTGGGTTGTTTTGTTTTTCTCCAAAGGACAGAAGCATCACTGGTCCCAAGTCACACGGTTAGGAGACCTAGTTTTCTCATATGAATCAGAAGTTTAGACTTGGGAACTTGGTGACTGGGGCTGGGGGAGGAGCTATAGAGTTTCCAAGACTTGAGCTGTACTTGTAAGACTTTCTGAGTACTGCTCACAGGCTCACAGAGGGGACTGGACTTAGGAAAAAAGTTTGAATAAATAGCCTTGTCTGTGCAGAAACGACTGCTGGCTTCTTTGTGGGGACAAAATGTTCTTTTTTTTTTTTCATTCTAAGGAAAAGTGGGGGGGGCGGGGGGAGTTAAGGGATCCAGGGCAAATGAAGAAAGACCTAGAAACCAGGGTTTGGCTCCAACACCCCCCTCCGTGTGTGTGTGTGTGTGTGTGTGTGTGTGTGTGTGTGCATGCACACACACTTCCCTAGTCATAGCAATCCCACATTTTCATCCCTGGCTACTGTTTATATGACTCAACATGGCTCAGTTGTCCACAGGTTCACTCCTACCAGAAGCTGGAAGAACCCAGCTGAGAAGATCCACAAATGTGAAGTTTGTATATGTCCTCAGAGTCTGGGGGCAAGAGGGCCCTGTGTAGGAAGCTTGGATACCTAGCTCTAGCTCCATGTTCATTGGGTAGTTTTGGCCCCCCAAATCTTAGGGTAAAATGTTGTAAGAAATCTGTGCAGCAGCGAGTGAATTTGGGGAAACATCTGTGGGTATGGTGGCATGATACCAGCATGTAGGGCCTGCTGGATAGTGGCTAGGTCCCATAAATTTCCATTCATAACTGTTCCCGCGGGGCCTTGCCAGGCCCCTGCCTCTCTTGCATCTTTATGAGATTCCTAGGGTTTTGTGTAGATGACAAAGGCTGCTGCCCTAATTACCCCTGACCCTGACCCTGTGGCTGCAGTTCCTCCTGGTGACTGCTGGATCATCTTAGCAGGACACAGTGGCCTCTACCCAAGAGGGGGGGGAGCAGGGATCTTTGTTCTGAAGATACTCTGAGGCTGGGGTGGTGCCAGCCTGCCCGAGTGCATGAAGCCTGGCCTGGAAGCTCCAGACATGAGTCTGAGGTTAGGCCCTCCCTCAGGGAGGCAACATATATACAGCAAACCTACCATAGACACTAGACAAGGGAGAAAGAAAGCCCTATCAGATGGCTGTGACTTGCTAGCTGTGTGGGCCAGGAGGTCACTCTGCTGGGCCTCAGTCTCCTGATTTGTAAAATGGGTTCAAGCCCAGAACTCCTATCATCCCACATGGTTGCTGGGGGGGGGGGGGATATGAGGCAGATGCAAATATTTGAGTCTTCATCCTGAAAGTTAGGCAGACTCTGGTGTAGAATACGTATAAGACAGAAAGGTGGGATTGGGGTAAGGTTTGCTGGAAACCTTTTCCAGAGGTTGCTCCATTATCCTTACCTCCCTGATAGCTTACAGCTGACTGCTCAGCCTCAGCTTGCGTGCCTCCTGTGCTAGGGTGCTCACCACCTTTGGGCAGCATCTATACACATTGGACTGCTGTGAGTTAGTTATATGCTTTCTGGGAAGCCACACCCCCTGACGAATCCTGACTTTGGGCTTAAGATGCTTTGGCCTCTCCCAACCACAGACTTATTTTCCCTTTAATGGCCATGATGTCTGAGTCCTGTAGGACATGTGTATATCATATCATAATGTAATATGTGTACATGGGGGGTGGGGAGCACCCTTCCAATGGCTGTTTCCAGCCTTATTGAGATGAGAGAAATGCAGGGAAGGGTCTGCCCAAGAGGTTCTCTCCCGTTGGCTCGAGGGTACCAGGCTTGCCTCTTGCCACTTTCTTCCCTTGAATTGTGTTTGACCTGGGAGGAGCTGCGTAATGAGGGTAGGGTCAGGTCAGGGACCCAGGATTGACTATTCATGTGTCTAATGAGAATCTACAGAGCGAAGACAGTGGCCCATGAGACCCAGAACTATGCAAGACACTCTTAGGAGCTTTTGTCCAGCAAGGGCAGAAAGACCAGTCCAAATAAATAATTACCCACCAGCCTCTGGCTGCCTGCCATGTGCACTGAGAAAGGGCGTGGCCACAGCCCCTTCCTTTGCCTGGTGTGGTCCATCTAGAATCGTTTTTATTTTTTTCAAACTTGTTTGATCCCGTTAACAACAGTGCCAGCTACTGTATGGAATTACTTTCATTTAACAGAGAAGGAAACTAAAACTCAGAGAGAGGCCAAGAGCTTGTGCCTACGCCAGGACTCAACTCCAGGCCTCACAGATCCCTACATCACAGTGCATCGAGCAACAGCCCCAACTATGCTGGGATGTGCTACAGAAACCTGTGTGGACCCCAGGGGTAAGAGCGAGAGAATGAACAGAAACAGCAGTTGTTTCCAGGAAGGGTCGCAGGTGGGCTATACAAGGTCTACGCCCCTAGCTGCTCTCTCTCTGTCTCTGTCTCTGTCGCACATCTAGAACTTACACTGAACCTCAGATGCTGCCTGCCTGCCTCGGTGTATGAATGCACCAGCCTCAGCTCTGCCTGGTCCTGGAGGAGGAAGCAAGATTGTCCCTGGGCTGCTATGGTTTCTATAGATACAGAGTATGACTCAAACTGCCCCTCCTCTGGCTGAGTCAGTCTCCTACATGATGTAGGGTGGCCGCCCTTTAGGGGCCCTGGATTCTCCCTCCCCTCCCCCCTGGCCACCATCCCTGCATCTAGTCATCTGAAGCCTAACTGACTGCCACTTTTTGATACCCACTTTGACTGGTGGGGCCATGGGCAGTGGGTAGGTAGCTGGGCAGGCGGAGAGGATACCTTCCCAGGAAGTCTGACCTGTCCTGGCCAGGCACACCTGTGCAGGTAATGACAGGAGCCCGAGGGCCCGGAGCCTGCCCCTCCCATTAGGCCCAGCTGCCAGGGTTACTACAGGATTGTGCTGGGGGAGGCCGGGGTGTCTGAGCTAATTAGATTTCTTAGATTTCAACGCTCCCCTAATCCTGTTAGCCTGGCTGTAATTGTAACCACTTCAAGGTTTTGACCGTGGCAGGCTGTTGAAGACAGACGGTGTGTGGAGACTCTGCTTAGCCCAGCCCTAGCCCTAGACAGCAGGTTGGGCATAGGGACTGCCTTTCCAAGTCTCTTGGGGGGTGGTGGTGGTGGTGGTGTGTGTTGGGGGAGGGGTGTTTTCTATACCATGTCTGCATTGCAAGCTGTCCGAACAGATATGTCCTTCCAAAGATCTCCTAGGTCAAATCCTTGTCAGAACCAGTGGGGAAGCTGGGGAAACTGAGACTGAAGAGTGACAAGGAATGACAGGGGGCTTCAATAACTAGAATGGCTTATTCTTGGGACCATTAGAGTGGCTTTGACTCTCCAGAGCTATGAGCCTTCCTGAGACACCTGTCCCCAGGAATAGGGTTTGAGGGAAGGTCCTGTTCCCCTCTTGGTGTCCACATGCCTCTCTCTCTTCCTCTCCAGCACACATGCAGATGTGCACACACGCTCATCTCTGCTTGTCTCTGTCCCTTGTCCTCAGATATGGGAGAGTTCGATTCTTTTGTCCGTCAGTTTTTTTCCCACATGCTTGTCAAACTCTATGCAGGTTAGGACATGGTCAAGTCACTGATGGCGAGACTGTCAGAATAGGACCCTTTTGTGCTTTCAATGGCTCCTTGTCCAAAATTCCTTTGGGGTGTCTGGCTTGAGTAGAAACGGCTCACAATAAGGGATTCCTCTGTGGTCTACAGAACCCTTCCCTGCCTGGAGGCTCCCCTTAAACCCCAAAAGACTCACCCTATATTCTTAGCTGTGGGTCATAGAAAGAAATATCCCTTCTACCTCAGAACCCCCTTCTCTGGGCTTTGAACTCCTAGGCCTATAGAGTTAGGGAACTGTATGTCTTTTTCTAGCCCAGGAAAATGGAGCCTTCGAAAGCAATGATTAATTTCACTCAAAGTTAGCAGTATACAGAGCTGAACTAAACCCAGAACCTGGGCTCTGGCAGCTCATGAATTCATTAGACATTTACTGAACATCTACTGTTGGCCAGTCTTTGGTGCACTTCAATAAAGGCTGTTTGTAATCTAGCTCAGGAGGTCAGCTGGATGGAGGGAGGGTAGGGGTGACCCTTGAGTTCGTTTTAAGGACAGTCTCTGAACCTCTTGTAGTACACAAGCTTGAGTGTGTGCACGTGTGTATATGTCTATAGCTTGAGAGTGGAATGCTGATGTGAAAGAAATCAAACCAGGTTCCTCTTGAGAGAGTCGAAATTCTTACATGCCAAGGTTTCCTCCCCTCCGGTCCCCCAACCCATTTCATGCTGACTTTGAGCTTGTATGGCTGGTGGTTTGTCTGCTTGCTGTTGGTTCCTCTCTGGGCAAGGAAGCAGGGCTGGAACCTGCTGGCCCCGCCCTAAGAGCACCTGTGTCAGGTCCAGGTGACAGCTGCTGGAGGAAAAAGGTACCTGGCTCAGGGTCCAACTGTCTGGACTTTGCTCTGTCCTCAAGGCTCCTGCCCAATCCCTCACCCTGCACCCTAGGTGGACCTTGGCCTCAGCTAGGTCAGTTGAGAAGCTCAGAACACCATTTCAACAGCGGGCATGCAGCCTAGCCCAGGAACGGCTAAAACGAGGAGCTCTCCGGAAAGAGTCTTGCCTTTTTCTCCTGGTGTTTGGAAGTGCAGGGAGTGGCACATGGGGAGAGTCCAAACCCAGAGGGGTTCAGGGACAGGCCCTAGGTCCACCAAGATGGCTTTCTTGCAGCAATCTGCCATAGCAAGGAATCTGGGAGAGGCTGGTTCAGGGGAGAGGATTGTATATCACTGAAGTTGCCATTGTTTATACACTTAAAATCATGTACTGAATCCCCCATTCCTGCTCTCACCCTACTCTGTGTGTATGTGGGAGTTTAAGAGTGTATATGTGTGTGAGTATGTTTGTGTGCATGTATGTATGTGAGTCTGTATGTCTGTATGGTTTGTGTGTGTGTGTGTGTGTGTGTGTGTGTGTGTGTGTGTTTCTCACCAGAACCTTAGCTGATTAGGCATGTCAGGGATCTTCCTGTCTCTGCCTCCCAGCTCTGGGATTGTAAGAGTGCGCCACTACCCTTGGTTTTATGTGGGTCCGGGAGATTGAACTGGGTCTTCATACACACATGGCAAGCGCTTCAGGGCCTGGGACACCCGTCTCTCCAGCTTGTTTCAGGATTTTTTCTGACTGTCTGGAGTCTGTTCTCAACTCCACCTTTTATATTTGACATCTCTGACCTTGGCCTCCATGTCTGTATATGAGTTATTCATGTTCTAACAATTACTGACACACCGCCCTCCCAATAGGTTAGGAAGCTAGAGAGTGTTCAGTGCCTGGCTTGTGGTAGCCTTAGTCACTGTCATGAGTGCTCTCCCAAAGTCTTACCTCCAATATACTGATTGCTCAAGGTCAAACTAACTCAAAATCAACCAAAGCTTTCTGATTCCTTGTCTTTAGGGCCTTCTGAAACATGACAGGGGTATCTATTCTCTTGTAGAGGCAATAATAACCCAAAGGCTACTAATAATAATCCAAAGACATTTTAACTCAACCTACCAAAAGGCCTGGTACCCCTGGAGAGTGTTCTAAGTCATCTATCTGGCTTTCTGTGTGAGAGTCTTGTTTTCCCTCCTGCAAACTGAGGCCGGAGACACCAAAAATTTCCCTTTTGGCTTCTGTCCATGCGATAAGACCCAGGGGTAGACCAAGCCTCGACACCTGCTCAGCTCTGTGCAGAGCATCTGTGAAGGATGAGAGAGGATGGCACCTTTGGCTACTCATAGACCCCTCTGAGCTTCAGTTTCCTTACCCACCAGTTATGAACTGGGATGATATCACAGCATCCTGACTCGGGTTGATGAGGTAGCACGATACCCTCGCCCCAGAAACTGTTAACGTAGTTTGCTTGAGAGTAATTCTTACAGTAAAGAGCACTCAGCCTCATCCCCATATCCCCCATCTTCTGAAGAGATGGCCCCCAGCTTGCCTCTGTGTGGACATCTTGGAACAGTATCAGAAGGATGCCCTTGCCCACAAGGCTGGAGTCCCTGGCTATAAGAGGAATAGCTGGATGCATCTTGAAGCTCCTCTTGGCCACATTCCAGCTCTGTGTGTGACCTCTATCTTCAGAGGACACTGTCTTTAGAAGCCTGCTTCTCATCCAGCTCGACATTCTACTGGTGGGAAAACCAAGGCTGAAAAAAGAAAAGGGACTTGGCTAAAGTTCCTAACAAAAGAGGTCTCCTGAGACGTGTTACCTGGTCCAGGGACAAGTGGTCCTAGGAATGTAGGATGGGTATTTGTAGGTATGGCCTTCTGGGATAGGCTGGTGTCCCTGGACGCCAATCCTGTCTCCTGCTGCTTGGGATGTACTGTGTCTGGATTCAGTCTGCAGCACTTTCGGAGGGTTAGGTGGGGAGAGTTTCCCCAACTCTTTCTCCAAGGAAGGCAGCAGACCAGGTCAGAGCTTATGTGGCTTCCTGAGAAGACCACTCAGCCTGCAGAAGAGTGGACTGCCATGATACAGTGGAGTGGCCTTCTCTGGGGGGCAAGCTTTGCAGGCAGAGAGGCAGTTTGGGTAGGGCCTTGAGGAGGGCTGTGACCCCCATCTGCCACTGTGGTTAGCACATCATTTCCCTGGCTCACAGTCCTTTGTTTCTGACTTTCCGGACTTTAGGAAGTGGTCTGGATGGCTGGCGGGGAGAGGGGTCTGCTCAATAGCCTTTAGCCTCTCTTAGGCACGGGCCACTGGGGTCCCAGCGCCTCACTGTGTCGCAGATCCTGGGAGAAGAACGGAAAATTCAGGGGGAAATTCTAGTTTTGTTTTGCTGATGGGCTGTGGAGCTCTGCCTCTGCTGGACCTCCTTACTGCAGGCTCGCGAGCCTTCAGTGCCCCCACCCGGCCTGCCTGAGCCAACTTCGAATTTCTACTGTTTCTTGTCAGTCCAGCTGGTCCCTTTATGCAAGGGTGGGTCTGCTTAGAGGGTTTGAATCCTTTCAGGCCTCAGAATTCTTGGGTTTTCTGACTTGAATAGTTTCCCTCTTTGCCTACTCCCTAGCAGTGTCTAGGCTGCGTGTCGTGTTACACTGCTCACAGGTCCCCACATACCCATTTCCAGTATTCCTGGACCTTTGGTTCCCAAGTCCCTGAGGTATCTTGGCAGCCACATCCTCTGATGCTTGTCATACCCATATATGTCCCGTGTGTGGCATCCCCATAGTGTCGTGTGTGGTCTTGTGCGCCTCCAGGAAAGGGCTCACTCTCCAGCGGTTCCTTCCAGCTGAAGAGTTCCGTGTTCCGTGGAGCTTAGAAGGGCTCCTGGGGCCCAGTTCTCATCCCAGCATCATGAAGAATTCAGGGCTCCCCCCTCTTTCTGACACAGCACAATTGTGTCACCTGGGTCCTCCTTGGCTGAATCTAAGGCAGGATGGAGTAAGCAGAATGGACTCCCTGGAGATGGCTTTCTTTTGGCCCCAAATTTCTAAGCTAGGGTTTCTATCGCTGTGATAAAACACCATGACCAAAGCAGCGTGGGGGGCGGGGGGAAGGGTTTATTTGGTTTATTTCCTCTTGCAGCTTGTAGTCCACCCTCCAGGAAATTCAGGGCAAGAACTCAGTGCAGCACCCTTGAGGCTAAAGCTGATGCAGAGCCCATGGAGGACTGCAGTGTACTGCCTTGCTCTTCAGGGCTTGCCCAGCCTGCTTTCTTAGCACTCCCAGGACCACTAGCCCAGTGATGGCCCCACCCACAACCCCCGGGTCCCTCCCACATCGGTCACTAATTAAGAAAATGCTCTGCAGACTTATTTACAAGTTGATCTTCTGGAGGTATTTTCTCAATGGAGAGCCCCTCTTCCCAAATGACTCTAGCTTGGGTCAAGTGGAAATAAAACTAGCCCGTGCACTGGCTAGTTTTCTTATTTTCTTTGCGTCTGGGCAGTTTGAAGACATCAGGCTGGATGGGGAAGTAGTACCCTCAGGTCGTGGGATATGGAAGTGGCTAGGGAGGCAGATGGTTAGGACACAGGGGGAAGAAAGAGTCTGGCACTTGCTGAGCAAGCAGGATCCCGTGCTGGGTGCTTTTGGAGGGTGGCTTTGTCTTTCAGGCTCTTCCTGTCACATTCATTCACCACTAGAGGTGGAGTCCTGTCCAGGGAGGTGGGGGCAGTATGGCTGGCCGTGAGAAGTGCCTCCTCTCTAGCCCGCCTCCCGCTGGCACTTGCCTGAGTCCAGCTTGTCCCTCACTGCCCACAGCCATCTGTCCAGGCCCATCCCACCCAAACACTCTCAGGCTCCAAAGCTTAGGGCTCTCAGTAAGAAGCCTTGGGTTTGGAATCAGAACTTTTGGCATTGCTTCCTGATGTGGCATCCCTTGTGGCTGTTAGGAACATCAGACAGGAGGCCCTACCCTTGTCAGGTGCTATGCAGTGTCACTGTGTCAGACAGCAAAGAGTATGATTACCACATGCATCAGTAATAACATCAGTCCAGACCAGGCCAACCCTTCATTTACCCAGTGGGTCTAAACCAGAGGGACAGGTTGCTAGTTGAGCTGGAACTGGAACCTAGGTATCCCAACCATGCAGCCTGCAGCTGTCCCTACACAAACCCTCCTCTGGAGTGAGTAAGGCTCAGGTACAGGGCCCCTATGGCTGTCAACAGGGTTGCTACCCTGGTTGGGATTTCTGCTTTGTCTCACAGAGGTCTGAGTCCTAAGCCTCTGACACTGCTCTCCAGGGCCTAGGACAAGCATGAAGGTATTTATTCACTGTGGTGTCTGGGGTACTGCTGGTCCCTTGATCATGGCCTGCCCGTGGTTACCACCCTCTAGCAAGACTTTTCAGTACATGTGGGACTGTCTTGTATTTTGCCAGTTGTTACTTAGAGTAAAGCCAGGGTCCCCAGAAACCATTGCCCACCCCCTGAGACTCCTTGCCCACATGTCTGGCCTATTTGGCCACTAGATGTTGCTTTGTCCTAGACCACAGTTTGGATTTGTTGCTGCAGTGTCAGGTGACATGACCCCTCCCAGAACCCACAGATCCAGAGATGATTAGTGGGTGGGATCAGGGGGTAACAGAGGAAACCCCCTCTTCTCCCCACTTTCCAGGTAGGGAACTGAGGCCCAGAGAGGGGAAACAAAACCAGCAAGATGCTGGGTGTTCCTGCCCTAGTGCTCTGTCCTCCCTCTGCCTCCACCGTCCACTCTCTGAGGCTGGCCTTATCCCTGCTGGACCGAGTGCAAGCAGGATGGGGGAATCACAAGCCCAGCAGCAACCTCTGCATAGTTCTCAAGGTTCTTAAAGTCTTCCTTACTTAGGCTGCTTCCCTGGGACAGTTAGGGAGCGTCTCTCACTAGCCTGAGAACTAGGTTAGGGAGCATCTCTCACTAGGCTGAGAACAAGCCTATGGATTTTGTCCAGTCCCCAGTCCTATTCCCCTAGGAGAGAGTGGTTTTCTAGAATCCTTTAGGGTTGTCACTTCTACTGTCACTGCTGCAGTACCTACACTGTCACCATGTCCATTCTCAGTCAGTGGTCAACCCTTCTTCCTTTCTGTGCTCAGTACTAGTTCTCCTCCACTGTTCGTTCTCTCTCTCTCCCTCTCTCCCTTTCCTTCATAGCACTAAGATCCCTCCCCTACTTTTTGAGGTTTCAGGCCTGGAACTCACTATGTAGCTGTGGACGTCTTGAATTCCTGATCCTCCAGCTGTTGCCTCCCAGGTGCTGGGACCATAGGAAGGTATCATCACATATGGATTATTCAAGGTTGGGGGTCAAACCCAGAGTTTTGTTTATTGAGCAACATACCAGTCTCTACTAATTTCTTATTCAGCGACAAGATCTCCTTAGTTGCCCAAGCGGACCTTGAACTCTCTCTCTCTACAGTACAGGTGGGGCCTTTCACTTCCCTTTCACCTGTCTCAGCCTCCCAGGCAGCTGAGCCACCAGGCTCACACAGCACACCACAGCCTTCTAATGTGTGAGGCACCCAAGCCCGGAGCTTTGACATTTTCTCCAGTCTCATCATTCAGTCTGGTGAACTCCTATTCATCCCTAAGAAGCCAGGTCAAAAGCTGTACCCCTGAACTTGTCCCCTGATCGTATCAGATGCTGGGAAGGTTCTCCACGGAAAGTTCTCCCTCTTTCCTCCCCTCTGCTCTCTTTCTTAGTTGCTTGCTATCATCCTAGGCTGGGGCTGGGACTGGGCCTCCCTCCCTTCACACCCCCTCTTTCCGCCCCGTGTCCTCACAGGTTGGCCCAGGGCCTGCACAGAGGAGGTAACGAAAACATTTCAGTGTATTCCTGGAGCAGTAGCTGGTTACTATGGAAACAAGGAAGTGTTGCAACTTCCTGAACTTGAGGTTGGGGTCAGAGAAGGCAGCTCTGTCTTGGTTCCATGAAATGGACCCACGATGATTGTCCTGGGGTTCTTCCTAACTCCAAGTTGCCTGTGGAGGCCACTTTCCAGTCTCTGAGCCTCAGTTTACCCTTCAGGAAAATGAAGACATGGGAATGCTTAGCTTGCAGTCTTAATCTGTCTTCTCATGTGACAGGTGGTCCCTTTGCCCTCTTCAGGCCTCAGTTTCCCCACTTTGCTCATCCATTTCCTTAAAAAGATACTTCATCCAGTGTCTGGACCCAAGTGTCTGTAGCCTGATTGCCCTTGCCTGCACCCTGAGACTGCAGGGACACAAAGAAGGAAGTCCTCACAGCCAGGGTTGCAGAGAATAGAGCACAAGGTGGGTGGAGGGGTTGTCAGCAAACCAGGCCAGCTGACTCTGGTCTGAGCCAGCACGTGTACTGGGTCACTTTCCCTCACCCTGAAAGTGGCCTGAGCCAGTGTGGGTCAGGGTGACCCTTGACTTTGCTGGACACTGCCAGCTTTGCTTTCTGGTGTCACACTATGGGGGGACCCTGTCCTGTCCTGTCCTGTCCCAAGTAGCCTCAGAGGATGTCCCCTGCCCACAGCAGTAGGTGAGCAGCGTGTCCTCACTGTTTCCTCTCTCTGCCTGATTGCTCGGAGTCTCAAGTCAGCCAAGCTCAAGCTGCAGCCTCCCCCGCAGCCCTGCAGCACAAGCAGGTGCCTCTGAGATCAGCCATGTCCACACATGACAAAGAAGCCAGGCGGAGAGTCAGGCAGCCCAGCCCAGGCCCCCACTGCTGCGCGTACCTGACACCAGGCTGAGTAGGCATCAGACTTTGGCTGCCCACACCCACTTTGGGTCCTTTATGCCTTTAGAGGTAGACCAGGTCTCCCCTAGGTCTGGGACTTATAGAACCTGGAGGAAAAAGTTTCACATCCTCTCCAGCTTAGCTTACTGATCTATAGGAAGGGAGTGAGGCTTGAGTAGGCTGGGGCAGGTTACCTGAGTTCTCTGGAGCCCGTCACACTCAGTGGGCAGGCAGTTGCAGGCTAGAACCCGGAGCCTGGAGCCCGGATCCTGGAGATGACCAAGAATTTTTTGGGGGGTGGGGGTGGAGGGAATACAAGTCCAAGTGCTGTGGTAGATGTAGCTCAGTAGTAGAATGCTTACCTAGCAGATCTGAGGTTCAAAGTTCTATTCCAACATGGGAAGAGGGAGGAAGAGAAGGAGATAGAAAGGAAGGAAGGAAGCAAGGAAGGAAGGAGCGAGCAGTTCTGTTTTTTTTTTCTGACTTAGGGGACCAGCAGACATCCAGATAGGTCTTCCTTCCCTTCAGTTCCTAGCTGTGTTTCCTAACCCTGGAAACAGCCTGAGTCTACTACAGGGTCTACTGACTCATTAGTCGCTCACTCCTGCTACCTCACGGCCTCGTGATCTGGACTAGTCCTATGCTCTCCCTGCACCATGGGACCCTGAGTCCGTGCCTACGTCTGGAATGCTGTTGGAAGCCTGTTTGAGCCTCTTTGTTACCACATAGGCAGAATCCTCACACTAGATGCCCCCCCAACCCCACTCAGGTTGCATGTCAGGTCTTGCTTCTAGAAGATTCTCGCATTGTGGGTGAGAGAGAGCGGGTCCGTGTTTCTTATTGAGCCAGGAGACCACCTCAGGTCATTCCTCAGGCACCACTCATCTTTTTCTGTTAAATGATCTGCTGTTAGTGAGTAGACATTCATGTGCCTGGTGTGTACATATGTGGCTGCGTGTGCTATGGTGCATGTATGGTGGTCAGAGGGTCCGAGGACAACTTTATGAAGTCGGTGAAGTCCTGGGATTGAACTCGGTCACAAGATTTGCTCAGCAATACCCTTTACCTGCTGAGCCATCTAGTCAGACCCATTGGTGTTGTTTTGTTTTGTTTTGTTTTTGGGTCAGTCTCTCACTGACTTGTCTCTGCCTCCCCAGCACTGGAATGACAAGTGAAGCAGCCTTTTTTTTTTCAGTGGGTTCTGGGGAATCAGTCAGGCCCTAAGCTCTTAACCTACTGAACTATCTTTCCAGCCCTGGGGTTTGTGCACAGCTACAGAAACCAGTTCTTTACAGTTTGGCAGTGAGAGATCTTACTTCTCTGTTTGCTGAGGTCCCCTTGGGGGCCCCCCGTCTTTCTGCCTTCTTCCTGCTTTGAGATATGTCCCCAGACAGTGCCTGGGACAGAGAAACCCCGAGCCAAGCTGGGTGTAGCCACGAGGGCTTGGAAGGAAGCCTCTACCATCATCTGGATGACGCTGCTGCACAGAAAACCCAGATTCTCAGGGTGTGGAGACCCCAACATGTTTCCCACCTTTTCGGGATCTTTTTAAAATGTCATCTTTTTTTGCAAGTCACAAGACTGTTGCTGATTTCTTTACCTTTGGCTAGCATCTAGCTGTCAAACTGGTGCTTTCTGATTCCTGCATGCACAGTGCCTTTATTTGTCTTGTTTGAGCAGCTACTTTATTTTTTCTCTCTCTCTCTCTTTGGGATCCCTTCTAGTGATAAATACACGTCTCATTCTATTTGGCTTTCTCATACAAATCACAGGGAGGGTTAGTAAATTCTGCCTTGGTTGTTCTTCCCTCTGTGCGTAGTTTGGTGGTGGTATTTGTTTGTTGTTGTCTTTTACTTCTGGAGCTCCAGTCCTCCAATCCTCTTTTCATTGTCTGCTGACTGCTACGTGCAGTTGGTTGGCAGTTTGTCTGTCTGCTAGGGACAGTGTACTAATGCAAGCTTCTCACTGCACAAACACTGCTTACGTCGTAGCTCCCCGCAGACTATACATTTATCAAATAACATCCTGGAGAATGATGGTAAAGTGTCTGAGGGGAGGGAAGTCTTTATTCTAAGGTCACCATAAGACTCAGACTAGGGTTGTTGTTACCTTGCTGCTCTGCCTGCAGTTTGGAAGTCACCCTGCTGCCACCCTGTGACTGTGGCCGTGAGACTGGGTTTCTGTCCTAGAAGCTTGTCTTACGGGATAACACCTGGACTCGACCTTCTTCTGTCCAAAGCCCTCTATGGTACCCTCCATTACTCCCTTCTTGTCCTCTCTCCCCTTGGCCACCAGAATGGGTCTAAATAAAAAGACACCTGAGCCATCCTCCTTTTGCTCGCTAATCCTCTTGGCCTTACCACAGGCAAGGCCTGGCCTTGTTATCAGGCCCCAGCCATGATTTCACTTTGTACACACTTTGTGCATTCTGTTTCCTCTGCTCTGTGTGCCTGGGGAACTCCTAGGCATCCTGCAAAGCCTGCTTCAGGCCTCAGCCTGTCCTAATCCTCCAGCCGGGTCGAGTGTATAGACTGTCCTTCCCCTGATTCCGCGGGCTCTGCTTGCTGACTTCTGTGGCAGCCTTTGTCGTCAGGATGGCCGTCACTCTCAGTCCCAACTCGCCAACACCCTGCACCACGGCTGGCAGCTAGCAGGCATTCCAGAATGCTCTCTACACAGTGAATAATAAGTGACGCCACCTTTGACCCAGTGCTGGTGGGTTTGTGGTTTGGAATACACGTCCTCGCATTCAGGAGGAATGAACCACCTCAGTGTGGGGATTGCAGCTGGGCCCATAAGCCTGGCCCTGCCCTGCTGTGCTTTCATGACCTTCTTCACCTTCCCAGTTGGAGCAGAGGGCCCGGCCTGACTCTCAGAGCACACCTTCAGGGCAAGGCTGTTATGTGCAAAATGGCCAGGTCTGGAGACACCTGTACTTCAGTTACCCCTCCATCTTGCTGACTGCCCTGGTTTTGCTGGCTTGGAGCACTATCTCAGTTTTAGAAGCCTGGCCAGGCTGAAGGGCCTCTTGGGCAAGACCCTGGGCAGATCTGGGGCGCCACATAGGCAGCCTACACACCAGGCAAGTCTATGGCAAATGGCCCTGGCTTGCCAGCTCTGGGGAGGGTAGAGGGAGGGCCACCTTCTGCTGGGTAAACATGGTGTGTCCAGGCCTGCCCAGGCACGTCCCTGGCTCTTTCGGTTAAAGACACAGGACAGCATTTCATTTCACCAAGGCTGGAGTTGCTGGGTGGCAATGAGAAATGACAGGTAGGAACATGAGGGAATCTCTAAGCCCTGCCGGTTCTTAACCAGATCAGGGTACAGGCTGCAGGAGGATGTCAGGGGGACCATGTCACCTGGCCAGGTTCTGACTGCAGTCCCTCCCCTCACTGCCTTCTTTTCTCTGCTGGCTGTTCCTGAGCCCTCCGGGGTGGGTGGGCTCTGAGCTACTCCTGGGTAAAGCCAGGTCTGACTGAAGCCACCTCTGCATTCCTACTGCAGACTCATTCCAGTCCATGCTTCTCCAAGGTGGCCCTTTGTTCTCTGGGACACCCACTGGGCTCCAGGCAGTCTCCTGGAATGGTAGCCTCTGCAATGGGAGATCCCGTCCATCTCCTAGACTTGGAGTGGAGCTCAGCACCATGTCTCTGGATCTTTCTTTTGACATTATGCCTACTGCTGACTCCGTGTGTGTGTGTGTGTGTGTGTGTGTGTGTGTGTGTGTGTGTGTGTGTGTCAGAAGACAACTTTTAAGAGTCAGTTCTTCCTTTCCGTTTGGTGTGTCTGTACCTGTTGATCATCTCTTTGGCTCGACCCTTTGTTTTGATCCGTCTGTTGGTGTGCCTGAGTAGCATTCTGGGCATAGTGACCAGCGTTGCCCGAATGGAGAGCCCTGAGTATTGTCTAGGCAGTCTGTTCGCCTTGGGGAGATGGAAGGGTTGATGCCTCTCAGGAGAACTTCTGTGGTCCATAGCAGAGGCAGAACTATTCCAGGTGCTCTGCTGTCATCCACTGGAGCTGAGGGAGCCTGCTCTATAGCCCTTGACCTTTGTGTGAACAGATTCCGAGACACTCGCGGAGACAGAGCAGGGCTGACACCCCAGCTCACTTGTCTTCCCAAGATGTACTCTCCGGGTCTTGCTCTCTCCTTTCTTCTAAAATGTAGAGCTAATTCGGCATCCTTGGCTTGTGGCAGGGTTAGCAGTGGAGCCTCCTGGGAGTCCTGAAATCTGGGCTGTTCCTTGGGATCGCTCTGTTAGATCCCGTAGGAAGCAGGTAGAAATCGGAAGTCCTGGGTCCTGGTGGACACACTGAGGTTTGTGCTGTGTGCGCCTCTATGCTCAGGTGCACCAGTGAAATGCCTTTGTCAGAACATCACAGACTTTGGCTTGGGAGGCTAGAAACTCACTATCTGGAGGGCAGGCACCCCAGCTGCATCTGGGACTGCAGACCAGTTCCTGCCTTTGTCTCTGTCCCAGTCCTCACTGACAAGGCCACCAGTCTTTCATGCCCTCTTGACCATGTGGGCTCTCCAAAGCTCCTGGGTTTCTGGAGGGAGGGGACAGGTTGCAAAGATCCGGGAAGAGCTGGAGTGTAATTTTATTTCTGTGGTTTCCCTTTCAAGCTGTCACGGTAAATCTATTTTGCTTGTCACTTTGTAAGTCATTATGCAGAATTAAACCTTTTACTAGCTTTTAAGGCTTCTGCAGCCGCGGACGGCCCACTTTGCCCCTGCGCTGCCTTCTTCTTCCTCCCGCCTGCCTGAGGAACCTCTACTGCTCCAGGCAAGCCCTGCTGCTGCTTTCTTCAGGCCTGCTCAGCTAGATTGCATAGGGAACCCAGGACAGAGTGTGCCGTTGCTCGGTTAGCTGCCGGGCCTCACGAATGGGAAAACACAGTGGGAATTAGAGGCTCATACTCAGTTCCTTGGACATCCGTTATTTCGAATGCCCCTAAAGTGGTGGGACAGTAGGCTCTGAGAGCCAGAAAGCACGGGATGCTGAGGTGGAGGAGGTTTTGCCCCCAGCAACCAGGCAGACCAGGACATCTCCTGGGACTGTGGCATAAGTGCTCCAGACTTATGGGTATCCTACTTCAGATCAGCAGAGATGCTCCTGTCCCCTCCCGGGGCAGGGGTGGGTTAGTGTTTACAGTAGGTCTGGAAAGCACACTGGGGTACAGCTGGAGATGAGAACGTGGTCAGAGATGCCACTCTGGCATGCAGCATCCCATTTATTTATTCCTCCAGAAATCTGTGCCGGGCTCCAGAGGAGCTCTTCAGCATGAGCACAATGGAAGCATTGGCGAAGCTGCTCAGAGCTGCGCAGAGGGGCCAGGCTGCTAGGCTGCCAGCCAGCAGAGTGCGTCTCACAGCCAGTCCATCTGGGGAGGCCCGCAGAAAAACAGACGGCATGGGAGTGCCAGCCTGCAACCATGGCAGGAGTGAGTGGGTGAGGCTTATGGGTGCTGCCTACGTCAGGGATCCTGGTATCCCCTCTGGCCAGCCAGCCAGTCTTCTGCTTTGCCTCATCCACGGGGATAGATGGCTCTGCTAGAGCTCGAGCCTTCCCAAGTTGTCTGTGCCTGATGATGTCTCTGCCAGTCTGCCAAAACTGTCCCCACCTTGGAGGGTGGGACGGCAGGAGCCCAGCTTCTTTGTCTTGAACCCTGACATAGTGCTACTCCTCTGGGAGACCCACTCAAATAGGGTCCTGTGCATATTTAGCACAGCGGTCTCCTTGGGGAAGTCATTGGCTCACCCTCATTCCTGTATTCTTTTCACAACCAGCAACTCCTTACACTGTGTCCTGTCTCCCTTAGTACAGGGCCATCAGGGTACAGTGATACGCCTTGAGCAGAGGGTGGACAAATTATTATTGAGACTTTGACCTTGGGTTTCATAGATTAAATGAGATGTTTAGACTTGGCTACTGGGCAGAACAGAGACAATAAATACTCAGAGATCCAGAGGTGACATTGAAGAGGCTCAGAGGAGTGAGAAGAACATGGGTCAGAGTGGCCAGGGAGGGCCACCTGGAGGAGGGGACTTTTAAAGGATGCTTGAAAAGTAGAGTGGCTTTGGCTAGAGCAAGGCATGATGGGAGAAGAAAGGTAACTGCGGAGTGGGAGGGTATGAAGGGAGGGAGGAATACATGTGGGAATTCAGGCAGTTCACCCAGTGCCCATGGACTTTAAGGGAGTAACCGTAAAGTCTTCAGGAATGGTCAGCAATACCCAAGGGAAAGCAGGTAGCCGATGGGGGTCAGGTATTGCCTGGGTAGGTGGGAGAACGGGCTGAGCTGTGTTCTAGGAGATTAATGTTGTAGTTGGGAGCCGCCAAGGCTGAAGGAAGAGACTGGAGCCCTGTTAATTACACAATGAGTCCCAAGAGTGTCTTCAGAGCCAACCAGCAGCCCTGTTCTGGGTGGGAGGGCTGTCACAGGTGGAGCTAGGGATGGCCCCTCCTTCAGAAGTAGAGGAGGGTTTTGCAGGCCTGATCTGGTGTCCTGTGGGGTTCAGTGAGGAGTCCAGAGAGGGAGAGCTTCTCTGTGAGTTGACATGGATATGTTTTTATCTGTCTGTAAAGCCAGCTGGCCCATGTCGGCACGACCACATCATGGCTGCCAGCTTCCCTTGCGTGTCATCCATGTTCCGTCCATGCTGACAGACTGGGCTCCAGGTGAGCATGCTACTGCTAGGAGACCATGCTTCAAAGGTTAAGGACTGTCTTTCTGTTGATAGGGCTGTAGTCACCCTGTGTGCACACTGTCATGGTAGCTTTGCAGCTCTTGATCCTGAGCCCTGGACCTTCTGTGCTCTTCTTGGTCTCTGGTGACTCTGTCATTGCCTGTGTCTCCTATGCAGTTCTTTATGAGTCCAGCCAATAGTACACCCTTACCCGATCCCCAACAAACCTGGCATTAGGCATGTGCCCCAACGTGCAGTGCTCTGGGTCTAGACTCCAAGTGCAGAGGTTTTCCAGGTATCTTTCCTATAAGATGGAACTTGAGATGGGTTGTTTTGTCTGTTTGTTTGTTTTTAGAATTTTATTTTTCTTGATAGGGGGAAGAGATAGTCCAGGAAAGAGCTTCCTCTCCACACCCCCCCCAATAAAAAACATTAGATTATAAAACCCGCAGTTAAGGAGCTGGAATTGCCAGCTGATAGAAAACTTGCTGCCTGGTAGTCATGAACCGTGGAAGAGACTAAGGCCCAAAGAGTGGACAGGATTATTCTGTAGCCTCCCCCCGCATGCCAAGCGAGAAGCAACTGGGTGGCAGGCTGGGATCCTAGTCAGTGAAAGCTATTTTTCAGTCTTAGCCAACCATCATGGACAGTGCAGGCAGTAGGTTCTCTCACTGTAACACGCAATTTCTGTGATTAGTTCATCTAATTGTCCAGGGAACTGTAAAGAAGGAACTGTCGTATCATCATTTGACACACACAGACTTGATAGTGTGATGTCACGGAGTGATTACAGCTGCAAAGTGAGACTATGTCCGTCTTCAGCGGGACTTGAATGCAGATCTGTGTGTAAGAAGCCTCTTTTCCACTGCCCCCTTTGTGGCCCCTGCCCTGGTCGTGCTTCGAGGCCAGTCCCAGCACTGGGAAGGCATCCTCTTTCTAGGTGTGGGTGGGAGGACTTTCTGTATTTGGGAGATAAAGAGCACCTTCTGGATGATTTTATCAGCTTGAGCAAGCCTTTTTGAGTTACAGGAAGAAAGCCCTTTCAATTTGAATTCGGGGAGAGAAAGGCAGCGGTGAGCACCGGGTAGATTTATAAATAAACAGTCTGCCGAGGGCATTGTCTGTCCCCAGCCCGACAATGCTGGACTCATATTGACACCACAGCCTGTTCTGCACGTCAAAGCTGCCCTTTGGACAGAAAGACCTGCTTGAGTAAGAGCTCGGCTGAAATGCCAAGGAGCCCTTCCTCCGACCAACAGACCGACCGGCTTCCCCAGAACAAGCCTGCTGGCTGAGTCCAGCTGTGGCTGGGCCTGTTTACTGAGGCTGGAGCCTGGTGCCCTAGGTGTGCAAGGAGCACAAGGTTATACAGCCTGCCTGTGCTGGTACCAACCTGGGCTGTGAGGGCTGAAACTAGGCAGCCTCTACCCTTCTTGTAGCCTGGAAGGAGTACCTGGGCCAGGCCCTAGGAGTTGGAAGTCCCCAGTTGCCCAAGTGGTTACCATTCTGCAGAGGAAGCACGCAGACCTAGCTCTCCACCAGCACCCGCAGACTCTTGCGGTTTTGGTGCCGCCTATCCTTGGCTGCGAAGCTGTGCTGACTACCTGCTTCCCAGACTCTTTTGTACATGGAAACCCACCATAGCTGCATCAGGTGGCCTGGCCCTGCCAACTGGGTGGGTGATTTGGTACAAGTCCAACACCTTTCTGGGCTTCAGTGTCCTCTTTAAAAGTGCGTGGGCTGGGAAAGCATCCAGTCGGTAGAGAGATTATTGCACAAACACGAGGACCTGCACTCGAGTGAAGCCGGGTATGGTGGCCTGGAGCTTGTAATCTCAGCACTAGGGCGGCAGAGATGGAAGGAACCCTGAATTTTGGTGACCAACCAGTTTAGCTTAATTGTTGAGCCCCGGGTCGGTCGGTCGGTCGGTCTGTCTGTCTGTCTGTCTGTCTGTCTGTCTCTCTCTCTCTCTCTCTCTCTCTCTCTCTCACACACACACACACACACACACACACACACACACACACACACACCCCAAGGTGGTGGGCTGGGCTGTTGACTCAGTGGGTAAAGGAGCTTGCCACTCAAACCTGGCAGCCTGGGTTTCAGTCCTGGAATGCCACATAAAGGTAGAGAGAGAGAGACCTCACTCCCAAAAGTTGTCCTCTGACCTCCACCTATGTGCTGTGGCATGTGTTCTGCCCCAATAACAACAATAATAGTGATAACACTAACAACAACAACAATAATAATAATCTTCAAAAATCAAGGTGCCTGACAGCTGCTGAGGAATGACACCCGAGTTTGACTTGTCAACACGAGTGTGCTCATAGACATACACCTGCACATACACCCATTCATGTCTGCCCATATGTACACGGAGGGAGGAAAGGAGAGAGAGGAGAGAGAGAACACACATGCGGAGACCGGGGGATCTGCATGTGTGTGCATTCACACCCGTTCACACCTATGCACTTGCTCAGACAGCAAGAGAATGGGTTGAATACCCACTGAGAGGTCGGAGGCCCTCAGGGCACAGGGCACAGGGCCCCGCATTACCCTAGGTTCACGTTGCCCTTCTCACTTGTAGAATCTTGGGCAGTCTGGCACAATCATTTCCTGGGGACAATGGAGTTGTTAGGGGGATGAAATATAATAATGCATGCTCAGTGCTCAGTGCTGAGCCGGTCCCATGGTGAATGCTCGTAAATAAATTATGCCAGTAATATTTATTTCAGGGGAAAACTCTATTTTCAAGTCAGAATGCTATCTATTAAGTCAGATGTTCCCCTGATTTAATTCCAGATAGCACTAAATAACAATAATAACCATAATACCCATAGTTTGGAGACTGCCCCAAGAGGTCCGGGGCTGTGCCTCTGAGCTTGCTTCCTGATGGGAGCTCTTATGCAGAGACAACCCTGAGCGCCTGCCTAGCCTAGCCTTGCCTGCCTGCCTGGGCCTTCCTGCTGTCTAGCTGATCTACAGGGTAGCTGCAGGTGTTTTCATCTTCCTGACCCTCTGCTAAGTGCAGCCTTACGTGAGCATTAAGCCTCGCCCGCCATCTCTGGACCCGCATTTCTCTGGCCGAAGCAACCGCAACCGTGAAGAGGACGCGCCGCCCCCCCCCCCCCCCCCCGTGCATCCTTTCATTCAGGGATGCCATGGCTTCTATACCTCTGCAGTGCAGTGAGTCTTCCATTCCCAGGGCCCAGTTCTCACGGGCCCAAGCCATTCTGGGGTCTCTTCCTAGGTCCTCACTTCTCGCCCATCATGGTCATCTTGAAACATCTACAGATAGAGGTTCCAAAGCTACTGTAAGTATGCACTACTGATGGTGAACTAGAGACCTGTCTTTCCAGTTGGGGAGTCCAAAAGTCCTCAGAGATAGCCGAGATCATAGGCCTCTCAGTCCTGTCTCTGGCTCAGGTGATTGACAGCACTTACTGCTGTTAGACATTTCAGTTACGTGACAGGAGCAGAATTTGATCCTCTCTCCTGATCTCAAGAGTTGCCTACTGGCCCTGCTGTCCAGAAAGTTTCTAGGGGAATCTGAATGTAGAGAATGGTGAAGAGGGGAGAGAGGGGACAGGTCTCCACAGTGAGCCAGATATGAGAATGTGTGACCCATCTTCTGGCTGCTGGAAGAGGCAGTTAGCTCTGCAACAACTGATGTTTTTCCAGAATTCCTTTATCCTCAATCACTGCATCCAGGAATGGACAGGGGCTTGGGATCTACTAGGGCCAAGTCTCTGCTAGGCACTAAGGACAAGATGGTGACCCTAGAGTTAAGATTCCTGTCTGTGGGGAGTCAGAGAGAAAGCATAGATAAAGGCACCTATCAACTACACCTTTAATTCCAGTTTTAAAAAAAAAAAGAAAAGAAAAAGAAAAGAAAGGAGCAAGTGCTGATGGGAAACTCTGGGAGGTGGGTTGCAGGGGCTGATCAGGCTATATAATGGTCCCTTGGGGATTAAGAGTGTGTGCAAAGGCTGGTAACTAAACATAGACCTGCATGGTCGGGGACATGGGCAAAGGACAGAGACATGGTTGAGGGACATTGGCAAAGGACAGAGATAAACACCTTGCACATCTTTAGCCTCATCTGTCCCTGGAGAGAGCCGGCAGAGTGGTGAACCTGTCACAGGCTTGAATCCAGTTCCGGATTGTGGCCCACAGATGACATTAGGTTGTACATGGGGCTAACTTCCTGCCCTAGTCGAGGGGCGCATAAAGATGACATCACTGTCTATTTATGCCTCCTGAAGGCCGCTTCCCTCTTTGAGGCATGAATGGGAAGCTTGACCTTGGCCCTTGATCCATTGTCCTCCTGAATCCCACCTGCTGTGCCTGAAGACCTTCAGCTGTCACAGAGGGAGCAGGAAGCCTAATAGTGTGTGTATTTGTGTGTGTGTGTGTGTGTGTGTGTGTGTGTGTAAGTTTGGGTTCTCCTGGCCCTGCACCTTTGTTTATTGACTTTGGTCCTTGTTCAGACCTGTGTAGGGAGCTGTGTTGAATGAAATGTGGAGAACAGAGGATGATAATGAAATCAACTGGACTGTTTCCCCAGTAATTCTAGAGACGGATGCATCATTAATGTTGGTAATACAGTGCCTGTCAGCTCACAAACTTCTCAATAAATGTGCAGCTGGCAAGCTCTGATAGAAATTGGAGGCAAGCGGAGAATGAGATTTGGGGCCTTTGATATATGGGGTGTCAGTGGCACCGTGAAGTTTTTATCAATTTCTGTCACTTTGGGCTTTTGTGCTCGCTACATATGTGGTCTCTATGGCCACTCTCTGTGGGCTATGTGGATGCTGACTGTGCCCCCACATTAGTGTGAGAAAGAGGGGTTGTTACAGGGTCCTCCACATCCTCCAGAGGCTGTCCCCTGGGGCCCATTCAGAGCAACACAGACAGGTAGCACCAGAAGCTTCTGGACTGGTCTCACCGGTCACTCAGACACCAAGTTGGTTTTGAGTGAGTTGGTCTCTAGTAGTTCTCCTCAGCTCCTAATGCTGCGACCCTTTAATACAGTTCCTCATTGTGACCCCAACCATAAAATTACTCCTGTTGCTACATCATAACTGCAGTTTTGCTACGGTTATGAATCATAACATAAATATCTGTGTTTTCTGGTGGTCTTAGGTGACCCCTGTAAAAGGGTCATTCAATCCCTGGATGGATTGACATAAGTTGAGAACCGCTGGTCTAGAGAGAGACTCAGATTCCCAGATGAAAGCCAGAGGTGAAAGTTTGAGCTTATGGACCAGGGGTGTATGGATCAGAGTTAGAAGGGAGGTGTGTGGGTGAACTAGAAATAGGGAAGGTTAGATAGGGGAATCTGTATGGACCCAGGCTTAGGACTGCAGATAAACCCAGAAGTTTATGGGGAGTGAGGAAATGGACCAGGCTGAGCTTGGATGTGTGGGTAAAGGATAGTAGACATTCAGATGCTGTATAATGTGATGGAGCCAGGCTTCTGGGTCCCAGATCCCAACCTAGCAACTGTGTTCAGTTTCCTTCCTTTGTTTAATGGGGATAGGAATAGAAACACCACATACCTTGAAGGCTTCTGTGACTGAACACGAATGAATATTTGTTGGATATCCAAGCTCAACCATCTGATCAGACACAGAGCTGGGATTTGAGCTCAAGTGACCCTCAAAACCTGGAGGTTTGAGGAGCCTGCTGAGGCTGGAGTGCTTATGAGGGACACCACACACACACACACACACACACACACACACACACACACACACACACACACGGGGGGGTGGGGTGTGGATAAGATCTCAGTTCTCCTCAGAGGTCTGACCCCCTAGGTCAATGTCACCAGCAAGGAGGTTAATTGTGAGAGAAGACCATGAGGGGGTTCAATGCTCTCAAGGAGGCTAGAGAAATTGTGAGATCAAGGACCCGGAGTGTGACTTCATTAGAATCCATTAGGAGCTGGCTGGGGCTCCTGGGGTTTGGATGAAGAAAGCATGGGGTTCCAGACAGATGATCCAAACAGAAACCAAACAGCAGTGCAGGGCTCAGCTCTTCCTGTCATACCACGGGCAGAGTTAGGAGCAGGACCCAAGAGCTCAGTCCAGGGAAACCGAGTGTAAAGCCTCCTCGGTTGCAGAGAGAACTGGGCTAGGGGACCCCTCTGCCACAGCCACATCACTGACCTGCTGAGACCTGGCATGGTCTAGGAAGGAGTTCGTTGTGCTGGTGCTGGGGACCAGTGGTTTGGGGGAGGGGACATTCCAGAAGGTGTATTGTAGGGGTCAGCTGACTTCCTTTTACTCCCAAGGGGAAAGACATGGGATTCACTGGAATAGCCCACTGGGTTGATCCTACCATAGTTGGCCCCAACTGCTACTGTGACAACATGTGGCAGGCCTTGGAGGAGTGGCCCAGCCTAAAAGTTCAGCGACTCACTGGGAACAAGACAGACCAGGAGCTTCCCACAACATGGGCGTCTAAGGAGCCCTGCCCAGGGAGCAGGCTGCAGTCAGCCTGTTAGGGAAGAGCAGTCAGGGAGGGCTTCCTAGAGGAGAAGGCCTTTGAGCTACACCCAGAAGCATGCCCTGTTTCCAGCAGAAAGGGTCTAGAGAGGACATCAGCTTTACATCCACAGAACTACCTAGGGCCTAAATATACATCATGGAGGCCTTAAACAGCCACCATGCCTCAGAGGACTCAGGTAAGGAGTGATGCCCCCAGATCCTATTCACAAAGCAATCCCTGCAGTGGGTAGCAGAGGGCTATTCTCACAGTCCCCAGAACACTGCTGTGGTCCAAGAGGTCTAGCATCTGAGGCCCAGCACACGGGTCCTGGGGCTTCTTAACCAGATGCCTGGCCACTCTCAGCCTAGCTGGGCAGGTGCCTTGGAAGGCAGGTGGAGAGCCGCAGGTCTGGGGAACAGTGTGACTCCAGGTCAGGAGCCAGGGGAGAGGGGGCAGAGCCAGAGTTAGAAGACTCAAGAGGGAGCCTGGGGGGAGGGGGGCTGCCAGGGCAGGGTGTACACTTGGCTGGAGCAAAGAGAAAGGAGAATCAACCTCTTCCCTTGGGGGTGATTCAGCACAGACTCACACATGCCTTCCTGCGCTTCCCTGTGTGGTTGCGTTGAGGAGGGAAAGGGCTCAGCCCAAGGGAGCTACTGTCTGTCTAATGGAGAGGGGAACGCAGTACAGTCAGGGAGCTGAGCTCGCTCTGATGGGAAAGTGGGAGGTAGGGGCGATTCCTGAGCCAGAAAGGAAGGGGGAGGGACATGGAAGGACATGCACCAGGAAAGACAAGCTAGGGAATGAGCACCAGGGGAGATATCGACCGAGGAATACACCTCTAGAAGTAGGGACTCAGCCAGGCCTCCCAGGCAGAAGGTCCTGGCTTCTGTGTCTGCTTCAGGAAGGTCAGTGCTTGTGTGACAGTGACCCGTCTGTGTGCTTTTGCGTGGTATAGCCAGATTGATGGAACTGCAGGCCAGAGAGGGCATCAACTGTGCATGCAGGGAGGGGTTCTCTCTAGAGAGGGTATACCACCTGCCTCTTGGATGTTAAAGTCCAGGGTAAACCAGGTCAGAGAGGGAGGGAGGCACAGGGTCAGGTGACAGCTGTCCTGGCAGGTGTGCCATCATCTGGCATGAGGACTGTGGTGGGGCTCGTGGGTGGCCTCGTTTCTCACCTAGCTCCCTGCTGCCAACATGTCCATGGTGCTATGGGTAGCTGGCCCTCCGTACTGAGCATGCTCTGTGAGGAACAGGTGTCTATTCCCCACTGGCAGTTGGCACAATGAATAACCAAGGACCAGAGCAAGCTAGCGACCTGCCCTAGCCACACAGCAAATAGAGTTCCACACCACCGCGATCCTGGAGGCTTTGGGATAAACTGGTTGGGCTAGGATCTGGCCAACTCCTCTATCACTCAAAACACACTTCCATCAAAACACGCATGCAGGGCCATGTGGCTACTCAGCGTGTCTTCACCCTACCTCAAAACACAGGCAGCAACCAACCCAGGAAGGCCTGGCCAAAGCCTGGCTTGGACCAGGTCTCCTGGGATGGCAGTAAAGTCCCCGAGCCCGCTGACTGAGAAGCAGAGTCCCAGCTCTTGCAAGCATAAACATGGCTATTTTTAGCCCTCACAGGGCTGTGAGTGTAGCAATGTGACCTGAATTTGGCTTGGCCCCCTCATCCTGCCCCGCCCCAGGACAACAGGCCTCTCCTGCCCCTGACTTGCCCCACCGTCTCAAGGCAGGGCTGGGAGTTCCTGGGCATGCTGAGGGAGGAAACTGGACTTGCTCAGGCAGGGGTCCTCAAAAGAATGGCCAGGACCCTGTCAGGCCCATGTGGAGGCCAGCTTGACTTCAAGGACGGAATGTGGTAGGCAGGGAAGTGGCATTCAAGTCTCAGAGGAGATGTGGGAGCCATCCATGTTCTGTGTTTTTCTGTGGTGCTGAGTACCCTGCTGGTCTGGCTGGGCCTCAGGAAGCCTGGATTCTGCCCCTGCCTCACAGATTTCCAGAGAGCGGAGACTGTTCTCAGTCCTCAGCATCGGATTCTAGGGAGTAGGAGACCTTTCAGATGTTTCTTCACCTTTTCCTTCAGCAGACCATGAGCTTTCCCATTTTGTACACTGGGCATGACCACAGGGACCAGCCTGACTAGGGAGCCTACCCTCTTGGGATATTGTTATTGGGCAGAGATGGGGTGGGACCATGGAGGGCAGAATAAATACAAACATAAGCAATCAGCTTTTGCAGCATGCAGTGTAGGAATGTCATTGGGTGTTGCTACAGAAGGGTGTATGTGTGTGTAGATAAGGGTACCACAGGAAAGGTCCTCTTGGGAAACCGTGGAGCTGGATACAATGTGGGCCTGGAATTTGAGAGGGAAAGATAAGTGCAAAGGCCCTGGGGCAAGGATTCATTTGGCATCCGAAGGTACTTGTGGAGTGAGCATCAATGGAGAGGAGTTTATAAAATGAGGTAGGTGAGCAGAGACCAGATGCACACAGGGTAAATGTGGCAAACAGGACAAGTTATACCAGTGGAGGGAACGGTGGGCTGATGAGCACATGATATGAGGGTCTATCAGGTGGTAAGTAACTTGGCTGGGGGCATCCTCAGAACCAAGGACAATTGCTTGGTTTCCAGGTCCTACCTATGGGTCTTGGGCCTGGGCCCCTGGGGGATGGACATCAGTTGATGCAGAAGGAACAGTGGAGAAAGAGGGGAAACTGGATAAGGGAAAGCAGAGAGTGAAAGGGCGGTGTCATGGCGGATCACTGGTTGGCCATGTCTGTTGACATCCAAGCAGAGAGAGGCTTTAGGGATCAAACCCTGGGGCACTCTGCCAACCTCCTGGGGCAGTGTGGGTGGAACTGACCTGGGCTTTGTTTCTGTACATCTGGAACCCTGGCTCCCTGAAGCCTGACCTGTAGGTTGCCTGTGCTGGGTGGAGCTGTGTGCAGTGGGTGGAGTCTGTAGCCTTGGTACAGAGGGTTAGAAACCCCACCTGGAAGAGTAGAGCTGGCATGCTCAGAGGTGTGTGCCTCGGGCATGGAACGCTGTTCACTTTCTCCTGGCCCTGGGCTCTGGGTGTCGTTGCTGTTCCCAGTTCTCAGCCGGGAACTTCTGATTGTGACATAGCCGCTGCCTCTGCTGTGCCCACTGGGGCGCGGGGCTTTTCACGACAGACTCGGTTTCCCTGTGTTGTGTGCTGGCCAGCCTCTTGGACATGGCTTCCTAAGCTGTTGAGTTTCTACCTGAGACTCCAGAATGCAGTGGAAGATCCTCAGAGCTTTGGCACTGGAAAGGTCATTTTTATGAGTAAGTCAGGGCCAGTAGGCTGGGGCTGGCAGAGCCCAAGGGAGCCTGTTAGTGTGGGATAAGCAGAGAAGGCTCTGATAGCCATTTATTGCAAAATCCCCTATACAGGCTTTGGCCTGGTTGCTGATGATGTCTTGCTGTGGCCATGGGCATTATGGAGGTCAGTAAACTTCTGCAAGCCATCGGTGAGTACCAGGTTAGCTCAGCTCCAGCTGTCTTTCTCCAATCCTACACTGAAACTAGAATTTAAATTTTGGGGGTCAGGGCTTGGATCCTTTACTGTTGAGCTTTCTCTGAGAGCCTTAATCCTAGGGACTCCTCCCAAACCTAACAAGGAGGCTGTGAGCCCCACTGAGCCTAGTGGTAGCTTTGAGGACTGTCTGTTTGTCTGTGTCTCATGCAGTGTGTGTGTGTGTGTGTGTGTGTGTGTGTGTGTGTGTGTGTGTGTTTGCTGCTCTGGGTTTGTGCTGTGATAGAAAGTGAGGAAAAGAGCAGATGTTGCAACCAATTGTCACCAAACTGTCATGAAATGCTATAAATATTTTCTAAAAGACAAACTTCCCAGGCTGATGCATTAGTACCTGCTCAGAAGCTGACTCCTGAAAATTAAGACAAACAACCTCTTAAATCATAGTTGTTAACCTCAGGTGTAAAAGCTGTTAGCACAGCCACGGGTCAGGGTGACTGCACAGCACCAACTTGGCAGCGCCGCAGAGAGGGGGGGCCTTGGCTGACACAGAAGGCTTGGATAACGCGGCTTAGCCTCTCGCTGCTCTGTGCCTTTGAGTCAGCGAGGCCATGTCTCTGAACCTCCTCATTTGTCAGCAGAGTGATCAGCCCTCAGATCCTGTGAACCTTGAGATGGCCTCGCACTCCTAAAACGATAGAGATGGCTGTGCCGTGTGCCTCAGGACCAAGGGGTTCTGTCTGTCCTCAGACCACTCTACCTCTTAGCAAATGACAGGTTCCAAAGGCCAAAACACTTACCCTGCTGTTGCCGTCTTCTGACATACCAGGGCTGCCGGGGGCTCCAGCCTGTGGTGGACCGTGGACCACAGCACAGTGTTCTTGAGTCTGCTCTCATCTTTAACTTGTATTCGTCATGGCTAACGCTGATGTCATTTACGGTAGTGCTGAATTTTTTTTTTTTAGAAATGTATTTAAACAGAAGTTGCAAGTTGACTTCAAGTAGAACATTCTTAGAACATCCGTTAGGAGAGGAGACGCAATAGCAATGAGCAGGATTACAGTTGGGATGTTGTTTGGCCTGCCCTTTCTCTGAGGGCTCACAGAGTTCTGTCTTGGAGCTGTAGCTAGGGAAGAACAGATTCCGGTGGCCTATCACTGCCCCTAACACCACATGGAGAAAGCCCAGGCCCAGGGCCCAGACAGAGGGAAGCTGATATGCTTCTACAGAGTTTGAGCCAAGAGTCTGGAAGGGTCCTAAAACACAACCATCTCCTCACATTCACAGTGTGTTTCCCATGAAGATCTCAAACTGGGTCCCAAGTTTGCACCTGCCAGCCTGTATCTCCCAGGCCAGAACCAAAACTAGGCCTCGTCTACACTGGCAGTGGTTTATCCCAGTGGGGTATGATTGTTGTTCCACAAACAGGGATGTCAAACACTTTGTGTTATGCCCTGTCTAGGAATGATAGCCCAGAGTGCCATGTAGGATGATAATTCTAAGGCCACACTGGAGTGAACAGTAAGAGAGAACAGGGATTGATTAGCAATGCCTGCCATAGGTGTGGGAAAGGAGCCTGGACATACTTTGCTATCATTAGTTACCCAAGATCTTGTAGCTGGATCCCATTGCCCTCCCTAGAGCTGAACACTGAGATGTGCTAGCAAGAGATGGAACCTACAAGCTCCTGTTAGGACTCAGCAGCTGCCCCTGGGGTAGCCATTGGGTTCAGCGTGTCTAGAAAGATCGTCACAGGAAGAGCTACAGAGGTGTGACCATGGGGAGCACTGGGGCCAAGGTCATCCAATCTTCATGTGCATGAAGCTCCTCACCTCCGTGTGCTTCCGTGTGGATAAGTGCCCCAGATTTTCCATGGTATCCCTGGTTTCGGGTCCCCGAATAGTTTTCTTTAGTGGCTCCCCCAGCGTTAGAAGTATGGTTTGGGGATCCCAGCTGCTCTTTTGTCATTTCCAGAGCCTTTAATGCCACCATTGCCTTCGAGCCTATGCTTCACACTTCCACCGTTGCCCGTGCCTGGAGGACAAGCCCTATTCATTTAAGAGCTGAAGAGATAGAGTCCAGGGTTGGCAAAGGACTTGACTGCGATCACACAAAAGGTGAATGCAGAACCCTGGCCTGAACCAGTGGTACCTATCTCTGGACCTTTCAGCATCCATTCACGCTGAAGGCTCAAAAGATGGCGGTTCAGTTCCCACAAATGGTGTTGAACCTTGACTGGCTCATTCCCTTTAAGTCCCAGTGGCCTGGAGAGTGAGAGCTCTGCCACCCAATGGCCTAGCGTGTGCTCCACCCACTTGCTTTCCCTCAGTTCCTAGATCCATCAGATGGGTTAGCATCAGATGAAGTCCCCAGGTCATGGTGAATATGCCTGCAGGGTAGGGCTTGGAGGCTCCAGTGCCATCTTATTTTCCTACCATGCAGAGTAGCGGGGCACTCGGCAGGAGCAGCCTGTAGTCTGGCTCCTGGGCGTGAACACCTAGAGTGCATTTGTGTTCACAGCCAGGCTGGAGAACCTGAGCCCACCAGACGGAGGGATGGTGGCTGTACCCACTGTCCCATTGTGGGGAGGGAGGGAGGGAGGGGTGCCAGAAAGATTCATACTGTGCAGGGAGGCAGCTGGGAGCAGGGCTGGGGTAGGGGCCAGAGAGAAGGACACCAGACAGGTGGGAAAGGATACGGCCAGCATCTATCACTGTACTGTGCCCGAGCTAGCACCCCACAGCATCGGAGGGGTCTTTGGATGAAACTCTGGGCTCTAGGCAGCAGGGCAAAGCTGAGAGAGCTGGTGCCTGGCAAGCTTTTCCCTGGGGGCAGACACAGAGAGTCCTTCCCTGAGGCTTGGCCTCGGGGACTGTCTGGTGTTCAGTGTCTGATGAACAGGTCCCCACCGTCTGTCTGTCTGCCTGCCTGCCTGCCTGTCTGCCTTCCCGGCTGTCTCTGCTCCCCTCGTCTGTGTGAGCAGCACAAACAGCTCCTCCCCAGTGCTCCATCACCATGCATCCACTCTCAGGCTGGTGGAGACACCAGCGCCCATTCAGAGACCTATTCATTCTGCCGCCGGGGCACCGGGCCCGGTTTTAATCATATGTGCTCTACCACGAGCTACAGATGGCTGTATTATTAATAGTCATAATTAATCAGCATCCACGAGATCTTTTCCCCAGCAGCACATCCTCAGCTTGAGCAGTCCCGGAGGCCCTGAGCCCATCCCCACTTTACAGACGGGAAGTGATGTGGGCCAAGGGAGGGGACTCCCCCTGGGTGGAACTGACTGTGGGTCCTTGCTTAAATGCCTGGTCTGGTGACAACCCACAGTGTTCCTGTGGGGGAACTGACTGTCCTCTCCCACCCTCCTGTGCCCATAGGACTCTAGTCGCTAGTAGAAGCTATCAGCACTAGCACTGGAGACCAGTGCCCAAGCTGTGAATGTACTCTGAGGCTGAACATGGAGGAGGAAAGGTTAGAGCAAGGAGGGCCTAACAGCTGGCAGGGCAAGCGGGTCTACCTTGGGTGCAGGTAGGGACAAAGTTCTGGAGTAGATGGTACCAAATGCCAACGTCCTCGCTCTTCTGTGCCCACAGCTGCTGGTCCTTTGTCCTGAGTGCCAAACCCAGCCGTGGTGATTTAAACAGCTGCGGCAAGTGGCTTCGTGATTTATGGGGTTGCTGTGAGCTGTCCCATCAACTCAGCACAGCAGCGGTGAGGGCTCCTCACCCAGTCCTGGAGATGGCTGCCCACCACCTGCTCTCTTTGCTTGTCTCCCTGTCCTGGCCGCCTCCGGAACTTCCGCGCATGAGTGTGTACACATGTGTCCTGACCCGTGTCTGGGAGCATGTGCTGTGTGCACCAGACACCCTTGCTCTTGATTTGAATGGAAACGAACACCGTGTGCCATTCAGGTGTGCCCGCCAGCACTCAGGGCAGCGGTGGTCCTATGGGATGGATGTCTGCTTGTTAATCTGTATGCATGCAACCTGTGTTTAACATGTGTGACTGTCAGGGATATGATGGGGAATGTCTATACACACACACATATGTGCATACAGCCACTGACTTTACCTTGTGCTATCTATCTTAACAAGGCCCTATATATGCAAACATGGGATGTACAAGGAGGATGTGTATGCATACACGTATGTGTACACACACACAAATGTTCAGTGTATTACAGGCATCTAGCCTGATTCCAGGTTCATGGATAAGATGTTCTTCCCTTATCATTAGGAAAGAGTGGCCGTGCCAGGAACCCTGCGGGTGGTAGGGAGATAGTGTCATTTGTCTTTGGAGCCCTTCACCCATCTTTTTCCCAGCTGCTCCTCTTCCCCTCCCCCCAGAACACCCCATACAGTGTCCCGTTTCTCCCCTACCACGTCTACCAACTGTGAGCCAGGCCATAGGAAAAAACGCTGTGTCATAGAAGCCCATTTCCAAAGCAGGCAGATGAGGGCACCAACCCAGGTTCCGTCAGGAGCACATGACTGTGGCCAGTTCCTTCTGCCTCTCCATCCTGTATTTTCCTGTTTGCTAATGGCCTTAAGGGCAGCCATTTTCGAGTTAGGTTCAGATGGAGCTTGCTAGCTAGATCACTGGGTAAGTCAGGCCCCTTTTTAGTCTGGCTTTGGGTTCCCCATCTGTCACATGGTGATAATGACCTTCGCCAGCTGCCTTGAAGAGCTTTTCACTGTGTTCTGCTTGTCGTGCAAGAGATGGAACCCAGGGCAAGCACTCTTTCTTGATGCAGAATTTTAATAATCTGCCCAGACTGATCTCTGACTTGAAGTCCTCTAGCCACAGTCTCCTGGGTGCTTGAGTTACGGTCCTGAGCAAGCATACCCAGCTTTACGGGGACATTTTGATGACCAGATGAACAAAGGACTCTGCGAAGAAGGTGGGATGACAGGCCAGATGACGCCCACAGCGCTCGTCAACGCTCTAAGCTTGGACAACCACGAGTGTGGGGGCATTAAAGACTGATGGAGGCCTGGACCGAGATGCTCAAAGAGCTACTCTGACTTGGGTCTCAGACAATGACTTTCTCTTTAGCTCCATCCAAATGCTTGTGGAATTTGGAGTGCACCTTTCACACTACTGTGTCAGTCTTTCTCCATGCAATGGAGGAAGGACAAGGGTCACGTATAGTGAATGCACGAGGCAGTGGCACCCATCACTCTGTTCAGTGGCCTTGTATAGGTGGCCCTGAATCTGGAAAGCCAGATGAGCACATGCTATATGGCATTGCACCAGGATAGGATGCCTATTTGTGAGGTTCTTCTTGTGCTCTAGACTTATGTCTGCTATAATCAGCTATGTAGCATCCAGGCCTTTGTAGGGTGGTACCCTGAGGAATGAGGCTGTTGTTTCTGGGTCTTTGCTGGCTATAGGAGAACTGGCATTCAGTACCACCCAGCTCCCCTACTTGAGGCCTGAGGTCCCCTTTATCTGCTACCTTTGGCCCACAGGGCAGCTGGACACGGGCCCCAAAAAGGAGCCTGAGGAGATGGGGAGCAGATCACCACCCATCTCAACCCTGTGAGAACCGCAGGCCGTATATTAACTCAGCAAACTGCCAGCCCTGGACTTAGACCTGGGGGATTCCAACTGAGCCCTGTGTCCAGTGGGTCCCTGGTCTCACCAGCTTCCTGGCAGTTGCAAGGGTACAGAGGAGTTGAGAAAAGTCCTAGCAAAAATGAGTCCCTGGAACTCCGAGCAATTCAGGTAGACCTCACAGAGACATAAGTAGGCCTTCAGGGACTTGAGGGGGGTAGAAGGCAGGCTAGAATGCATCAGACTTCAGAGGACAGAAAGGGTTTGGCTAGCTGGAGAGGTTGATCTGATAGAAGTGTGGGTGAGAGGACAAAGGTTTGGAATGGGTCTCGGGGAAAGGTAAACCCTCTCTCATTAGCCATCAGGGCTGCTCTGGCTCAGATGGTCTTGCCTCTCGGTGAACAGAGGCCACAGAGTAAAGCAGATGGCCAGTGGGGGAGGGGTGGGGGTGGCCTCAGGCATGAGCCAAGCGAAGCCAAGTGGCCCACATAGTCCAGAGTTGAAGACCTTGGCACAAGCACTTGAGCTCTCAACTTGAAAGTTAATGATTCATTTGTGGCCAATTTCTGTTGGCATTTGCCTGGAAATTCCCAAGCCTGCCCCTTCCTTTGGCTCGGGAACTCCAAGAATACAGTCTCCAAGAATACTTTTGGCTAAGAGCATCTCACCCTCTCTCTGGGGAACAGCTTTTAAAACTGCTGCAAGACCTCTGCAGCTTATCCCTGAAGGAGAACTGGCTCTGGGTGATGGGCTGGGAACTGGGGTGGGTGGTTTGGAGTGTAATAAAGTTAGAGGCTCATCCTGACCCTCTGTGCCAAGTGCCAATGAAAGGAGCCCTGTTGGTATTCATGATGTCCCCCAGTTAGCTAAGAACAGATGTGACCAGAATTCAGTCTAAGGTAATGTGAAAAGTGTCCATCAGTCACAACCAGAGAGAGCAGGATTGGGCTGGGTAGGAAATGCACTGTCTTTGCAAAGGGCTTGGGTCAAGACAGTCCAGGAGGGTTGAGTAACTGTGGTATGACTGGGGAACAGAGATTTCTGTGAACACAGCAGTAAGTGAGCTGCTAGGAGATTGGGGAGTTTGACCACGACAAGTACTTGCAATAGGAAGTCAGAGCTGGGGCCAGGTGCACTTCTTTAGGATGATGGAGCCACTTGCCGTTTGGGCCTTGATTTTGCTGGTCAGCAGGACTTTCTAGATAGCCTGCTCCTGAGTTCTTCCCAGGGCCCACACCTATGTGAAACCTGAATTAGAGGGAAGAGATCATATGTGACAACTCAAAGGGGTAATGACAGGAATACACAGGAGCCCTGAGACTTTGGCAAGGGCACAAGGAAGGGAGAGGCTGAAGCATGACATCATTCTGAGTCTTGAAGTAAACAGAACAGTGTTGATTGGGGTCAACCTCAGGAATTCTGTGCTCCTTGCAGGCTGTATCCAGCTACTCTGGAGGTCACCTCTGTCCCATGGGAGCCATGTTGCTTTCCCCAGTATCTGTCACTGTGTGTACAGGTGGAGCCCAGGAGGAGACAGTTGATGACAGAACAGGGTCTGGTTTCAGAGTCTCACTTCTGCCTTGATGTACCATCCATACCTCTACTCCATAGGTTCCTGAAACCTGAGGGATAGTCCCTGAATACCAGGCCACTCTTTCTGAATGAAGGTCCAGGTATCTGAGAAAGGGACCTTTTGCTGCACCCCACTTTGCAGACTGAATTTCTCCCAGTGATGCCTTTACAGTCCCTGGCGTGATGGTAAACATCTCCTCCCCATAAAACATCTCCTTGAGACAGCAGCTTGCTCCATCGAGGGTGTGATCCACACTTGGCTGGGCCTCTGCTGCCGCAAGTGACAGCCCTGAAAAACATTCAGGAAGACCAGTGTGTGCTGGGCATGGCTAGAGGAGCTGGGCAGGGTCAGGCTGAGCAACCCATCTGGGCCTGGGATCCTCACATGGCCTCTGGCTGCTGCTGGTCTCTCCACTGTGAGGCGGGGCAGTATCAGGTATCTGCTGGCTCCCACAGCCCTGGTGTCTGGGTCCTTGGCATGGTTAGGCAGCAGTGGGGAGCCTGTCTCCCAAGGGTAGCGTTGCCAGGTCTGTCTGTGGCTGAATGCAGCAGGGCCTTGGACCTACAGCCTCCAGGCCTGCGTCACGCTGGCTTAGGTGTCCTGAATCAGAGCCAGGAAATGGATCTGCCGTACCAGTGTGATGGGGATACTGGCCAGGGCAGCTAGGGTGAACCCCAAGCTCCTGCCTGTGTATACTGAGGGTGCTAGCCTCCTATCTACTATGCCTTATGCCTGTGCTCAAGCTGCCATCGCACCTAATCAACAGCTGCCACCCAGGCAGGTCAGGGCAATGTTCAGCCTCTACCAAGGCTGTCCCCTTATTCTACTCCTCACTCTCGCTCAGGGCAAATTTCCACCCCCATCTAAGAATTCCCCCAGGAATTACTTCAGTGACTCCTTCCTTGGTGGCTCAGCCACCACTGTCTTCTCTGCATCACTTCCCCATGGACCTCTAGTTTTGGCTCCATCGTTGTATAGCACAGTCACGTTCTCTTACAATAGGTTCCCGCCACTGCCACCGTTAGCCCCTGAGGGCCTTGAGGCTTGTTTATTTGTGCATCCCGCAGGCCTGATATATAGTAGGTGCCCAATAAAAGCAGGCTGGATTTAATTAAGAGGCTCCTGAAGGCGGTGCTGGAGTCTCCCTTTGTTAATGATGTGGGGAAGAGCAGAGGTTTGTATGCTTGCAAGTGCAATACCTCATCTCCCTGCCCCCCACATACCCCTACCCAAGGTGACTGCTGCGGCTGGGGCCAGCCTGCTGCTGGCCTCTCTCCAGCCACTGCCTTCCTTGCTGGCAGGAGCCAGCTCCCGGGCTGCCCGAGTGATCACTCCAGAAAATACCCCAGTGGAAACTGCATGAATGATTGATAAGGACTGAGAGCTGTTTAATATTTTCCTCCTGTTTAATGGCTATCAATAATTTAATGCGCTCTCTGTATGTTTTTAAGAAATAGCACCCATTTTGCCGTCTCCGGTTTAGCGGGCTAAATGATTTAAGTGTTGGAAGTGTGCTCAGAGGATTGAGGTGGAGCGAGCGAGTCAGAAATCTGGAGTCTGGAGCGGGTGGTAATGAGGGCCACCACAGCATCTTGGCCTGGGATGGAGTGTGTGTGTGTGTGTGTGTGTGTGTGTGTGTGTGTGTGTGTAAAAGGGTCCATGCCTTTCTGCTAAGACCAAGATAATTGCTTTTCTGGAACCTCACTGAACAGCAGCCAAACAGCTGTTGATTCCCAAACCCTGCCCCATGCTAAGCACGGGGCTCCGGGGCTTAGGAGCTGGACTGGTACCACCACTGTGGGATGAATCCCCCCTCCCAATTTTACCCCTGCCCCCTCCTGAAGCTTTTAAATCATTGTTAATGATGTGTTCAGGCCATTGCCCTGGAGGGCTGGTGTCTTCCAGATGGGTTTGGGGAGGTGGAGAGCAATATTCAAAGCGGATAATCTCTGGGCCCAGAAGGACCTGGAAGGTCACCTGCCAGTGTTGCCTATCTCTCCAGATGCAGACGATCACCTGGGAGGTCTTGTTAACAATTTAAATTCCTGGGCTGTCTTCCAGACCCACATTCTCTCCAGGGAGAGGACAGGACACTGTGGGTTCAACAATCATCTGAGTGATTTGGTCCTCAGGGGAGTTTGAAAAATTGAAGTCCAGCTTGCTTCTGATCTACCTGTGACCTCGTGGGGCCCTCCCTCTGCCTGAATACCTTCAGGGATGCTGTTCTCACCCTACCCGCCCCTACACATACAAACAGCTGCCTTTCCAGCAGACCTCTCCCCAGGGACCTGGTGTTCTTCCCTCACCCAGCCTGGCCACGCTTTGACTCACCTGTGCATCGCTGCTCATTAGAGGCTTCCTTTCTTAGCAAAGGGTGTCTGAGGCAGGGAGTAGGTGCTGTGGCCTGTGTAGAGTGAGCTGGCTACCTCAGATGGCCATTAGCTGGAATTGTTGCTGGCACAGTAGGGACAGAAAAAGACCCAAGACCTCCATCACCTTGGCCTCCTGGCCCTCATGCCTTCCACAGAAGAGGGAAATCAGACCTATCCAAGATGGCGGAATTAGCCTACCTTTCAGATGGGTGGTGAGCTAAGGGGCTAGTGGTCACCCGTACATTCAGAACAGGGCTGGAGCTGGGAAGATGAAGACAAGAAGTCCAGGAGGGTTGGTTATATATGCCTAGGCCCTGACATTGGGGGTCAGCTGACTCTGTTACCCCAACAGGGAGGGGAGGCTACCATGAAGTACTGCAAAGGGGTCAGTTCCCATGCCTCTTCCTTGGCCCTTCGAGGCTCTGTGGTCTTATTTTAATAGGTAATTATGGGGGAATGGCACACACTTATGGTGCCATCTACAACAAGAGAACCCCTTAAATCTCCCCACCAGGGAAATCTCTTTGCATCCCAAAGTTCATCTTCACCTTCAGTCTTCACTGGGGATGGAGATGACGGCAAAGCATCTCCTTGTCTGATGCTGGCCTATGATGTGTGTCATCTGGAGTCAGATCACTGTAGGAGTCTCTCCCATGGGAGAATAAGGAGATGGAGTGTACCACCTAACTCTGATGGGCCTCTGCTTGAAGAATCTTCGGAGTCAAAAGAAAAAGACTCAGCCTTGCCTGAGATAGGCTCTATTCCCTCCCTCCCAGAACTGTGCAGGCACCACATGGGCCCAGAAAAGGATGGGAGGGAAGTCCGGAAGGCTTTCCGCAGAGGGCACTGCCTGGCATGGTGGGAAGGGGTGGGGCATCCCAGGTGCAGAGGTGAGGAGGCTGTGGAGTGAGGAGAGGAGGGAGGTGGGGCATGGGGGCAGTGCAGGGAGGAGCCAGACCTGTCACTCAGATCAGGGTTTGGTTTTCTTTTTCCAGCTGCTATTAAAGTGTTATTCAGGAAAGTGTCCTACCCTACTCATGTAGCTGAATAAATTGTCTCAAAGTGAACATGTTTGCGTAACCACTGCACCACCAAGAAACACAACATTCCAGACTCCCTAGAAGGCCTTGTGTTCCTCTCAGATGCCACTGCCTTCATACAAAGGATTCTGATTTGTGGAACATGGTCTCAGTTATCTGTTCTACTTTAAAAGGAGTGGTCTGGAGGGGGTGAAGGGAGCATTCTGCAAGAGGCCTCTCCTTCTTGTCTGGGATGACCCTTAGGCTCCTCCAGTCACCTAAGGCCTCCGCCTCTACTGGGCAGTGGGCTGGGATGCTGGCTGTACGTCGCTTCTCCTTCCTTTGAGAATGCTTTCTTCCGAGGTCTTAAGGCTTTCAGAGAGTCAGGGTCATAAAGGGAATAGGTCTCTATATCCAGAAAATGCTAGTTGTGCTGAATCTTGTTCCTCAAAGCAAGTTTGAAGCCTCACACAGGGTCACAGAGGAAGAGCAAACTGCCCCTTGGTAGAAACTGCTACATTGGTCATGGCTGAGCTACATCCCCAAGTTCCCTTGTCTCTTGCTGACCTTGGTCTAAGTGGTCTCCAAGTGTGTTCTCAACCATGACTGGCTTTCAGATCAGTGCTCTGTTGGTGGGATTTATGTGTTACTGGCTATGGTTAGGGCCACCTCCTCCTGATACTTTAAGGGCGTGTCCATGATGAACTAATCTGTGCCTGTGTTCATGTGCAGTGTTCACTGTGGGGCTGTTGTGCCCGGTACTGATGAACCACCTGAACTATTATGTGCATTGCTGTCGAAATGGACTTTCTGGGTCTTGGGCTAGCCCGGCAGACTATCTCACACCCTCCTCTAAAGTGGTGATACCAGTGTGTGCACCACCTGCAGTATTGAGGGTCCAGAAGGGAGTTTTAGGAAGGCTTGCCAGCTGTAGATCGGCTTGATGGGTGTCTTCGCTCATTGACACCTGTACAGATGCTACAAGAGGCTCCTAATGCTGTCTTCTCTGAGCCCTGGCCTCAGGTCCCCAAACTGGAGGAAGGAGGGCCAGCAGGCTATCAGGCTATCAGGCTGAGCAATTTTTCCTGAGAAAGCTTTCTTTGTGACACTTTTTCCATCCCTAGGGATTCTCCCATAGCTGATCCCCAATTGTCCATTGTCTGGGGGCACAGCTCAGAGGAATCTGCCAAAGCAGCCCCCATACCTGATTCTGCCATCAGCAGGCAAATCTAGGAGACATGATATCCTTCTGACCTTGCTCCTCTCACCTAACTAGGGAATCTTAGGAAGAGAGTGCCCCTATAAGGGCCCCGTTTCCTCTTTGGTAGAATAGCAGAGAAAATCTTTCTCTCTTTCTCTTTCTCTTTCTCTTTCTCTTTCTCTTTCTCTTTCTCTTTCTCTTTCTCTTTCTCTTTCTCTTTCTTTCTCTTTCTCTTTCTCTCTTTCTCTTTCTCTCTATCTCTTTCTCTCTGTCTCTCTGTCTCTCTCTCTGCCCCCTCTCTCTCTGTCTCTCTATCTCTCTCTCTGTCTCTCTGTCTGTCTGTCTCTCTTTCTCTCCCTCTCTGTCTCTCTCTGTCTCTCTCTCCCCCCCTCTGTCTCTCTCTCTCTGTCTCTCTCTCTCTCTCTCTCTCTCTCTCTCTCTCTCTCTCACACACACACACACACACACCCCTGTCACAGCTACCACTGTTCTAAAACCAAACAACAGGAAGCCTTTGGGGAAGCTCCGGAGGCTTCCTAACTGAAGGCACATATCGGCTGCTCACAGGTTCACCCTCGCTGTGCTGGGATTGCTGTCTTCATTGCCTGCCTCCCCCCACGCTCCCAAAACACCAAGTGGTCCCTGGGCCCCTCCATAACAATGTCTGAGGAAAGGTAGATTAGACCTTTCTGATGAGATTTCGCAAATCTGGGAGAGACTTGCTCAATATGCCGCAAATCTGCCGAGAACAGAAGCAGGTAGTCAGGGCCTCTCAGAGGACCCAAGCATGGGCCCCAAGGCCACTAAGGTTTGGAAAGACAGAGGAGACCCAGCTGGAGGCTGGAGGCATGCTGGTAGAGTATAGTGGTGGTATGCATGGAGGTTCAACTGCTGCTGTCTGCATACAGGCTATAGAGGTCACTGGGACTGATCCTAGAGTCTCAAGTATGAATTTCAAGACCCTGAGCCTCTTCTAAGAGGAACTACAGCCTCCGGTTTCCATGGAGCCCCTCTTAGGCACCTGGCTTTATTCCCAGGAGGTGGTCTGAGGGACCCGGGCAGGTATGGTCCTGTGCACAGTCAAGACTGTGAGAGGGATATTTTCTATTCTCCAGATGAAGAAACTGAGGCCCTTCTGAGAGCACACTAGAGGTCAACTAGGGGCTTTCGTGCGGTCCTGAACCCAGGGCTCATTGTCTTCTGTGCTTTTTTTCTCTTGCAGGACTCAGAGAGCATAGAATCCACTCAGCACCTCCTTTGCCACATCCTCCCTTCCCCAGCCTCACCAGAGCCTTGAGTTGTGCTTGACTGGCAGGAGCCTTAGCAGGTGAGTGATGGGCCAGCTATATCGGTACTGGGAGTCTCCCGCTGAGGGGTGGGCAGGGATCTGTGGCCACCTGAGATAGAAGATCTGGCTTGAGGAGCTGGGTGGGGAAATGGCTCATTTCCCAATTTCTGTTTTGTCCCTGAGCTCCAAAGCCAGAGAGGAAAGGGTATAGGCCTAGCCTGGTTGTTGGGCGAGTGGCTTATTCTATCAGTGCCCTGTCTAGGCTTGGTAGATCTCTCCATTCTAAGGGATTTTGCCTTCTAGATTAGTTCACACAGATAATAACAGTAGTCATAGTAATAACATCCTCTGCTCCTGTGGGTACCTGACTGTACACTGGTACCATTTCCCCTCCATACCTGCCCTTGAGGAGTGGCTGTCACCATCACCAGTGTACAGGTGTGGAGACTGAGCCTCGGTACCTTGCCCGAGGCCAGATGCCGTTCAAAATCTAGGTTCAAGGTCAGATCTGTGTACCTTTGAGCTCTCTCCTGGTTTCCCCATCCTGGGGCTCCTTTTTGAGGGTGAGGCTGAGTCTCCTCAGTAGAGATAACTCAGTGGAAAAAGAGAAAGTCTTCTACAAAGTGACAGTGGCTGCTGCTTGCAGCTTCCTCTGATCCGGCTCTCTCTGGAAGTTGGCCATTTCACATTGAATGGGGTAGCCTAGAGAGGGTGGGCTACAGAGGCAGGAAGTGACAGGGCCAGAATTGGTATTGATTAACCACGCTGCACCCTCGCTCTCCTTTCTGCTGGGATCCCTCCCAGGCATGAAAGTAGCATCTATATTATATTAGAAAGCCCAGGAATGAACCCTGGGGAGTGGCCCTCGAGCTGGCTTGGAGAAGGAGAGAACGTTATAGAGGGAAACATGGAACACCAAACGGAAGACACAGCTCTGGTAGAGAGTCCCAGGCAAGCAAGCATTAACTCACAGCCATCTTGCCTGCACCCAAGTACCCGTGAGAATCTGCTGGAATCAGGACCAGCTGTATCATTTGCAGGGCCCAGTGGAAAATAAAAACCAAAGTCAGTTGTGCACAAAGTATCGATGATTTCAAGATGGTGATGGCACAGGGAAGTCCTTTAAAGCTTGAGGACCAGTGTGCCAAAGGGTGGCCCATGAAGCGAGATCTCCTTCCAAATGGAAGTCATCAAGTGAGTGCTTGGGCTCCGCCACTTACATTCATACACAGCCCGCTGACCCTGCCTGAGGTCCCACCACTTAGAAGGCATACACAGCCTGCTGACCTGCATAAGGCCCCTTGGCCTCCGAGCCTCATCCACTATTTGAGCCACAGTGCTCCCTCCACAGCAGGAGGCTCTGTGATGCCAGGGTCCATCTTTTCCCAAGCAACTGGGGAGAGGCTACATTAGGGTGTGTGGGAACTCTCTTGGGTACCCCGTTCCAACCTGTCCTACAGTCCCTGTGCTATAATCCCATCCCCACTAAAATGGCCAGCCTAGGTTTTGGTATTTCTCAAGTCAACCAGACCAGACAGCATGGATGACAAGGGACAGAGAGAAGGGAAAATGCAGCAGCAGAGGAGCTCCAGCAAAGTCCAGAGCTTTTCATTTGCAAATTCTCCTGTGTGGACTCCCCACCCGCACCTGTTTCTGTCCACTTGGTCTTGTGGTTTGGATGCCCGGAGCCTTCTGTGCCCTGGTGCTTCAACTAGGTGCTGTTCTTGTGGTTCTCTGCAGCGGGCAAAGTGCTTGCGTAACTCATGAGATCTCATAAAAGGCATTATTCCTATTGGCTGGATGCAAAAGCCAGAGGCTATGAGAGGCCGAAACCCACCCCAAGCTCCTGGGCTGTGGTGAGATCCACCCAGGCCATGAGATGGATGGCGGCCGTGGAGGACCATACCTGCACTCTGCCACGGAGTCTGACTCTTTCCTCCTTGTAAAATTTAACTTCAACCCCTTGTGCCAGAGAGGCTCCAGGTTCTAGGTTGCTGAAGATGACCCAGCAGGTCCTGGAGATCTGGCTCCCCAGAGTAAGGCAGCTCTGAGTCCTGCTCATTTAGATACGGCTGAGGGGATACGGCTGAGTCCAAAGGAAGCTTGGGCAGAGGAAAGAAGACTTGAGTTGCTTCTGACCATCACAGCTGGAAAGGCCAGATGCAGAGGAGAGGGTGTCCTATCAGGTTGTGACAGTCTGCCCCTTCGGTGGCTGGAATGTGTAGAGGAAGGGCACACTGGATGATTCCAGTGAGCATTACAGGGTTAAGAATCTGAACTCAGGGCCTAAACTCTGGGGTTTCTGCAGCTACATTTCTCTATTTTTTTTTAATTGCTCCATTCTTGTGACAATGCTTCTTTGAGCCCCACCTTACTATCTGCAGGTGAGGGGGAGAATCTGCTTTGAGAGGGGTCAAATAGTCACTATGCCTACAGCAGGGCCTGTGGCTAGGTGGTGGGCAGCAGTCAGGATGTGTGGCGTGGTTGACCCCAGCTGTGAGGATACACGGGTGCAGTTCCTAGAGAGAGGCTTGCCTGTGGAATCACTAAGAAGACACAGTGGGAAAGGGTGGGGGAGATCTGGGCTCCTGAGGAGGTGATTCCATGCATGTTCCTTGGGCGGCCACATGACAAGAGCCACCCACTTCTGCCCCACCAGCCCCCAGGCTCCAGGGAATGATGTAATCATCTGTCATCTGTGCACTTCTAGAGTTAAGCACAGTGTGGGCTGCCTGAGAAGGCCTTGGGTGCCAAGGCCAGCACGCAGAAGGCTGGCTGGGCCCAGCCTGAGGTCAGGCAGAACTGAACTTCCAGGGCCGCCTGTGGCATGCCTGTCAGTCTTCAGTCCAGCTGAGAATGCATGCGCCAGCCCCTGCCCGGAATTTGTGGCCTCCAATCCACCCCTCCACCAGCAGCCTCTGCAGTCTGCCCTGCCCCACCCCCCACCTCTTGCTACTCCAGCCTGGAGCTGGAAATAGTCTCCAGTCTGTTGCTCATTCCCGCCCCTGTGGGTCAGCAGGGTGGGGCTGCCTTTCCATCAGTTCTGCCCTGTGACCTCAGATAAGTCCTTGCCCTTCTCTGATGCTGTTCCTCAGCCTGTACAACCAGAAGGTAGACCTAAAGGCATCAACCACCCAATGAAAGTTGAATTTGTCCTATTGTCATCTGAGGAAACTCACAACACAGAGAGACTAGGAAACCTGCCTGGAGTCACACCGCCTTTGGCGGAGCTGGGATCAAGGCCAGTTTTCTCTGAAAACCGTATGTTCTCCCTGCTGTCAGACTGGCTCTCACAGGTACTGGTACCATGCTGGGCCCTCATGCTGAATTCAAATGGTGGCTAGACAGTGTGAGTCCAAGGCAACACTCACAGAACTGCGGTGGACAGGCACAGAAGTGACCAGTCAGTGAGGGCGAAGACCAAGGAGGTAGCTAAGAAGTCTGCTTGGAGGAGAAACACCATGGTCTCCTTGGGTGTCTGTGTATCCTGGCAGCTTCACAGACAGCCAGGAAGATCTGCTAAGCCACAGCTGGAAGCAGGTGCTTCAGTTGCTCCTGAGGACCCCAGAGGCTCACACCCAGTTTGGCCTGGCTTCTTCTGTAATGGGAGCAAGGGCAGCTTTCTGGGAGCGTAAGGTTCAGCGTCAGTCTCCACACTGGAGATAGAGCCAGAGCCTCGGTTCCCAGGAACAGGGATAGTGATGGATGACTTACTCCTATAGCTGAACCCTTGGGCCCCAGCAGGCCTTGTAGCCCCCCAGTACCTTTTCTGGGAGGAAAATCCTACCTACTCAAAAGCAGGAAGAGGACAGTCCAAGGGGGAGCCAGCCACCACTGTCATCTGCCAACCTCTGCACATGTCAGTTCTTCACTCCGCAAAGGTCTGAACTCAGCTCATGAGTTTGGGGTGCATGTCCCTGGGGAACAAGTTGGGATTACAGAAGCCCAGAAACTAGGCTGTGGATACACAGCTACAGTTACATTATGGCAGACACAAGAGGCCATGATTTGGGTACGTAGCACTCTTCTGAAGATGAGCTAGGCTAGGTTTCTCTGTGGCTCAACCAGTTATCTATTTATGTTAGGACTGAGGACCTGTAAAGAACTCTGTGAATTTAATACAGAAGGTTCTTCCTCCCACTGAGGTTTACTCACCCACCAGGTCTTGCCAGGAGTTCACTGCGCTCTTGTTTGTGAGACACATGCCCGGGCCACACATGAAGTAAACGACAGATCTACCTGTGCCTTTTGTCTCTGGGTCCAAAACCACCCACTTGCCTCATGGCAAAGGAGAAGACCTTGAGCTGGCAACTGACTTGAATCATCAAAATGTCACATTCTCTCCCAGAGAAGGCTTCCCTGGCCAACTTCCCCATGGCATAAGAGACCTGATGCCCAGAGATACACCCAGAAACATAGCATGACACACCAGCCTTACACCCACACACACTGCCCTCCTAAGTAACTCTGGCTGTATGGGAGATGGTGACGCTGACAGTGGGAACCAGCAATAGTGACCAGAGCACGGTGTTTACTGAAAGCAAAGTCAACTGAGGAGCTGTTGCTACAGGGAGCAAGACCCAGGAGAGCTCAGTTGTCTGTGGAGACTCATCTAGAAGGGGCTGAGGAGCCCAGCTCTGTGAAAACTGATTACTGCCTTCTGTGACGTCTTCTCCATCCTGACTCATTCACTTGGTGATGACAGAAAATAGACTGGCGATCAGAGCCCACCCATAATCCTCATCAGCTTTCTTCACACAGGGGTGCTGAGTACTCATCTGCTCTGCAGTCTAGGAGGCAATGGTATGGTGTTCCTGTTACCTGGGGGTAAGGATCTGCAGCTGGTCCTGAAGAATGAACCTGGACTGAACCGCCAGCATCCAAGACACAGGAAAGGCTGGACAGAGGCTGCCCCAAGGACCATGTAGAGGGATGAGGAGGTGATAAAGGAAAGGGGTGGGTAGCTCACTTTGCAAGTGCAGGTGCCAGAAGAATGGAGTTTATACTTTCCTTCTAACTCCCTAATGTGCCGCTAGGTGCCTCAGTTTCCCTTGGATCTTCTCTAGGCTCCAGGCACCGAGGTGCCACCTCCAGGCTTTGGTAGGAACATCTGCCTTTGGTCAGCACCAGCTGCACTGGGGTTTTTTGCTGAGGGAGAGACAGAAATATCTAGGTCCTTGGGAAACAACTGGCCAAGGAAAGTCCATCTGGGCTCAAAGCTTCTCCCTTGCTGATAAAGGCAGCTTAAGATTCCAGGAGTTTCCTAGCCTAAACTGTCCAGGGAGGGCAGGGACTGGCCGTATTGTAAGCCCACTAACTGTGGGCTATGGATCTTTTTTGGAGTGGGTTTGGGAGGATGGCCTGATTTGGGCATCTTTCCTATAATCAACTGCCTCCTGAGAGAAGCTGGCGGCAGGGAGAGAGTGGTCCTCCCAAGGCTGTGCCAGGTGGCCCAGGCTTTGAGGCAAAGGCTCTGATGGGGAGACCTTCAGGGCCGGTCTTCAATCAGTGCAAGTTCTGGGCCCTCTGGGCTCCTCCTTGATCACCCCACATTGTGTGTCTAGCGTGTCTGACTCGCGGTGGTCATCTCTTTCCTGTCGGTAGCTATAGCCGCAGGCCCCTTGGACTCCGATTCCTGGGATCGCATGGATCTCCTGCACCCTAGCAAGTGTTGGCAAAAGTGACAGGACCGAAAGCCTCTCCGTGACCCTTGACTCATGTCATTCTCAGAATACCAGCTGGCTGTCAGCCTGATTCTGGGGGGGAAGGAGGGGATGTTGGGAATTGGAGTCAGAGAGGGCAGGACATTTGGCCAAGGTCACACAGCCAGTCCAAAATCAAGCTGAGGATCATGGATCCTGGTCATGCTCTTCTGGGGAAGATGGATGTTGCCTGTATGTTAAGGGAGCCACTGGCTAATGCTGCTGGAGGTACAGAGGAGGCATGGCCCTGCACTCCCCCCTCCTGGACTTTATCTTCTCTAATTGACCACAGGCTCTGGTGCTGCTGACATTTACCTGGTAGGGAGAAGGGCCTCTCCCTCTTGCATCAAGATGCTAAAAATAGCTAGGGCCAGCTTCCTACAGCCCCTGCCCAGCCTGTGCTTGCTCAGTGACCTTTCTCCTGGGGTGGCACTAGGCTCTGCCTTGCAGTCTGAGGAGGAGTCTCTTTCAGGTCTCCATGTCCTCCAGCTATCTGCAATGGCCCTGCTGGTATCCCAGCTCCCTCTCCTTGTGTCCCTGTAGGCGTTCCCTGTCTAGAGTGGTCACCCCATCCCTGGGCTTCAGCAGGGGCATGTTCCCTTCCCCACTGATGGGGAACTCAATTTTCATCCTTCTCTGTGCTGGACCCGGACACAGTGAGGCATTTATCCCTGTTTGTCTGTCTTACCCCTCCAGCGATGAAGAGGAGGCAGGCTTTGGCATGAATCTTGGGAGCCTGCGGGCATCCCCACCTCTGAAGGTAGACAGCACCACGTGACCATAGAGTACAGCAAGGATATACCGAGGCAATGTACAAAAAAAGCTGGCTCAGAAATTGAGCACCTCTCGGGGCTTTTCTCATACAGCTATACTGGGAACCTAGTAAATGAGAATGATATGCTGGAACAAGAAAGGAACGTTCCAGAATAGGCTAAGGATTGGCAACTTCATGTCCTTCTGGTCAGGGCCCCTTGCCCATTCCCCGTGCACTCCCGGCATGGCCTGCCATGCCTGCCTAGCCAGTGTTTGTCTGGTTCGTGTACTGGGTCAGCATGACCAGAAGTGTGTGGACACTGGCCTTCATCCAGTGGCTGGCTGGCTTTGGACTCGGCCCAGTGGAAACAGAAGTGGTTTTCCAGGTTTGGGCTCGCGCCTTGCACACGGGCTACCCCAGCGTGCCTCGGTTTCCTCAGCCGAAACAATATGATAATGACGTAACTTGTGCTGAGTAGGAGGAGGGCTCGGTCATCAGCACCTGCGTACACAGAAGAGCGCGCATGCGCCACACATCCAGTTAGCATGCCGGATGTGTCCTCTGTACCTCCTGCAATGAGGCTAGTTGCTCAGTTGGTGGTAATGACAGTGGCCACCTGCCGTGTTGAGTGACTGGTGTCAGCTGCTGAGCACAGCATATGGGATGCCGAATTCAGTCTCCAAACCTCCCCACACAAGGTCCTATTGTACGATGCATTCCAGATAAGGAGACTGAGGCACAGAGAGGCCACCCACAGTTGGAAAGGGGTGAAACTGGAAATCAAAATCAAGAATCAGCCTAGATTCTTGAGTGGCCAAACAGCTGAGTGTGTCTAACCCTGCCCCAGTGTTAGTACACAAGTTCCACATTCGACTCTCTTTTGGGTGACACAGGTGGGTGACAGGGCCAGCTGTGGCTGGACAGAGTGCCTCCCCTCCACAGACCCACTAGGATCTCTCAGCCTGGGGACTTGCTGTTCTGTCTGAACTTGACCCTTATAGACTGTTCCCTGCTGGGGAACAGTCACCCCTCCCCTTGTTTCCAGACCTACTCTTGTGTTCCTTTCCAACTGCTCTCCTCCCTCCTGTTCTCAGGAGGATTCTAGAGCAGACCAGTCAGGTCTTTGCCCAGGTTGCACCAGTAGCTGGCTGATAGATCATGGACTGCTCCTTACCAGGCCTCAGTTTCCCCATTTGGCACAGAGGGCCTCGTCAGCTCTCCTTCCATCCTTCTAAAAATTTCTGGAACCCCCTTTTTATTGTCATCGTGTGTGTGTGTGTGTGTGTGTGTCATGGTCACATGCAAAGGTCTCCTTCCTTCTGCCTTGTTTGAGACAGGCTCTCTTGTTGTTTGCCCTTGTGGATATGGACACTAGACTGGCTGGCTTTTGAGTTCCTGGGGATTCTCTCTCTGCCTTCCCTTTTGATGTCCTATCATTGGAATTACAGATACGCTTTGCAGAGGTTCTGAACTGCTCTGCAAGGGACTCAGGTCCTCATACTCTCACAGTGAGCGCTTTACCTATTGAGTCCTCTGTTCTCTCTAGCCCTGAGACTTAAGAGGAGAGGCAGGAGGAACCCCACCTCCACCCCGTAGCACCAGCAGGGCCTTTCCGGTGCAGCAATGAAAGACACTATTGGCAAAGGAGAAGTATCAGCAGAGGGACAGAACGGAGCCAGAAACAGCTGCTGTTGTTACCCATCCCCAGGCCAGGGGGTGAGGAGCCTGTGCTCCCTGGGGTCCTGGGTCAGTTGTTACTGATATAGACTGCAATGCATGTTGAGGCCAGGTCTCTTATGGAAGAAGCCTGGGATATCATCCACACCCACCTCTACCTCGTCCCCACACCCTTTAATCTTTTCTGGGTCTATGTCCCTCTCCTCATCTTGCTCCCGCCAGCAGCCAGGCCTCCCCGTATCTCTGCCTCTGTGTCACCATCTCCCATCCTTCTCTGTCTCCCCAGCTTCCCATCGCAACCAGGGAAAAGTCTAGACTAGAAGATGGCATCAAGGCCATCTTCCTGGCTCAGTGAGGTCGGAGATCTGTTTGGGCCTCTCTTAGCCCACCTGAGCCTCTGGCCTTTGGTGGTATGGGTACTCTGTCACTTCTCTGCGGGCCTGGCTTGGCGCCCAGTCCATGCCCAGCCTCACCGAGGATGCAGTGAATTCTGGACCAGAACAACAAAGCTTTTACTATTTCCTCACACCCTTCTCAGACACTACCTAGACCCGCTGCTCCCAGCTACCCAGTGTAGCTCGGGGACAGCTTCTGGAGACAGGAGCTGCCTGTCTGTCCACGAGGATGTTCAGTCTCAGAGAGGGTGGAGCTGTGCAGTGGGGGGTGAGCAGGCTCGAATGGAGCTTGGCAGCTATGTGACTTCGGGCAGCCCAGATAATTTATGACATACGGGTAACAATAGTGCCTTCATCACGGGCGCTGGAATTAAATGAAGCGACATGTAGTAAGAGTGTCCGGGGTCCTAGGACATTGTATGGATGATGGAAACAGTGCTTATCCATTTTTTTGGTCAGGACAGGGAAGTACTTCATTCTTGAGCTGTCCATTATCATTATCTTCCCCCCAAAACCCTTACTCAGTCTTTGATGTAAGTTTAATGCCCACCCCCACCTTTCTGTCCTAGTAATCCTTCCCAGGGCTCCTGACACCCCAAGAATCCCAGCCAGTAATTGCTGGTCTATGTTGTCTCTTTGTCACCCCATCTCCACTGAACACCCTCTGATATGACCTCAGGGTTTATTCATTTTCTCCCCACAAGTGTCTGGACCCCAGGGGTGGGGACTAATGACAGTATTTTGGGTGAACCCATGTTCAAGCAAAATCATCTCCAAGAGCAACACAGCTGTAGCCAGCCCGGATGGATTCTGGGTCTACTGATGCTGAAGTCATATCTTGGCCACCTGGAGCTGGGAACAGCACTCACTCTAACTTCAAGGGGCTCAGCAGGCACCATGGAAGGTGATTTGCCACAGGCTCCCCTGTGGTCCAAATCCTCCCTCTGAGCTACAGGGCTGTGTTTTGTTTGCTGAGGTCCTGCCCCACCCCCACAGTCCTCTGTTAAATTGTGTTATTATATTTAAACAAATCAATTCCATTGCAGAGTTTTCCCGTCCTAATGATGAGTTTGCAGTGCAGATACCATTGATTTCTCTCAGTCCTGAAAACCAGCTGATGAATGACACCCAGTGCTTCCTTGGAGAAGCACTTAGGCAACCCTGCAGGAGCCCCAAGCTTCCCAGGGACACTGCCCCGCCCCACCCTCAGCTGCTGCCTGCAGTTGGGATTGAGGTCAGGGGCCAAAGGGGAGACCCCCAAGCCCCTCCCTAGATGGAAGGAATGTCATAGCAGGCCCTGCTCCTGCCCCGTCGACACAAGACTTGTATTGATTTTGACACTAGTCAGGACTTACAGAGCAAAGAAGCCTGGAGCTGGGATCTTGATCTTCTACAAATCCAAAGCACCTTCTTGGGAGTTGGCATCTAGTGCTTAGCCCTCGTGGGGTTGCTGGTAAAAGCCCTTTGAGCTGCTTTTGGTTAAAGAGGGAAGGGAGGGTCAAGAGCTGCCCTGCTGGAGAGCTGAAAGGGATTCCTTCCTTTTGGGGAATCCTTCAGAACCCACGGAGTTCAAAGGCACTCTTAAGCTGCCACCCAGGGCTTTTGCTCTCAGATCCCTGCCTTACCTGCTTCTTGGAGTCCCTGTGGGGAGGACTACTGTTCCCAGGGTAGAGGGGCCTCTTGCCTGTCATAATGGAGGTACAGTGGACCCTGAGAGCCAATCAGGTTCCCAGCTGTACTTCTGTGAGTGTCAGGATGACAGGGAGGCTGCCCCACTGACGACCTTTCTCTTAGCCACCCTGGGCTTCTGTCTGCTTGCATGCAGGCCCTTTGCTGCTTGAGGCTTAACGGTCCACTTCACTTCACACACTGAGGACTGCTCAGGTGGGAGACAAGAGGGAGTGGTGGGGAGTGTGATGAACCTTAAAGGGCCTGCCTGGCTTCGATGCCTCCAAATGCTGATAATGGCAGCACAAAACTCCCAGGGCCAGGCCAATTTGCTGCCCCTCCCCCCTCCCCCCCCCCCCCCCCCCCCCCCCCCCCCCCCCGCTAGCTCACTCTTTGTTTTAGAGACCAGAGCTTGTGGCCAGGCCAGGAGGAGGGAGCTGCCCTTCAGCCTCAGGCTGCTGTGGCTTTGGAGTGGGGGTAGGGGCTGTCCACTGGCTGTCCAGTGCTCCCCAGGCTTCTTGAGACCACCCCTCACTGGCCCCATCTGCACCCTTCCTGCACATTCCCAGTGCCCACCCCAGCCACCTCCCTTCCTGCGGACTGACAGCTCCGGTAATCAGGTTAGCCTCCCTCTGCTGAGTGCTTGCTCTGCTGAGCCAGACCAGCTGCCTCTAATGGCAGGTCCACCTGGCCCTCTCTGTGGTGCTGGGGCTGGGGGAGGGACACTGAGCACCTCTCCAAGTGGACCTCTCTAGGAGTCCTTATCCTGGCATCCAAGACCCTGGTTCCTTCTCGCACTGCCATGCACCTGGTCACTCAGGAGGGCAGTGACTGCCCCTCTGCACACGTGTTTGCTACACTCCTTAGAAAACTTCTATGCATCCTTGGAAACCCAATTCCCATCTCTTCCTCTGTGGACTACTTCCCTGGCCCCCACATGCTCCTCTGGCCGGGAACTCATCAGTGCCAATGTGTTGAGAGCATTATTCCTGGATCTAGTTCCTCAAGAGGTTCAGGAATAAAAGGAGAAAAAAAAATTCCCGTTCTCAGTATGTACTTTGGGTGGCAGCCTGAGATATGCCCAGGAAGCAACCAGAGCAGAGAAAGGGTCAGGAGGGTCAGGACAGCTGCTACCTTCCCCTCTTACACTACGGTCCACTTCCTGCTGGGGAGGTCCATTCCGGGCTTCTCTAGACACATGCCAGGCCTGAAATAGACCCATGGGGCCTTGGTGGTATCTTCACAGCCCCTCCTCCCTGCTGGGCATCTTGGCTCCTCCCCTCTTAGGCCCTGCTCAGTGCCAGGATCCTTGCCAGCCAGCAAGGCCAGGCTATGCTCTCTGTCCCTGCGTACTTTGATTTTTATAAATACAGTGTACATGTAAGGTCTGCTGCACCCCAGGAGCGTCGCGTTTAAGGACTGGAGTACTACTGCAGACGTGATTGTGCTACCAAATCCACCAGCTGCCTAGTTACCATTCATCTTGCATTTATTTCTGCTAATTAAAAAGAGAAGAACTCTTAACAACTTTTACGTAAATACTATATTTGTTCTATGTAAAGATGGGATTCAGATTTGCTGGTGATTAGCTGATTGTCTAATCTTGGGGCTGTCACACATGATGACCTTGGCTTCCCCCACCCAGCCCCCACCACCTCAGAACTCAGATGCACTAAAGGTCCCTCCTTGGTTGGGTGTTCGGGGAAGGTAGTCAGAAGGTCTGTCTGGGGCTCAGGGGGTCACCAGGAATGTTCAATACCATGAGTGCTTAGTCTACAGTCTGACTAATGGAGCTGGGGGAACACCTGGCTCATACCCCTGTACTTATGGAGAGATTGAGAAACCCCCCCCCAATCTCCCAGCAAGAGGTAGGCTCTACTTTTGGTGTGTGGACTCACCTTCTAGGACTCATCCAGTGTGCTGTATGCTTCTTGGGAGATGGACTAAGAACTTGGACTCAAACTGTCTGTCCTATGGAGGAAAGGGGCATAAGCCCTTGTGCTCGTCTAGAAATCTCTGTCTCCTCTCACTTCCCGTCTGTGCTCTAGCTCCCCAGCAGCCCTAATGCTCATGGACACATCCACCCCATCTGGCTGGAGACTGCCCAACAAGCGTGCACTCCCCCAGGCCTTGCACATTGATATACCGGGAAACAGGTGTGGGGCTGGTTTCACATTTTTTTAATATTATGTATTTATTTTCATGTGGATTAGAAAATATGTATAATTAGTATATAAGACCCATGATTTGGCAGATGATAGTACTTTAGATGAGGCTATGTAAAAAAAGAAGGTGATTGGTTTAAAATGATTTAAATAATGATACATAAATAAGGTGGAATGCAGATGGGCTTGCGGTATCTGGTGACAGAGGAGGGGGCACACTGAAAGAGCCCGAGTGATGATGACTACCAAGTCAGAGCCAGACCCAGGTGTTGGGAATCTGTAGACCTGAGTCCTGACTGCCATTCCCTGGTCTATAGATACCTTACCTTATCCTAGGTGCAGACGGCACTCCTAGATCATTCCAGAGTCTTCTAAACTCTATTGGCTATGAGTGTAAGTGGGAGGATCTGTGAAATGGCTTCCTGCCCAAGGTCACTTGACACAGGGCACAGGCCCATGTCCTGGTCTTTCTGGTGTCGTAGGTTGTAGATAGAAGGTCAGTGAGCCCCTGGCCGGCTCCCTACTGTCTATCTGTCTCAGCCAATCTCAAGACACTAGGGCTGGACAGCTCCAAGGCTCTGGTGGCTTCTAGCCAGGGTTTTCTTCCTGCCTGCTGCTTCTGAGACCTTGATCTCCTCCTCTGTTCAATAGGAGATGGTGGGCCTGGGAGACATTTGAGAGCCAAGTGCAGAGCATTCCTTGGAAAGTGCTCAGATCAGTCATGGTTCCTGGGTGGAGCCCTGGGACACCCACCTCCTGACTTGCTATCTGTGGGAGGGGACCCCAGTGCTACCAGGCACCCTCAGTTCATCAACCCTTGGGTGTTCCTAGAGGCCTTAGGGGCAAATGGAGGCAAGGGAAAAACAAAGGCATGGCAGGAGTGGCCAAAGACACCTGCCACTACCTCCTTCTCTTACTCCTTCTCTTCCTCTTCCTCCTCTTCTTCTTCCTCTTCTTTCTCCCTCTCCCTCTTCCTCCTCCTCCTCTTCATCCTCCTTCCCTTCATCCTCCTCCCCTTCATCCTTCTCCTCCTTCTCTTCCTCCTCCTCTTCTTTCTCTTCTTCTTCCTCCTCCTCCCCTTCATCCTCCTCCTCTTCTTCCTCCCCCTCTTCTTTCTCTTCTTCTTCCTCCTCCTCCCCTTCATCCTCCTCCTCCTTCTCTTCCTCCCCCACTTCTTTCTCTTCTTCCTCTTCCTCCTCCTCCCCTTCATCCTCTTCCTCCTCTTCCTCCTGTTCCTCCTCCATCAGTCACCAGCTAGCCTGTTCCACCATCACTGGACCTCATGACTCCAGGCTTCCAGCAACTCTTCATGCCCTCCAAAAGACTAACTGCAAACCTCTCAGGAGCTCACTGCTATTACAGGCTGGCCCCTGTGGCCACTCCTTTCCAGCCACCTCTTCTCTCTGATGTGGGATACAACCTGGCAGCATGCTGGGTGACCTTCCTCCACCCCACTACGATCCCTAGGATGCCAACCTTGTCCATGTCTAAGGTCTCTCCCACTCCAAATCCTGTCTAGCGGAGGCAGCATCCATTTCTGCCTGTGCAGAAGACCCAGAATGGTGAAGCAAAGCAGGGTGCCTGTTCACTTGCTAAGGCGTTGGTGCCAGGTGGGATGAATCAGTGATGTCGTTCATGGATGAATACATAAATGAATGGTATACTTAGCATCCACCCTTGGTTGTTGCTGCCGCTGCTCTTGGAGTCTCTCCAGCATCTCAGAGCAGTGGCCGAGAGGACTGGTCACGGCACAGTGCCAGCCCGTCTGGGTTCATATCCTGGCGGTGACCTTGAGCTGTTTTCGTTGTGTCCCTCCATGTTTCCTCATCTTTTAAAATGGGCACAGCATGTACTTCCCAGGATGTCATGAGATTAAAGGAGTCAGCTGACACCAAGTACTTAGAATGGTACAGCTAATGGCCCTTTAAAGTTAGTTGGTATTAACAATTTCGTTACCACAATGGTGATTAGCAAAGATTAGGGAGAAGCTGGCTGGAGTTTTGGAGTTCTTGGGAGCTATGGAGTATTACTGGTAGAGAGGTGCCGCAAGTTGTAATTGGGAACTTTACATTATAAGCATTTCTGGTCAATCATTTAAAGAAGCCTCACCAGAAATGGGATTCGGATCGCTGAGGATCCAGGAGTTTGTTCTGATTTTTCTAACTCTAAATGGACATTTACAATTTTACATATTTTTTTTCCAAGAGGGCCTCCAAAATGGCAGAAACTTCAGCCATTATAGACCTTAACTACAGTTTGTCACTGTGCCTGTTTCTGTGTTTCCCCCTTCAGTGGTCCCAGCAGGAGGCACTATCCCTCTTAGCCTTGACCATGTGGTGTGCAGGTTGACCTCTTCAGTTCAGTTCCCCAGGCTGAGCATGGCCTGAAGGATTCCAGGCAGCCCACAGAGAGAAAGGCAGTCCCTGGAACACCTCCTGCCAGGGCTGTGCAGCACACTGGGGCTTGGCGCTAGGCCCCATGGCTGCTGCTTTGCTTAGTTGAGGGCCACTGCAAGCAGGTTGAGACCTCCTTACTCTTTCTCTCCTCCTCTGTGTATGCCCTGGTGTGGGCACTGGAAGGCAGTTAGGCAATGGGAAGCAGGTTGCTGAGTTGTTGGGTTGTCATTGGAGTAGCAGGCTGTGTGCCAAGTTTAGTGTCAAGTCAGGGCCCCTGTGTCAGGTCATTGGCCTTGCCCTCAAGGATCTCTTTGGTCACCAAGACCACAGGGTTCTCACCTGAAGGATAAGGAACAGACAGGAGAAGACGACATCAGCCCCCTTCTCAGTAATCTCAGAGTTAGGTATACAGAGAACCCATAGCTCATGAGGGCAGGACAGATAGAACTAGCTTCCAGAGGATAGGCCATTAGCTGGGGAAGACCCCTGGGTAGGCACTGTGGACACTTGCTGCCTCCGCTGGCATCAGGACCTCTAGACCCTGCTCTGAGAGGGCCATTTATAACTCACAGCTGTGCCGTCCTGAGCCCAACTGACTGTGGTAAACCGATCTGGCTTCAGGAAGTCCCAACCCAAGGCCACTCCCAACTCAGCCCCACGCTCTCCTCACCTCCTGACACCCACATCCTGTTCTCAGCAGGAGGGCAGGCAGTGGGGCGCAGCCAGGGTCTCCAGCTGCTAAGCCCCAGGATGGCCCTAGAACTGTGAGGCCACCAACATCAACGAGGCCTATCCGGAAGACAAATACATAGGGAGACCAAGGTCAAAAGAAGGCTGGGGGGCAGCCCTAGAGTCCACAGGATCAAGGATCAGGAGTGCAGTTATAGGATTGGGGCATGCTTGGAGCTCCCAGTTGTGATCCAAGGAGGGGTTGATGCTTCTAGCCCCTGCCAGTGACCACTGTACACCAGAGGAGCCTAGTGGAAGAAAGAGGAGGGCTTCAGGGAATCCTGGGAAAGGATACCATCTTAGATCCCCAGCTTCTGCACTGCCACCTTCATCCAGACACCTCGCTCTCTGGAGGCTCTATACCATGTCCTGAGATTGTGTAGGGCTAGGCATGGGCTAGAGAGAGGCTACTGCTGCAAGCTTCCAGCACCTGAGACCTAGGCTTTGCCATATCCCTTGACCCCAAATGCTTGGGGCAGGCACTTACCTCTCTGCCTTGTTTTCTCTGCAAACGCTGTCCTGCCAAAACTTCACTGGAGTTTGTAGAAATTTGGCTCAGGAAACTTTAGACATTTGTGACCAGATTCTAAAATCAGAACCAGAAAAAACATACATTTTGTTTTCTCTATTTATGTTGTGTATTTGTTAAAGTATAAAGAGAAATGCATTAGAAGTGCCTATCTGTGGCTCTCCTCTGCTATACTGGCTCTGGGGGGCTGGGGAGATGGAGACAGGTAGATCCTTGAGGCTCAACATCCAGTCAGTCCAGCTGAACCGGTGAGCTTCAGGCTCAGTGAGAGACCCTGTCTCAGAAACCCAATGTGGAAAACCATGTGTAGTGGCAGCTGCCTTTAATCCCACCACAAGGGAGGCAGAAGCAGGCAGATCTCCATGAATTCGAGCCTAGCCTGGTCTTCATAGTGAGCTCCTGACAAGTCAGAGCTGGTAAGACATGGTAAGATCATGTCTCAAAATCAAAAACAAACAACAAACAAAGAAGATGGAAAGTGAATAAAGAATACACTCAACACTGACCTTCGGTTTCTCCAAGTGTGCACATGTAAACATACAAAAAATAAATAAGGACTGTAGAAATGGCTCAGTGTTTAAGAGCATATACTACTCTTCCCAAGGACCCACCTTTGCTTTCCAGCACTCACACTCGATGGCGCACAACTGCCTGTAATACTAGGGGCATCCAATGACTCTGGCCTCTAGCCTCCATGGGCACCTTGAGGTGCCGTCATGTGCACATACCCACACAGAGCCCCACACGGGTGGCTTCTGGAAGAGCAGCCCCAGCTGTGTCCCAGCTGTGTCCCAGGAGGGCACACCATGCAGACTCTGGATCTCAGAGTCATCCTTTCTCCCTTGAGGTGATCCTCAAGGCTGAGTGCAGTGTCTGACTGTACCAGGAGGTGAGGAGGGCTGGGTGCTGGTTCTACGGCAGGTGCTTTTGATACGGAGGATAAATAATGGGAATACAACTGACTGGTTGTCCTATGACAGTGATTTTTATGCTTTCAAGGAGACATGGACAGCGAGTGACCGTGAGAATTCCATATGTCAGGTGTTAGTAGTATTTTGTTTAACATTTATTCATTTACTTGTTTGTTTACAGTTGAGGACATTTGGCGGTCTCAACTAACATGTGGATTGAAGTCAGGTTGTCAGTCACCTGCTTGAGGCTGGGTTTTAAGAAGTGAGATGCAGGCAGGAAAGAGAGGTGTCATGCAGCGTGGGGCAGGGGGCTCTGATGGCTAGTTGGGGGGGAGCTCTTGTGAGTTTGGAGGCTAGGGCAGTGGGAGAGGGAGGGGTCTCACTTGGGGACAGCGGATAAAGAGAAACGGTAGCAGTAGTTGAGGAGCATGAACTCTGGAGGCTTGTTGCCAGGTCCTAGGATTTGGGGGACTGGAGAAGAGATGAGCGACTTCCCAGTCTAAATGTTGCTGAAACCCTGCATCAGGCTTGCTGTGGACTCAAGACAGAGGACCCTGTGGATCAAGGATGGTCAGGGCAGACTGGTAGATTAGAGACAGAGCCAGAAGAGAAGGGAGGTTGACATTTTCCCAGCCCCTGAACTGCTAGGGAGTTTAGAGTGGTACCCAAGCAGGCCCTTTACTCTGGGTGGGTGGAGACCCTGCACCTTAGAGCCACAGAGGGCAGAGCCAGGAAGCAGCTAGACCTGAGTCTGGAAAGGGGGAGCTACGGCTGGGGAGACACATTCGGGAATTGTTTATAACTGGTGTTGCAAGCGATGCAGCCAATGAGGTCACCCTGAGAGAGCTTGTGGAGAGTGTGGAGGCCAGGAGTCTGAGTCTGAGTCACAGCCATCTGGCCCTAGGGAGGAGGACAGATGGGGAGGGGACAAGAATGGACGTAATGTCAGGAGGAGGCAGCCCGGGAGACAGAGGAGAGCGGAGCCAGCTCTAAGTGGTCAAAGGGATGTGAACAGGAGAGCAGGGAAGGGAACCTTGGTGCAAAGGATAAAGAGAGGTGGTAGCAGTAATTGCATATACAGAGGGAGCCATATACAAAGGCGTATACAGAGGGAGCCATATACAAAGGCGTATACAGAGGGAGCCATATACAAAGGCGTATACAGAGGGAGCCATATACAAAGGCGTATACAGAGGGAGCCATATACAAAGGCGTATACAGAGGGAGCCATATACAAAGGCGTATACAGAGGGAGCCATATACAAAGGCGTATACAGAGGGAGCATATACAAAGGCGTATACAGAGGGAGCATATACAAAGGCGTATACAGAGCGAGCATATACAAAGGCGTATACAGAGGGAGCCATATACAAAGGCGTATACAGAGGGAGCCATATACAAAGGCGTATACAGAGGGAGCCATATACAAAGGCATATACAGAGGGAGCCATATACAAAGGCTCAGAAGCCTTAACAGGGAAGCAGTATTCAAGGAAGGCTATTAGGGAGAAGAGACTGGAGACTTCCTCCTACTACACAGCTGGAGAGGACCCTAGGAGTCCCACTGGGCTGCCAGTGAACCTATGTCCTGGTCCTCTGTACATCTGTTGAGGCCCCATCAGGCCTCTAGCCCTGTTTCTCACTCCTTGAAAAGTCTTGTTGGACCGTTCTGACCTCCTGCCCATTTAGGGCTCTTGAGCCCAAAGTTATGCACCTCCCTGCAGCACTTGTCCAGATCACAGGGCTCGAGGATGCAGAGCAAGGGAAAGGCCTCTATTGCAATCCTGGGCAAAAGCTGATCTCTGCTTTAAAAGAGAGCCACTTTCCCGGGCTGCCAAAGGGTTAGAAAGTCAGCCCAATAGCCACGGCACTCTGCCTTGGCAGGGGACTGTGTTCTATCCCATGGACATTTTCTTTTCTTACCTAGGCTCTGTCTCAGTATGTCTCCTCTGGACCAGAGCAAGGCTGGTGAGCCACAAAAAGAGTACTTGTTGCTGTCGAGGATGGGGGAGGCGTTCCCCCTTGCTACCCTGGCAGGACTTTGGAAGCTGTGACTGCCCCGTGCTGGCATGTGTTCAGCACACACTCAGAATCCCTGAGCCATCTCCTTTCTCTCTAATGACCCTGCAGGCCTTTCATGTGCCCCACGGCAGATGGGCAGAGGAAACAACAGTGGGTGCCCATGCCACCCCCTCCCCAGAGCTTTTGGAAGTATGGTCGAGGCTGGGTGACTGGTGGGGTGTGGCAGAATAATCTGGAGCTCCTTCGAGAGAAGCGCTGTCCTGCCTGTGGCCTCAGTCTAGGTACAGGCTCGGCAGGACAGAGCTGTGGACATCAGACACAGGAGGCACAGGAGCAAGGCCGGCCCTCAGCTGGAGCAGGCACTGGCAGGGGTGGCAAGCTGTTGGCTTCTGACATTTCTCAGTCTGAGAAGCGCATGGAACCCAGGTGAGGACTTGCTGACCCCATCTCTCTAGGGACAAAGGGAGAGGAGGTGCCCTGTGAATCCGCATTAGGATTAGGGAAGCCAGCCAAGGCTGCTTTGATGCTATGGGGCTCACTGCCGCCTCTGTGGCAGGAGACTGTGGGTAATCTAATTAACGTGCCCTGCAGATGCCCAAGTAATCCCAGGCCTTCAGACTCACTTTCTTTAAGCCTCCCTCCACCTGTCTCTGTCTTAATCCTCTCCTGCCTCAGTGATCTCTGGCAGGCCTGGACTTATCGCCATTGAACAGATTGGTAAGCCAGGGCTGGAGAAAACAAAGTGTGTAGGATACCGACCCTAATTTGCTGGGAGGTGGGGGGCTTTGGTCCTTAAAAGCCATCTGAACCCAAGTGAACCCAAAGTCTAGGAGGGCAAAACAAGCCTTAGCATCTTCCACATTCTTCTAGAATATTTGGGCATAAACCACCATTCGCAATTCTCATTGTCGAGTTGAGGAAATGGAGGGCCAGAGAAAGCAAGACACTTGCCCAGACCACACAGCGATCAATCAAGTCTAGCCTCAGCATCCCATCTGGTACCCTGCTCCCCAAGGGAAGGCACAGTCCGCTGTGGGCTCCATCCCGGCACCTGCTGCATCAAACTCTCCAGCAATCCTGCCCTCTTTGAAGACACCCTTCTCTGAACCCCAAAGCTTTCCAGTGCCCATTGTTTAAATATAGATTACTAATGAAATGCCTTTTCTTCGCCTTCCCAGTGAATAGTTGTGTAAAGTTAATTTGCAGTGTTATGTAAATTCTGTTTAACTTCAATCAAGTTCCTAATTATGTTTTTACCGCAGTAATTCCCATTTGATTTGTCATCTCCTGTTAGGTATTTAACATTCGGTGGGCAGGCTTGCTTTCTACCATGTCTCCATCTTCCAGCACCCACTCCCAGCTGACCTTCCTGCCACGCCCCTGCCCTGCACCACCCGCCTGCTTTCCTCCTGTCCATCCTCTTCCTTTTCCCCTCCTCATTCACGGTATCCTTTTCTCTCTCTCAATTTTGAGTCATCCCCTTCCTCCTTCTCCCTTCCCCCAGTTCTTACGTCTTGCTCTCTGTGTCCCAGGTCCTCTACCCACTGAGCTCTTGGCTCCTTTTGCCTCCTATATTGTCCAACTTCTTTCTAATCCAGTGAGTGTTTCTCCTTCAATTCTCTCTCTGTCCCCTGCTTCCTCTGTTTGTACCCTTATATCATTGCAAGGCCTGTGGAGGGACTGCTTCCTAGGGTCCCTAACACTGAGGAGAAATGAAGTTACTGGGCGTGGGCCCTGAGCATCACTCCAGAAGCCAGGGTCTGGCCTTGGAAATGTGCTCAGGAGCTTAATAGGTAAGGGGCCTGGACCAACACTAGGGTGAACCTTAGCTCCCAGGGCTGTGGAGTTGGACATGGGTGAAAACCATGGGCTTGCTATGATATTGATTGGCAGCTTTGTTAGTGTTGTTTCTGTGGCCACACCCCCACCCCCACCCCACCCCACCCCGATCTGTGGAGTGTCGGGAGTCCTTGTACTCAGTCACTGTGAGGGTAGCTGAGGTGATTTCCTTGAAGAGCTTCCTGGGGCCAGATGGAGAAGGCTTTTGTCTAGGAACCCTCAGCCATGCCTCTCACTTTTCTCTGGCTTTTCAGAGTTGCTTTTATAGGCAGCGTCTAGGCTGATGGGTCCTGATAGCCAGGACAGGCCTGAGACAGTGCAGGTGGAAGCTAGTTTCAGGCTCTCACACACCAGCAAAGGCAGTCAGAATGTCTCTGGAGAGTATATAAAGGACAGACCCTAAACACACACACACACACACACACACACACACACACACACACACACACACACACACACACACGAGAGAGAGAGAGAGAGAGAGAGAGAGAGAGAGAGAGAGAGAGACGCTCTTGAGACTTTGACCCATGGAACTTTGGCAAGTAAAGCACAAAGCTAGAGGTGTACCTGCTCAGTGGCAAGTTCTAACATCCCCAAAATCGTGCTGTGGAGCCCAGCTATGAAACTAACACTCTGTCGCCAGTCCCCAAGGCCTCCTTTCTGGGCCTTGAGTCCATCCTCAGAGCCCTGGCTCTGGAATTCTTCGTTATTTGAGAGTTGCTGGAAGCCAGAGGGGCTACCTGGCATGTGTCCGCCCTTGGCGGGCAGAGGGAGGAAAGAAACCAGACAGAGGCCTGGGTGGGCACGTGCCCCTCCCCATCCTGTCCTCTGTCCCTCACAGTCCTGGCTTCCCATCCAGCATGACCAGGAAGCAGAAAACAAACGTTTTCAAAGAGCAAAGTGAGCAAAGGCCACTGGTCACTTGTCCTTCAGAAACCTGAGCTGGCCCAGCCTGCCCTGCCATGCCTTGTCACCACCTGGCCCACAGTGTGTGGTTGTGGATGCCTACATGCCTGTGAGACCGAGGGAACCTTGACCATCACGTGGCTGCTTTTTCCCCTGTTTAAGTAAGTAGTTCAGGCCAACTGAAGCAAGGAGACTGCTCTACAGCGAAGGACAGGGGACCGGAGCTTTAGTACCGTGGAGGGCCCTGAGCCAGGGCTTAGAGCTCCCGGGCTGAGATCAGCCCTGTACATATCCTCTCCAGCCTGCTCTTGTGCCGTCCATCTGACCACAGAAACCCTCCCCGCCCTGACACAGAGAGGCTGGTAGCTCTGGCAAGGCGGAGCTCCAGAAGGCAACATCCTAGCCAGAGATGGGGGGGGGATGGTATATGAAAGCTGCCTCCAACTGTTGTGGCCTGACACATACCCAGAAAGTCACTGAATGTGTGTTAAGTCCCTACTGTGTGTCAAGTCCTGGTCTGTGTGGAGGTAAAGACTTTCTCTGGAATCTCTGGGGAACCCCATATCTGACATGTTTCCTTCCTGTTGGAGGATTGAGATCAATCCTCTTCCACGGTAAGGACCCTATGACCTTGTCATGAGTTGCTCTGTCTGACCTCCCATGGCTCAGTGAGGCAGGTAAAAGACTTGTGTTCCTCGAGGACCAAGGACTGAGCAGGTGTTTCCAGCTGAGGAGGGCCCTTTCCTCCAGGGAGGTAGAGCAGGAGCAGCTGCCTGCAGCTGACAGATACGCAGGCCAAGATGGCCTCTGAACATCTGGGGACTTCTATGAACCCTCCAGGCGGGACAAGACAGCCCTGAAATGGGCCTCACTTGGTCTTTGCCATGTTCACCAGTCTTTCTAGGAACCATGCTGTTCTCCAGGGCCCAGAAGGAGAACTATAGTTGCCATTGGGTAGTGAGGGAGTCCTATTTGGTGAGCTACCTGTGTTCATGTCTGTATCCCCCTCCTTGGCTGACTCTTCCCTCTCTCCTTTCTTTGACAAACATTTCTTGGCATGTGTCCTGGCCAGCCCTGTGTTCCAGGAAAACCAGCCCTAAAGGTATTAATGGCCAAATCAATGGCAGCCTCCCGATAGGCCAAAGGGGTCAAGAAGGTAAGGCGTGTTAGAAGAAGCAGCTGTGTATAGGAATTGAGATACAGCTACCTGGGCTCTGGGAGGGAGAAGGACCCTCAGTCCTGGGTATCAAGATGAGGAGGTACCTAGGGTCACCTCAGAGCATGCAGGGCACTGCCAGACTTTGCTTTGATAACATTTAAGGGTACAATATTCAGCACGAAGAAGATGAATGGGGAGCCTCTGTGCAGAGACAATCTGGAGAGGTGTAGCCAGTGGCTACCATTTTACCAGTCGCATGTGAACATGGATACTGAGCTGGGCGGGCACAGAGTAACGAGGCTAGAGCCGACATTGCCATCTGGGCCTCCAGTTGGGCTTCCGCTGCCCACAGTCATCTGGTAGTTCTAGTGTGCTGGCCACCAGCCAGGCTGAAGTCTGACCTCTATCCTCCACCCCACTTGTCTGAGGCCACAGACCATTGGCCTTCAACATCTCCCAGCCCCTCCCAAGCTTCCTGCCTCTGAAGTCCCAACTGTCTAATCAGGCCTCTTGTCCACAACTGGCAGCCAGTGTGTGGCTCATATCAGTTCTGCCAAAGCTTAGCAGATGCACATTGCAGCCTGTCAGGACGTCCAGGGCCAGGAGGCCTGCTGGGGCTAACTCTTGGTTGGGAGGCACTTGGGCTACCCTGTACAGACAGGAGAACTGGGTTCCAGGGAAGCCCTGGTCGCTCCCACTCTCAGTGAACAGAAGAGGGTTGTGGGCCTAGAGGCCGGCTAGGAGGCCTTGCTTACTCTGATGTCTAGCAGTTGATGAAGAACTAAGGCAGCTGCCTCCCATTGGCTGGGGAACAGTGAGGAGCCAGGGGATCTGGGGGCTGTGTTTATATCCCCCAAGCTCCCAGAGCAGGCCACCATCTTCCTTTTTTACTATACCTCAGCCTGGGTAGGTATAGCCCCAACTCCTGTGAGTCATAGAGAATGGGCCGGAGTCACCTACACTGCTAGAGTCAAGTGTGCATGTGTGACTCCGTGGCCCTTTCCCTGCATACTGCTCAGGTGGTCTGACCTGTCAGCACTAGGCAAAGCCAATTAATTCCCAAAGGCCCTGTCCAGCCATGTCCAAGGTTGTATGCCCAGGGAAGAAACCCAGTGGTACTTTTATCATGGCCTCATCCTGTAAACCAAATGGTCAGAGGCTCAGAGGTCAGAGGCCATGGTGGCCAAGCCCACCAGGCTTCCTAGTACGTCCTGCCTCCAGAAAGCACCAGCTCTTATGAAGCAGCCTCTGAGGCCCTCCCTCTCCCCTGGGCCCGGTGGAATTGATGGGACAGGAAGCCAGGGGAAGTGGGAGGATGGGTCTAGCCCAGGGATGAAGTACAATGAAGCGTGTCCTGTCCCCAGGGCCACAGGCACACGGGTCACCCCCACAGGAAGCCCTACCCAAGCACTACCTTGGCCCACCCAGGCTTCCCGACTGAAGTGTCTCCTATTCCCGTGGGAGCCACCACAAGAATCCTACCCTCTTGAGAAAGGAAGGCGTGCCCTGCCCCTGACCTGTTCTCCCTCCTCCCACACTGTCCCATGGATAGAGGCTTCTCTCCCTGCACCAGCCCTCACCCTACATGTGCATGACTGGGCTCCTTCAGACAAACACTGACCTTCAGATCCACAGGAGAAGGTCAGGGCAGGCCTTTATGCTAGAGGCTCAGATTCCAGATTCTTTGTCCAGATTCTGCCACTGGTTTGGTGGTCCCTGCGGGCAAGTCACTTGTCCATTATGGACATCATCTGTATAAAGCTAGGGAGGAGTAGACACTCTGCCTAGCATAAGCAGTTAGTGAAATAAAACCCTTGGCAGAGGATGAGCTAATGACTGCTGAGAACAGCCAGACTTGGGTGACCACTCACAAGCCCCTCACACATCCCTGAGCATGAGGGGGACCCTCTTTCTGTCGTCCAGCCCAGCAGGTGGACCATGTCTGAGCTCTGCCTTTCATTGGCAGGGGTGTCAGGTCAGTGGATCTGAAAGTGTGTGTGTGTGTGTGTGTGTGTGTGTGTGTGTGTGTGTATACATGTGCGTGTAGGCATGTGTGTGTCTGTATGTATATGTATGCATGTATGCGTAGGTGTAGGTGTATGTATGTGTATAAGTGTGTACATGTAGGCATATGTATGAGTGTGTGTGTCTGTGTGAGTATGTGTGTGAGAGAGTATAAGTGTGTGTGTGTCTGTGTGAGTATGTGTGTGTGACAGAGCGTGTAAGTATGTATATGTATGCATATGTGAGTGTGAGAGTGTGTGTGTATAAGTGTGTACATGTGTGTGTCTGTGTGTGAGTGTGTGTGTGCATGTGTGTATGTGTGTGTTTATGTATGCTGTGAGAAGGTCCTCTAACCCATTCTCCTCCCTCCTGGCAGATACCTAAGACACCTCCTCAAGCTGGGTGGCACCAGACCAGTTCAGTGTGTATATGGGTGTGTCTGGTCCCAAGGGAGTGGGTCAGGACTCCAAGGAAAGTGGGTTAAGACTTGGAAGGGTTAAGGGAGATGGGGATGGGGCGGCACCTTGAACTCATGTACCTGTTGATGAACAGAGGGGAAATCCCCTACCCAGAAGTCCCTCAGTCTCAGGATCCACTGTCAACCTGGCCTCACAGAGCCTTTGTCATTGTTTGTTGTTGTCAAGTGATCCCTGCAAGTCTGACCAAGGGGACCATAGCCTTCCCAGGAACAGACGTGCAGAGGGAAGATGATGCCCCTGACATTCTTAGACTGAGGAGTCATGGGTTCTTGGGAAGAGAGATTGGTAATGAAAAGCCGCCATGTGCACTGAGCGCAGGGCCCCTGAGTCACGAGGAGACAGAGTTAACCTGAGTGGATGCCAGGGCCAGAGGGCCAGGCCAGCCTCCGTCTCTTCTGTGAACTGGAGTGGTTGTCCAGGGAAGACACCCTGCCCCTCACTTCTTCCTTTGGGTGTCTCCCTTCCCCACCCACCCCTAGATGGATCCCATTGTGTTACACACGCGCACGCACACACAGAGCCTTGGCTCTCTGCTCTTTGTAGGAGGCACTCTGGCTGCTGCACCGAGTTTTGGGCACAATCCAGAAGTACTGGTAGTGGGTGGAGTCACAGGATGGATGGCTGTGAGTCAATATGGCTGAGCTTGTGTGTCATCAGACTGCAGACTGGGCTGGCCTCTCCTGCTGGCTGCCTTTTCTCACCCATGTATGTGGGCTACTCCTCTGGATAGGACAATGCTGTGCCCAAAAGTTCAAAACAACCCAGGTCAGAGAATCTGGAGGCTCGGCACCTGGTGTGGTGCCCTTGGTACCTGAGCTCTATTCACACTGGAATGGAGTGGCCGTGAGCACTTGAGAGCTCTCAGCTCTGGCCTCATGGGAGACTCCAGACCAGTACAGGCAGGCCCTTGGGTGTAACTGCAGCAGGTTTTGGGCACTTCTGGTTGGGGTGGCCTCTGGTGGCTGTCCTCTCTACAGAGCCCTGGGATGATATCCTGTGGACTCAGTTCACGGAGCCTAAAGCTAGTGCTGAGTCCGATACTGTCGCTTTCTAACACTAAGCAAGTGGCCTCCAGTACCTGAGCCCATATTTCCTCATTTGTGCAATGAGGATGCCAGTCCCCACCTCACAGAATTGCTTTGAGTGTGGGGGTATAAGTGTGTTCACAGTGGGCTCCCGTGTGTAAACAGTATCTTTAGACTAGGCCTGGGGCGGGGCGGTAAGCACCATGTGTCAGCTGACTGTCTCTAATCTAAACATAGCCTGTAACACTGAAGCCATCACTGCTTCCTTGTGTCCAGCTAAGTCCTTGCCGTACTCTGTCTCTGTTGCTATAACAAACTACTTGAGACCAGATAGTTTAGAAGGAATAGGAGTTTATTTGGCCCACATTTCTGGAGACGGAGGAGTCCTAGTATATAGTGTTAGCATCTGCTGAGGGCTTTCCAGTGAGGTAGAGGGTGCTGCATAGCAAGACTGAGCCCTTCTGTGACACGAATGCCATCATGATGGCCCCACCTCCGAGCTATGACTGCATAGACTGTGGGGACATATTTGAACAATAATATTGGGCTGTCTGCAAGGCTAGTATTAGGTTCTAGAGCAGCATGAAGAGACTACTCACCTCAAGAGACATCCTTGTGCCTTCCAGGTCCCCAGGGTGTGTTGTGTCAGTCCTAAAGATGAATGGGCAGATGAGGGTATCACTCCTCACCCTGACACTGCTGGGATGAGAGCCTCCCCTGAAAGAACAGGGCAGAATCCCAACTTCTGCAGAGAAGGGCACCTTATGCCTGCAAGAAGGCCTGGCTGGCATTCTCCTAGGGATCACTGGAACCTCCAGGACAGGGAGGCAGCCTGTAATGGGTGTGCCCTGGCCCAGGGATGGATGAGCTGACATCACATCCATAATTGGTGCAGGAAGATGCAGAGGCTGAGACACACTGGCACCCTCCAGGACTGGGCCTAGGTCACCCAGGAAGGCAGGCCTGGCTAGTTTTTGGCCATGCACAGTAAAGCAGACCAGGGCTGCCCTTCTCTGCCCGGCACCCTGCTGAGTGTTCTTCTCCTGCTAGGGTTTGTCCAGCTGCCTGGGCACTGAGTAAACATCACCCCTCCTCCCCTGGCCAGCTGGAAACTTCGGGGGATGGGAGGCAGCTGGACCAGGTTAGGAAAAGGTGAAAGGTAAAGGCTGGACACCAACTCCAACACTGACCAAACAAGGTGTGGGTGGGGAGAGCGGAGTTGGTGAAGTACCTGGGGAGAAACTGGGGGGAGGGGGATAAAACGCAATGACCCTTTCTCCTAGTCCTTCAGCTGCCTCTGACAGACCCACTGGCCACAGTGGAGAGAAAGCTGGATCCCCATTAATACCTTCTCTCTCCTTGTCACACCACGGAGGAAACTGAGGCTCAGGGCCATACAGACTGAGGCCACAGGAGAGGCAGGATCCTATCCAGGCCTGGGTGACACTAGGGCCTTAACAAGACCAGGGCTTTCCTTTGTCTGGAGTTTATAAACCTGGGCTCCAGATGCTACTTCCAGGCACATGTGGCCAGTGTCCTCGAGGGATGCCTGCCTGGTAGGAAATGTGACTGCTTGGGGTGGCCCTGGAAGTCATAGAGAACACACAGTTCCCTGGTGCTGGAGCTTCTCAAACTCCTTGTACCACTCATGAGTTTGAAGCCAACTCACTCAGGCCTTAATCCATCAAAGGCTCCAGGTGAGGAGACTGAGGAAGGACCAACTGCTTATTTGTGGGTCAAGACTGGCTTTCTGGTTCCTTAGTTGCTCCCTACACACACACACACACACACACACACACACACACACACACACACACACACACACACACACACACACACACACACACACGGGGGCGGGGGGAGGGAGAGAGAGAGAGAAAACAATTCTAACTTGGGCTCTGGCCTTGGGCCTCCCGATTACATCTGTATTCCTGCCTCGCCCTGTATAAGATAACAGGTTCAGACCAAGGACCTACAGCGCTGCTGTTCTCAGAGCTTCTTCCAGGCTGTTAATGCTGCAGGTTGAAGGTCCCAGAGGTAGGGGGGAGGGTCCCCCTTCTGGGCAGCCCCAGATCAGCAGTAGGGGAGAGTGGCAGCAAGCAAAGCCAAGAGATAAAATATTTTTTAAGGTCCATAGCATTGAAAGTGAAAATTTCCTGCATGGGTTCCAAGACCCATATTTTGGCCACCCTGGACCAGGTACCCTTCTGAGCAAGACCATGGCCCCTAGAAAAGGAGAGGTAGCGTGGCACCCTTCAGGTATGTTGCAGTGCCCTGCACAAAAGGGAACTCCTGCCTCTTGTGTGTCCGCAGGTTGTCTAGAGCCTGTGGCTGACCCAGTGGAAAGGGAAGTGGGTCCTTCTTCCAGGAGCAAGCAACCCTGACACAGACATTCTGGACCTGCTCCTGGGGCAGCCGTGGAAGGGACCGGATCTCCATTTCTGTGATTAGTGTCTGGGGCCTCCCGCTGTACAGGACCTTCGTTCTGTACCTATTACAGCTGTAGTAAATATCGTGCTAAGCATCTCTTAGCATTGCAGCAGAATTGCATGTTGCCCTTCTACAGCGCAGGAAGGCTCTCAAGGACGGCTCTCTTATGGATGAGAAAACAGTCCCCAAGAAGTTCCTTGCCTAAGCACCACATAGCTCAGGAAGTGGCAGAAATGAAGTCCCCTTCTAGTCACACAATGCTGTCTGTCATGTGTTCTGAGCTGGGTCAAAGGAAAAATTGATTCTTTGATGGACTGGAGAGAGGCAGGCCTGTCCCTTCCCCCCAGTATGAGGAGCCGCATACCGGAGCCATGGGTCTCTGCTGCTTGGGGGGTTAGCCATGGTACTTGGGGGCTTTCGGGTGAGTCTTCCATCTCTCTTTTTGCTCTTGGTGGGATCTGGTATGGAAGTCAGGAGAGGGAAGACATCCTGGGCCCAAGTTCTAACTTTAGAGTTCTCTTTTACTCTGTTTGATCTTGGGTAGGACTTTCCTCTCTCTGGACAAGCCCCACATTCAGAAGCTAGGGTAGTGTGGGCAAAGATCAGAAAGCTATGTGGGTGTCCCATGGTCAGAGCACTTGTGAGAAATAGGTAAGATGGACAGAATCATCCCCCTTGGGCCTGGGATCAATATTCAGGGTGAGCAAGGAGTTTCTGGCCAGCAAGGTTCTCTGCAAGATGGTGCTGGGTCACTCAAACCACAGCAAGGCAGGATTGCAGGGATGAAATTAGTCTGAGCCTTTGTCTCATGCATATAGCTACCCCTATCCCTGATACCCCTATAGCTTAACCTCAACCCTGGCACTCTGTCCGAGGAGGTACCCTGTACTGATAGACTCAGCCTAAGCCCAAGTGTCTCCACTTGATGTGTCTCCAAGCCCTAGTGTAATCTCAGATCCGTATGGATGATGAATGGACTGGTTAGACGCATGGATGGATGGACAGACAGATAAAGACACGCGCGCGCGTGCGCGCGCACACACACACAGACAAAGACACACACACACACATACATACACACACACACCACCCCTACCTGTTCTAATACCCTGGAACCATTTATCCACCTTCCTTCCCACTTCAGCTCAAAGTGGAAGCAGGAGGACCCTGTCAGGCAGCAGGAGGACCCTGTCAGGCAGCGGGAGGACCCTGTCAGGCAGAGGAGCTGCCGAACGCCAGCTTTCAGCTCTTTCTTACCTTCCCTCGCTTCCGTTCTGCCCCTCCTGCATGTGGTATCCGGAGTCATCTGTCAAAGAAAAGAAGGAAGTTTCCGAGGGGGAGAACGAGTGGGTGACAATGCTTGGTAGTCAGTTGACAGCTCAGGGACCCTCCTCCAGTACCACATCTTTGGGTTCTTGATGGCTATAGAGGATGTCTCTCCTCTGGGTGGCTCCTGCCACTGTGGACCTCTCAAGGACAGCTTGGAACATTCCCTGGGGCTCAGAGGCCTCTCTGAGGACCCAGGAGGCAGGTAACTGCCCTGGTCTGCAGTTGTCACCAGCCCAGCAGGTCAGCCCACTGCTCCTGCCCCTTCTCTGGCTCCCAGGTCAGAGGACCTGGCACTGCTTTGATGCAGGGCAGGCCAGGGCTCTACGACAGTCTTCCCTGGGCTGCTTGAGAATCTGTGAGCAGTTCTCAGACCAAAGGCCTCCTACTGATTACTCTTAGGCACCCCTGCCCATGAGTTCCCATTCTGAGCCACCAGCCCACCTGTTTGTCACCTGCTTCTGGAGGCCAGCGAGGTACCTCAGAATCTGACCTGAGATACGGAGTAGTTCCCAACCATGCTACAACTCCACCCTCCCTGGAATGAGGGCAGCCAAATCCTTCTTGTGGCCTTCATGAACCACAATATAGATAACTGCCCAGCTCTAATTATGCAAAGAGAAAGAAACACTGGGTGTTCTAGATGTTCTGGAAGCTCTAGAAAAATTTTGAGCAGGGAAGGACACCACTGTGAAGGCAGCATTATGCAGGTGGTCTTTCAGTGAGTGAAGGAAGACAGGGTCCATGGGACAATGACAGAAATGCTGAAGGTACAGTGTGGGGTGGGACCTCAAAATCCTGCTGCTTTGGGCCAAAGGCTTTCACCTTGGAATGTGCAACTTCAGGTCTGCTTAATGGGACCTTCCCATTATGGGACCCAGGACCATACCAGGGTCTGAGAGGGAGCTCATAGAGTTGTTGAGGAAGGGACATCAGGTGGGAGGATACTTTTGGTAGCAGACTGGGCCACACTGTGTGTGTGTGTGTGTGTGTGTGTGTGTGTGTGTGTGTGTGTGTGTGTGTGTCTGTCTGTCTGTGTGTGTGTCTGTCTGTGTGTCTGTGTGTGTATGCTCTCTGTCACTTGCCCTGAATCATACGTTCCAGTGCTATCAACACAGATCTCATTCCCTACCCCTTTCTGGGCAAAGTTAGCCACTGGCCAGAAGTCTGTGGTAGGCCTGTGGGTGGCTCCTGCCAGTGTGCACTTCTCCAAGAACATTCTGGAACATCCCTTGTGGGCGCATAAGGGGAAGGCTGGAGGCAGCTCTGGCCTCTCAGCCAGCAGACCTTGGCTCCCCCAGCTCTGGAGCCTGAGTAAGGCTATCCCAGTCCAGACCCCCAAGCCACAGCTTGGCTTAGTGAATGTGAGGTCAGGGAACATGTATTCCAAGAATGCAGGAGGCAGAGCTTCAGATAAGGTTTGGATAACCATCTGGGGTAAATATTTGCCTTGTTTCTGGAGCCAGCCCCAGCCTCCAAGGAGAGACTATGGCCTGGGCTCAGGGTCACCTCAGAGGATATGTGTCAATGCAAATCTCCCAGGTGAGGAAATCCCTGTCCCCATGAAGAGTCTGGGTGGGCTCAAGGGGGGGGGCATTCCACACCCCCAGCCTCCGGCATATCAGCTCTGCAGCATCTGGCCCATCTGTAAAATAAGGGTAGGATGACTTTTCTATCCAGATCAAGCACCAAACGTTGGGGTGTGTGGAGGTTCTCGTCATTGTACCAGGTCTTCTGGGAATGGGAGAGCCCATGTGATGGAGGTTATGTGCCCACTTAGCCACCTGGGACTGGAGCAGTTCTATATTCCCAAAGGTGCCGTGTCTGCCATTCTTAGAACTCTTCCACATCTTGTGAGCACCTCATGTCTGGCTCAGCCCTCAGGGTTGCAGGCCGGACTTCCCCGCGCACTGGAAGAACTATCTGTCTACTCTTGGTCTGGGTATGTTCATGGTTAGGCCAAGATACACGCCAGCCTGGAGCCCTCCTTGCAGATGAGTAGCTTGAGCAAATGGTATCCCTTATTTAGAAAGGAGATAGGGGCTGAGTAACTTGCTCAGGATGACCCAGCAGCAAGTAGAAAAAACAGGGACTTAACCACAGAGGCCAAGTCAGGGTTCCAATCCAGACTGTGGTCTCCACCAAAACAACCCCCAGTTCTTCCTGGGGATCCCTGGAATAGGTGAAGATAGTAAATTGGCAATGGTTGAAGGAATCTATCTTGGCCCTGAGACAGTTCCATCCCCAAGTGATCTCTGTCTTGTGCAAGACCAACCACGGTATGCTCACTCTCTTGCTGTGATGGAACCTCCCACAACCACATTCCCTGTCTAGAGCTTTGGAATCCTGCTCACCAAGATGGGCGTGGCTCTGTATGGCCTTCTCTGTCACTGGTGGAAGCTGCTTTGTGGTTGGAGTCTCACCCCCATCCCCACCCCCACTCCCACCCCCACGGGTCCCCATCCACAGGAAACCAGGGTGAGCTCCTACTGCCCACAACCCTCCGTGATACCAAAGGCCTTTGAGGAAGAAAACAGTGCCTCTCAGACCTGCTATTTACCCTGTGGTCTGTACTGTCTGGGAACAGCCAAGGACAAGTCACCTCTTGTCTTCTATCCTTGGCCTTCCTAGGTGTCCATGCTCACGCAGGCTGGGAGCCAGAGCAGAGGACACCGGCAGAGAGTGGCTCAGGCAACATTGTCTCTTCTGTGTCCACAGCCTCATGCAGGCTCCTGGTTATCTGAGCCTCCTTCTGTAGGGTGCGGGGCCTCGGATCCACTTGCCCTGAGCAGGGCTACTGAATGACTTCCAGGGCCAGGCTGCTAAGTTTATTAACTCTGTAGTAGTTGCTTGACCTTAGACAATTAGGGAATGTCTCTGGGCCTTGAACATAAATTAAAGAGCATCTTTCTGGAGCTAATTCCAGCCATCGTGACCCCACAGTATGGATTTAATAAACGCCAGTCTCCAGCTCCTGTCTCTTCAGATATAATGCAGGCTCATACCCCTGACCCAGGCCAGGGCTCAAATTCAGTATCCTCCACCTGCCCCCCTTTCCTCTCTGGCCTGTTTGCCCCGTGTCCATGGGCTGCAGAGGATGGGGCCGTGTGTCTGTGCTGAGCCAAGTGCCCGAGTGAGAGCGCTGCACCGTGAGCAGCAGGCCTGGCAGGCACGCATCCTTAAGGCCTGTATAACACCCACCAAATGAGCAAGGCCTTTCCCACTCCAGCTTCTGTCTCCACTGCCAAAATAATCATTTTCTCTTTGTCAGCGGCTCTGCTGGCCAACTAGACTTCAGGAAACGCCTGTGCTGTGGGTGGCAGGAGGCAAGAGGCCCATTCCCTTTCCAGCCCAGCCCAGCGGCTGCTGTGTATGAAACTCTGGTCCTCAGTTTCCTCCTCTGAAAAATGGAACATTGCAGCTACAGAAACCAAGGACTATTTATGTTCTCAAAGTAGAGAGACTCTCAGAGACAGAGTCTAAGAGATGACCCGTTGGCTTGACTGGTGGCTCTGGGTCTCTTGCTGTATAGAACCCTGCACCCCTACAGGGTGATTCACATCCCCTCTAGTAGACAAGGGTCCACACCCTATATGGCACTGCCTTACACAATCTGTGTCTCATAGGGACACATGCACCTATGTCCCTACAATTGAAGAAACAGGCAGGGAGGTTTAAGAACTATATGCCAGATGCACATATTCAGAGATAGGGTGAGCATGGAGTTTGAACCAAGTTCTTCTGATTAGAGACCGTACCCTAAGCCCCAGAGCTCAGGAGCCTCTGGCAGCTGTACCTGCTGGGCACTGAGAGGGTCTGGGCTGGACAGGAGTAGAAGCCAGGATGCAGGGCTGGCACCACCTGTCCCACCCTCACCCAGGGCCCCCTGCTCAGAGAGGCATGCCGCCCTGGAGCCTGCGTTCCTAGGACTCAGAGGCAAGTGTGCTGGCCCAAGGAAGCGCAACGCTTGCTTCTGACCACAGAACTGCCTGAACCTGAAGCGGGTGGTGGTCTGCATCTCTCACCCTACCAGAGAGCCTCCTGGGTACCTACGAGCTCTCGGGGCAGTGGGGGGCAGCCAGAGACCACGCAGGGAGCCTAACCTTGCCCCCTGTCACCATGCCACCTGCTAACTGCTCTGCAGATCTGCTCTGCCCTTGAAGATCTTGGAGCAGCCCCCGGCTGGTCTCCCTACTTCCTTCTTCTCGTCCAAGTTCTTGTGCCTCAGCAGCCACAGGAACTCTTTCCAAACTGGAATTGGGATCATTCTCCCTCTAATTGTCTCTGCCCCATGCTCCCGTCATCTCTACCAGAAGCTCATGCCCCCATTCTCTATACCTCCACACCATCTAGAAACTTTGCTTCTACACAGGTACTGTTCCCTGACTCTTGGCCTGCATTTCTGGATCATCCTTCACATCCCCACTCACTCCACCCGTCGAGTCTCTGTGGGGTAGACCCTGCACTTCTTCTCTACCTAAGATACTACTGAGATTTAGTGTTTTCGTCATTAGCTGTTGAAGCAGCAACCGACCACAGTCACAGCCTGGGTGTTCATGCCATGTTTGTTGAGTGAATGAGGGAGTGTCGCCTCACCACTTCCTCTTGGATCTTGTAGAAGGAAAGAGGCGCAGAGGGTTGAGATTCATTGGACTGGGAGACTGAAGTCTGCAGAGGTGGGGTGTCTGGTCCTGCCTTTCACCCCATGACACGCCCCTTGCGGCTCCTGTCTGTCAGCTTGTTCTGCCTGCTAACCTTTCCCTCTGGAATCAGTTGTGGCTTTGTGCTCAGCACTGAGGGCCCTGCAGGAGTCAGACACACTAACCACGCCCTCTCTTTGCAGGAGGATGGACCTTGAGTGAAGTGGAAGGGCTGTGAGTGGCTGGCCAGCGCAGGAACACTAGTGACTCTTGGTTCACTGAGGTAGGTGCACATTACTGCTTTATAGCTCCCAGAGGCGGGGCTGGGGTCCTCTATTAGTCTGAGTCACACTGGGCCTGCTCATTCCTCACAGAGGGGTGCAGTGTCACCACCTTTGCTGGATGTCACTGTGTCCCTGACAGGTGCTACCTTCAGCTCATGTTCCATAGCCTCTCACTTGAAGTTTCTCAAAGAACTGCTGAGATAGGGTGGAGAGTGCCAGGATGCACAGCAACACTGTGTGAACAGTGGTGCCCTGAATACCAATGGAACATGGCTATCCCCAAAAGGTGACCTGAACAGCCAAGAGGCATGCTCACTGCCACGGTGACTCTGGCACTTGTCCTCCGGAACCTTGAGCTCTATACCTCAGTTTATATGTCTGTCAAATGGGAGTGGCATGATGAGGGATGTGCACAGGGACCCCCTCCTCCCCACGTGCCCCACCATACCCTTCCTCTGAGGACCTGCCAGTACCAGGATGGGTACAAACAGGCCACCTGGCCTGATGGGGAGCGTAGGCCCATCCCTCAGGGAACTAGTGAGAGGGATGAGGGCCAAGCCTCAGTATAAAGTTTCTGGCTAGGACACCAGTGTGTCTTATCCCAGGATGGCATTTCAGAGTTGATCACGCTTGGCTCTACACCAAAGATACCTGTGTAATCTCTATTTACTCTTTGGCTCCCTGACTCTCAACCCAGAGGGTTCAGAAGCCTTACACAGATGCTTGCTGGCCCAGAGCCCTTTGTCTCAGGGCACCATGTCCCTGGGCTACTCTGGGAGAGTGGAGATCCCTGCCCAGCTGACTGGAGCTTTTCTGTGAAGTATAGTGTTCTGGGAGTCCCAGGGAGGGGCTGGTAAGCACTAGGACAACTGGTGACCTGGACTATGGTGCCCTTTCTGCTGCAGGAACCCCAGACTCTTGCTTCGCAGCTGTGTGGCTGTAGGTCGGCCAAACCCCTGCAGCAAGAGTGGGTGTCCTTATCCCAGAATGAGCATGAACATCACCGTCATGGCCAAAAGGCTGGCTAGAGTGCTTAGAAGCCTCTAGTGGTATTAAAGTTTTGCTCTTCTGGTACCTTGGTTGTGCACTTAGAATACACACTCCCCCTACCCCCACCCCCACCCCACCCCATCCCCATCCCCATCCCCCAAGTCCCTAGAGGAGGTTTGTACAATGCTTTATTTTCCAGAGGCTCTGCAGTTTAAAAAACCCCCACTGAGCTGTAAGTGGTGGAGTGGGGATTTGAACTGAGATCCGTAGGAATTTAAGCAACATGTGATGTCAGAGGACAGAGACCAGGGAGGGTCTATATAGATGCAGGGACAGCAGCTTCCACCTCTGCTTCTTCAGCCTCCCATAGTGCTCTCTGGAGCCAGAGGCTTTGCCCCACTCCCCAACAAGCTGCACACGCCCCTCTCTGATAGGGCCAGTCACCCTGTTCCCCTCTCCAGAGGGGCCTGCCTGCAGTCCAGTCCGGCTAGAAGATTCCACATGGACTGCCAGGTAACCTTTCTGATTCTCCTTCACGGTAGGTTCTCTTTTCGGATGTTTTTCAAGGTAATTCATTCCCTTTCCAGAAATTGCCAGTGGCAGAGCATTAGGCAGCTGGTAATTAATCATGGGAATGGCTTCAAGTTTATTCTTCAAAAAAAGGGGGTGGGGGGACAGAAAGCCTTGGTGGAAAAAGAAAAGAAACCCTTTCCAAGATAGGGATGGTAATCGATACCTCTGTGTCCTAGAAACACTGGGTGGGGGTGGCGGCCAGTAGCTGTGGTCAGCACCTGCAGCGGGGAGAAGTCTCATTCTTGGCCATCGCCCAGGTGACTCTGGGAAGTCACTGCCTCCGTCTAATCTCAGACTCGCCACTGTAAAGTAGGTTATGGGTAGATGCAGACGAGACAAGTGTTTCGTGGCTGCGTCTCAGTGCCTGGCACACAGGGGCTGCCCTGGAGATATTTTACTGAGTGACTAGACCATCTTGGTTGCTAGTGAGCTGACATCAGTGAAGGAGGTGATGCAGACTATAGTTCTTTTGCAGTATGGGGTGACAGTGGGGTGATGTGTTCGTTCAGTCACTTTCTAAGTGAAGGACAGTTAGGCTCGGGACACTTTGGGTAGGAAGACCAGAGTATCTCCAACCTCAGCCTTCTAGGAGTCAGGACTATCAAGAAAGTACATAAGCTGGAGTTGCACTTGGGGCATTTGGGCCGTGACCTGGGGTCCTGGAGCATCCCTGAGTCTAGCAGGAGCATGATGCTCTCCACAGTGGACCTTTGGGGAGGGCCGCAGGAAGATGAGCCTGGCAGGATGCAACGGCACAGTAGCTGATGCCTGGACTGGCCCTGTGGCCTTGGTACCAGAACTGAACAGACTGGGAGAAAGGCCTAAGCTCCTGAGCCTGAGCTGGTGTGACAAGACCATGTGCTGGGTCTTGATGGGACCTCTGTACGTTAGCGGTAGGGTCTCACACCTAGGCACCATCTGCTGGTCAGATTTGGTGTGACTTGACACTATTTCCATCTCCGCCCCACCTCTCCCAGTAACTGTATTATCTTATCTCCCCCCTTCTCCTTGGTTCTCCTTAGCCCAGAGACCACACATGACCTTCTCCTCCTTAGAATGGCCACTCTCCCCACTCTGCCCAGACTGGCCAGCCCAGCCCAGTCTCTCCTCATCCCCATTCTCCTTCCTCATCAGAGCCGCTCTTTCCTTGCCAGGCACCCAACAGTTCCTCTGCTCCGTCTTCTCATCCAATCTCAGCAGAGCTGATACCTCCTGGGTTCCTGAACAGCCACCCTTGGCCTGGCTTGTCGGGCTCTGGTTCTCCCTTGAACCAGGTGCCTGAGGAAGCCGGTATGCAGACCCAGGAAGGCGGGCCATAGCAAAAGGTGCAGCCATGGGTCCACAGGCTGACCTTGCCATTCACAGATGCTAGGAGGTGGCGTTGCTTATGTGACTGGAAGTGGAACTGCACTGTATTCTCTCTTGAGACTTGGTCCTGCTATGCTGGCCACTTGGAGTGGAGGAGGGTCTCCTAGCCCAGAGATGAAGGCGAGGGACCCACACCCACTATAAGGGTCTTTGGAAACCTACCATTTCCCTGCAGCATTATTGAAATTTTTGCTATAATTAGAAGTGAGGTGTGTAGGATCTGGCTGCCTGATGGGAGTGCGTATATGCTCATGAATAAATAAATTGTCCTCTCCCAAGAGAGAAGGAGCTGAAGGTGAGCTACCAGAGAATTACAGACCTAGGAATATCAGTGACCTGGCCACCCTCGGGAGAGTCCCTGGCTGGTTTCTTCCTGGAAGTGCCTACTGTGTACCTAGCTTAGTGAGCCTGGCATGGTAGCTGCTGCCCTCTGGCCAGTACCTCCTTTCCTAGCCACATTACAGGCCAGCCTCTGCCAGTGCCCTGGACTGGAGCTCCCCTGGCCTTCACTCTGCCTTCCCACACTGCACCTTGCCCTGTGGCCCTTATCCAGCAGCGCCCTTTCCTGATTCTGTGTACTGGTCTCTTTGAGGCCTGCTTCAATCCATGCTTCCTGTGTGAATGAAGCAAGGCCAGACATCTGTGTCTGAGGGACGCTGAGGACTTGCTCCCTCTTCTGATGTCTAGGCCCTTCCTCTCCTGTGCTCTCACCACACCCTCTTGGGACCTTGCCTCATGGTTTCACATCGATCGTGTATCGGAATGATAATCTATTGGGTTCACGGGGCAGATGTTTTGCATTTCTGTTTCATATTGAGTCTTCGCAATCTGCCGTGTACTTGCTCAGTGCACACAGCTCTCACTGTAGGGTCACTGCGGCGGCGGCTCCTGAGGACACAGCAGCCGGGGCAGGCTTGGAGGGTCTGGCTTCCTCATTTTGCAGTTAGAGGTGAGAACTAGGACCGTGTTGGGGAAGTGCGGAGCTCATAGGGCCTGAGCCTGAGGTCATGAAGGTGGATGAGGCCAGCAGGATTATGGCAAAAAAAGCTTAAGGTTGGAATTCACCAAATCTAGAAGGGAGACCTTATGTGGATCCTATCCCATTTCCCACAATGAGCTCAGGTAAGTGGGAAATGGGCTCCCGAGCCCCAAACAACCATTACAGGCATAAGAACATGGCTCTGCCCTTGCCCTCATCCCTTTCAGCCTGTAAACAGCAGGCTGAGAGAGTCGAACCCTGACCTCCTGGAAAAGGAGTGCGTCTGACCTCCGTACCTCTCACCACCCAGCAAGCATTGTCAACTGCAGAGGTGTCCCAAGGGTGTGTACCCTCTAACTCAGGCTCCCGGGAGGATAGAAGATTCTGGTGTCAGGGAAGACTTCGTGAGCCTAAAGCAGAGATGGGGACTCACTCCCTGGGGTCAGGACCTGCCCCTGCTTGCCTGGGGGGGGGCTCTCCAAATGCGGGTACTAACCCCCCCCACACACATTTGGTAGCAGAGCCCATTTTCCTCTGTTGTCATCGAGCCCCTCCCGCTGCACTTGCTGGCATTGTGCTGCTCCGTGGAAGGTTCAGGTGCTTGGTTCACTCCCCTCCAGAGGCCTTCCTCTGCCTTGGGCTTGCCTCCTCTCACCGCATTGAGTGTATACTGAGCTGGAAACTCCCTCTCTGCCCACTGAGATTCGCAGGCCCTGTTTCTAAAGTCCTTGGACCTCAGTCGCTTCTGTTCCTTTAAGCCAGCTGTCTGCTGTCTTCCCCTTTGAGGACTAGTGATATAGCGCAGGGCCTTGTGCATGCTAGGTAAGCAGGTCTGCCATGGTCCATCATGGAGCTACACCCCAAGCCCTTAGCTTGTGTGTGTGTGTGTGTGTGTGTGTGAATTTTGAGATAAGTTTTCTCCGCTCTGCCAAGCAGGCCTCAAACTGTGTTGTATAGTGCAGGCAAGCCTTGAATTTGTCATCTTCCAGCCTCATGGGATTTAAAGGCAAGTGCCACTCTGAGCCACACTCCCAACATGGCACTTGGCACTCCTGAGCTGAAGGGTCTCAGGAAGTCCATGTATCCTCAGTTTCCCAGGGATGGCAGCGAGGCTTACTCTCTTTAGCTCTTCCAGTGTTTGGAGGGCTGGACTAGGATGTGCTCTGAAGCCGTGTGTAGACTTGGTAGGGAGCAGTATTGGTTCTCCAAGGCATGCGTCTGCCTGTGGAGCTCCTGTTTCCTAGGCTTGGGTCCCCCTATGGGTTTCTCAGTTCTGGTCTATCTCAATACAAAGAAAACGAAAGGTCAACGTCTTCTGTGTGGCCCCAGTGGCATCTGTTCACCCTGGCTGCCGGGTGACTCTGCCCTAGCGACTGTGCTACTTAATAGAGAACATGCCCTTGGGTGGGTCATTCAGAAGTTCACCCCGCACATCTGTATCTCCTGCCCAGCATGTCTCATCCTCTGCAGTTTGCACATCTTTCCTCTCAAATGTTGGGGACCCTCTTTGGAGGTTTTGTTCAGAGCCCGAGGGGCTATTCCAGCTTGATAATCTCCATGGTATTCTCCTGCAGTCCCCTTACATCTGGACACTCTACGCTGTAGGACAGCCTAGCTCAAAACGATGCTTACTGAGAGGTCCTCTCCCCTCCACACGTGCTCTTAAAGCCCCTCCACCCTGCCTGTATCTCTAATGAGAGTTGACATTCTGTATTCTGTTGTCTCCTAGTTGCCACACTCCCGAGTCCAAGAGCTTTGGGGTGGCAAGGAGTGACCCTGGAAGACACTCATGAGCCAAAACCTGAAGACAGTGTAGGGTATTTTCTTTTTGTAGATGATCCAAACATCCTTTAGGTTATGTTGCTTTTCCCAAGTAGTCTTAAAGATGGCTGGCTAATAGGGGTCACCCATATCACAGCCACCTCCGTCGGCTCTTCCATTGGCTGTTTGGTCATTGGAGAGATCAATGCCACTTCTACTCCTGTGGTTTGGAGTGACGTAGTGTAACACCTTGAAGTGTGTGTTTTAGGGACAGAAGTGCTAGGTTCAAGTCCTTGCTTTGCCGCTTAGGAGCCAGGTCATTATGGACAGAGGGATCTGTCTTCGGCTCCCTGTTCCTCCCTTCCCTGCCCATAGCAAGAGCTGGGCAACACCCTATGAACTGAAGACCATGGATCCCTGTCCCAACAGGGATGCCTCTCCACAGACAGGAGCATTCAATGAGGTTTCTTCATTGTGAAGCCCTCCACATTCTATTCCCCCCCCCACATACACCCAAAGTCCTCTTGTGAGTAGGAAGTTTTAGACTCACACATGGGTGTGTTAGCAGTACTTGCCAAGCCTGCCAACATTCAGGGACTAGTTCAGACTTGAGTTAAATACAGATTCTTGGACTGTCTCTTAGACTGCTGTTGATTGAGCCCAAGTCTCCAAAGTGTGTGTGTGTGTTTGCGTGTGCATGTGTGTGTGTGTGAGTAGTTTGTGTGTGTCTACATGTGCACGTACATGTGGAAATAGAGGGTTGACTTTAAGTGTCTCCCTCAGTCACTCTCCGCCCATATTCTGAGGCAAGACCTCTCACTGAGCCCAGAACTTGCCTATTTCCTTAGGCTGGTTAGCTAGGGAATTTAACAATCTTCCTCTTTGCTAGCTCAGTGCTGGAATTTCAAAAGTGCACCACTGTGCCTACCTTCTAAGATGGGTGCAGGGGATCTGAACTCAGGTTCGCGTGCTTGTACTTGCACAAAAGCCAGCACTTCCCCTTTAAGCCATCTCAACAGCTCCAGGCCTCTGAGTTTTAACAGGTAGCCTCATATGAAACCTATGGTCATTCCAGTCTGGTCTGTCCCAGTGTCTACAGAGGGGGAGCTGGCCTAGAGACCACATGGTTCTACTGGGAAATTGTGGACAAGATTTGTTATTTCCTGTGACTCCAATTTTACACTGATAAAAAACCAAAGGCTTTTGTGATGTAAGGGCTCTTATGTCTAGAAAGCCTTATGACAATCAGGTGTCCCTGGCAGGGTCCTGGAGGCAGACTAGCTTTCAGTACCATTCCCTTTGGTCACAGAACATCGGGTTCAGTGGCTTTCTGCCATCCCCAAGGGCAGGGCCTGCTACTACATCAGCAACCAGTCCTGAGCCCTGGTTCCCTGGCCAAGCCAGGACAGCTCCCATGGAGGCTTGCCAAGAATCTTCATGCAAGGGGCTGGAGAGATGGCTCAGCGGTTAAGAGCACTGACTGCTCTTCCGAAGGTCCTGAGTTCAAGTCCCAGCAACCACATGGTGGCTCACAACCATTCATAATAAGATCTGATGCCCTCTTCTGGGGTGTCTGAAGACAGCTACAGTGTACTTACATATAATAAACAAATCTTTAAAAAAAAAAAAAAGAATCTTCGTGCAAGTGACCAAATAGTCCTCAATCTCCTAATCTTCACTGATGCTCAGAAGAGCTTGTAGGTCAATGTGGGAAGGCTGGACTTGTTCTAATTAGGTGGCTAGAGCCTTGCAAGTGACAGAGAAGGAATTTTTTTAGTGCTAAGGCCTTGATGCCTCATTCCGCCTAGGATGATGTCAAGGCCTGGGTGATGCTGTAAGTCAGAAGAGAGGACAGAGCTCCTCTGACCACTGGCATCCCACTTACAGAACCAGCCTTGGGTGTGGGGCCTTGTGGATGACTATGGCTCATATCGGGTGGAGACCAAGCTCAGTAGCTGATGCGGGACCCACCCCCCCCCACCCCCCGAGCTCTGCACAACCAGTCTCTCCACACTACACTCACCATCGTTTATATAGGTTGTACTTAGTATATTATGTGTGATAGGAGAGAGCAGTGTACAGTAATCACTGCATAAACGCTGGCGGAGTCAGGGGTACAGAATAAACACTGGGGTGTCTGTTGAGGTGCTGAAAAGCCAGAGCTATGAGAAGTGAAGCCAGGCCTAGGCGGCAGGGTGGAAACCAGGGCAGCTCAGCAGAGTCCATCGGAGCCCACCCAAGGTAAGCAGTGCTTGCTGGGTCCGTCCTCCCAGGCTCTAGCACCACATTCTACAGACCTGACATATTCCTCCCGAGCCGACGCATCCCTCTCACCTGGGCTAAGAGGCTTCAGGGAGAAGAGGTGCCCAGAGCTTGGCTTCAGAGCGGGACAACCCTTCTGGGGTGATTTGTACACAGTATTTGGTACCCCAGAGATACTCACTCACTCACCCTACAGGCTCTAAGACAGGAGAAAAACAGCTTTTATAGCACTCTGTCTCTGAAGGGCTAAGGACAGCCGAGTCATCAATCCCAGAGAGAGTAGTCATTAGTGATGGAAACAGTAATGACATCAGCCTTTCCCGATAGCCCCCTGGCAGGTAAGGATTAGAGTCACTCCTTGTGTATAGATGAAGAAACTGTGTGACACTATGTAATTCTAAGCTAGAGTCATCCTATCTAGCCCCTGGTGCTGAAATGTAGTACAGGACCCTCAAACAACTTTTTGGACACAAATCTGAATAAGACACAGGCTCTTAAAAACTGGTGTCATTATCCATCACTTGGTATATGGGTTAGAGACTAGCCTGGGCTACATGAGACCTGTCAATAAATCAATTGATTTATCACACAATCAGGCCCCTTTATTACTCTTTGCATACGTTCTTCCTGGACTTACCTACTTGGTACAGAGCGGCCTACCTATAGTTAGAGAATGTCTCTTCCTGGAAGCAAGCTCTTTATAGCAGAAAGGAAGTGATCTCCAGCCTTGAACTCTGGACAGTGTGATAATTCAGGTGTTTAAATGAACACAGGGTTATAGGGAGAGACATTGGCGCCAGACTACGTGAGTTTCCCAGATCTCCCAGCTCTGCCCCAGAATGCACTGACCAGTGCTCAGGCATCCTTCCTCAGAGGCCTCCAGGCTGTAAAGGCACAGAATGTGGTACTGGGCCCCTGTGAAACATTAAAGGGCTGCAGGGCCAGAGGACTTCCTGCTGGCTGTGGCACTGAGGCAACCGGATGCATAGGAGGGCACTGAGGAAGAATCTTAAGAATCTACTTTGATGGCTAAAGAGTGAGTGAAAGTGACCCGCTCTAGGCCACTGAACCCAAATTTAGCTGTCAATCATGGTGTCACAGTGTGGAGTGCTCGTGACTCAGGAGAGCCTTAATGGTAACTGTATTGGTTAGTACTTGCTCTCATTTCTTTGCATATGCCATCTAATTTAAACTTCATAGATGTTTGTTTTAACCCTGGCATAGTGGTACTCGCCTACAATTCCGAGCGTTCCCGGCACCAAAGCAGGATCACCTCAAGTTTGAAGCTAACTTGGACTACGTAGTAAGACTCTGCTTTGGAAAACCAAACAGCAGCCACAAATTGTAAACCAAGGAACCGATAGGCTAAGCACCTCACCCACGGCCACACCCCCACTGGAAGGCAGAGCCAGAATGTGAACTGGCCCCACCTGACTTTCAGGCCTGAGCCCTCAGCCTCCACCATAGGCATCGGGAGTCACCCGAATCTTTACAGGGATAGAGCTCCCTGTTAGTTTCCAAAAGACAGAGGACTGTGGGAGGTCCACAGCAGTGCTATCTGCAGAGGACCTGAGCTCTTTATTTTCTGACTAGTTGGGGTAAGTCCAGGAAGAAAGTCTGTGAAGAGGAATAAGGAGGGAGAATGGAGCCTTGCCATCCAGTGGACCCAGTCTCATCCAGGAATGCCCAAACGACCTGCATACCCCGTGCCATCAGCTGTGGCACAGGCCACGCAGGTGGGAGCCTTCTTAGCATCCCCTAAGATAGTTACTATACCCAGTTTACTGTAGCTGCAGAACCAAAGTGAGTCTGCTGTAGGGCTGCCTGAGACCCACAGCTCCTATGAGAGGGACAGAGAGAGGCTGAGCTGAACTCGATAGAACATGAGACATCAGGAAATAAGAAAGCCAAGCTAGCCCCATAGCTGAGCATTCAGGTATAGCTCTAGAAGGGCTCTCCTGTAGGCCTGCCATGGGACAAAGCCCTGTGGGCACACCTTTGTTTGATGGGCAGTGGGGAGCCAGTGAAAGTTGGGTTAGTGGAAGAACACAAGGCCATTTCTCTTGAGTTTCCGTGGGGGGATATTCATGTTGGGGACCCCTTCTATAGCAGAGTTACTCTCTTGCAAGCCTAGTCTTTAAAATGGGAGTCTAGTAAGGATAAGGACTAGCATGTTTAAACTGTTCATCAGAGACAGGATGCTAGGGTGATGCAGAGCCCATTGAGCAAGCCAAATGGAGATGTTAAGGACCAGGGGCTCTGAGGATGCAGCCCTCAAATGTCTCCAGCCTTGGGGGAAACAAAGGCCTGGAGTTGAAAAGGGTTTGTCTGAAAAGGCCCAGAGCCCTTGCAGTAAATGCATAGCTTGGGCTTCTATCTGCTACAGCTCCAGTCTGCACCTGTCTGTTCTCCTGAGGGACATCTCTTCCTGCATGTCTCTGACCTCAAGCCAAAGACGATGCGTGAGACCCCGAAGCAGCTCACCAGGATCAGAGCAAAAGCATCCTTCAGGAGACAATGAAACCCTTCTTTTACCCCTAGACATTGAGGCTGCCGCCATGTCTGGCCTGTTACAAGGATGCCGTGGTCATCTGGTACTGCTGTCACCATGGGCCTAGAACAGTTCCACTTGGTTGGAAATCTGCCAGGCTGGGTTGTGGTCTGTGGTGTGCTCCTGGGTGCGCAGCTGTTAGCAGCGTGAAGTGTGTCGGGTACCTGTGGCTGTAGCTGTGGGAGGAGTAACATCCTGAGTCTCTGTGCAGCCCAGCCGCCTGCACACACTGTCTAGCAGGACCTGTGAAACGAAAACATGTGTTTCCTGCTGGAGGCAAACACAGGGCTGGGCTCCATGTGGCCTTGGTCAACTGGTCCGCTCGCAGGAAGCCTTGCACCCCCACCCCCCACCCCCAAAGCAGTGCCACAAAAACAGTGGAAAAGTGAGCCTGCTCCAAGGCTGTTTCCACTGTAAACAGTGGCTCTTCAGCTGGTCCCCAGCCTCCTGACTCGGGGCCAGACTCCTCCACCCTGCCTGAGAAGCACCTCAGCTGCCCTCTAGCCCGACAGTGGCCCACTCATAGAAGAGACTCTCTGGGCCTTACTTACAGTTTAGATACAGCCTGTCAAGACCCCTTTGTCTTCACACGCAGCCTGTGAGGTGAGAAAGCAGGAGGTCAGAAAGCAGAGTACACAGAGAAGTACAGAGCATGACCGATGTCACAACAGCAAAGACAAGACTGACACAGCCTTCTTCCGGGACGGCGGGTCTCAGAGAAAGATTCTGAGTGGTGTTCGCCGCCTGGTGCAACCTGGGTTTCTTTGAGTTTGTGCCATAAATACAGGACGTCAGCAGCGTTTAGTGGGAGTAGCGTTTTCATTTCTGATTTTAATAATGTCCTGTTTTCCTTAGTAACGTATGTTGCTTGTGACCAGCCTGAAAGTCACAGAAGTAGAAGGTGAAAAACAGAACTGCCCTGACTCTGCCCGAGAAAGCCTTCTTACCCCCGCACTTGGCTCGTTCTCTCTCTCTCTCTCTCTCTCTCTCTCTCTCTCTCTCTCTCTCTGTCTCTCTCTCTGGTCACTTTCTAAGATCCTCTCATCTATTGATTGGTCTTATTGTCATGAGCAGATTTTGAAGGTCACTGTTTCTAAAAAATTAAGATTCTTCGTAGCCCCATGAGAGGCTGAGGGTACTTGACAGTTTTCCCCTGCCTGGATTTGCTAAGATGGGTGCTACCAAGGATGCCATGAGGAGGTGCCCCACCCTACAGAGAAGCTTCTAGAGAAGGTGGATTTATGTGTGCCTGGGAGCTAGGACCAAGAGGTTCTGTCTTGCAGTTTGACATAGGTTGCCTGTGGATCACCCTGGAGCAGACTCAACTGTGCCCAAGCTGTGTCTGTTAGTTCGCTGCGAACATGACAGTGCCTTCCTTCATTCACTTGGTTCAGATGTCAATATTGAGTGCCTTCTGTGTGCAAATGGTTAGGAAAGTTAAAAAAAAATGCCTAAGGCTCCCTACCTGCCCCCCCCGTCCCCCGTCCCCGTCACCCAGCCAGGCCCTTCTTTGAAACCCTCGCCAAGTCAGATCTGGAGGCCAGCTGGCTGTGGGGGCAGCAGAGGTTCCAAGAGGAGCTATCTCCGGTCCCCTCCATCCGCCGACGTCCTTGGTGGCCCTAAGACAGCTTTATGGAGGACAGATTGAGGCTGTCTCCCTCCTGGCAGGTTTATTTCTTCATCTTTCAAACCCTGCTCTGATTTTTTCCACCTTGGCCTTCCCACCTCCCCCTCCTCTGTCAGCCTGGCTAGGCAGAGGGCCACTGGCCTCCCAGGTGAACGAGTTATGGGGGAGGCAGGCCAGGCTCTGCAGCAGCACTTTTGGCTTCCTGCCTTGGAGAAGGCTGGGAGGCTGGAAGGGTGGCGACTGGGGACCATGGGTCCCCAGTATGCCTCCCTCCATTTAGACAGCCCTGCCTGATGACCAGGCCACCTCTTCTCAGGCCTCAGTTTCCTTCCCTGGGGGATAGGCATGCCCAGAGCTAAAGGAAGGCAAGACGTCAGAGCAGCCTACTACTGCCTCATTATGGAAAACTCCCTAAACGATGCTGTCACTGGGCTGGAGATTAGAGATACATGGAGGAAAGGGAGGTACACACTTATAAAGAGCCTACTGTGTGCAGCCGCTGCCACCACAACCCCTGCCCCCAGCAGCAACCTAAAGAGATAGTCACTGGGAGCAACAAGTCAGAATTATTTTGACAGGTCGGCAGGCTTTGCTTATTTGCTGTTAGTTCTTTTCTAAAGACAGTCTTTTTATGCAAAACCAAGGTGGACTCAGAGGCGGTATGTAGCCCAGGATAGCCTCCAACTCTTAGCAGTCCTATTGTTTCCGTTTCTGGGTGCTTGTATAACAGGTTTGTATGGCTTGCCAGCCTTGGCTGTAGGTCTGTAGAAGCAAGGGATTCCAGACCCATGGGTCCTCCAGAAGGTTAGGCAATGAGGTAGAACTCATAAAGAGCTTGGGGAACCTGATTGTACCAAAGAGAGACCAGAGACGTGAAAAAGGCAAACTGAGGTGACACAGCTAGAAGTAGAACCCTGTTCTGCCCGGCTCCTACACCCTACTCGCTCTTTGTGGCATTGAGCCACTTCTGATCTGTCTGTTGGCAAGAAGGGCTTGCCATCCCAGCTGGTACTGCCCAGCCCATGCTTGCCGTGGTACACTAAGAACGTGGTACCTTCAAGGTTTGCCTGTTTCTCACAAGCCAGTGTCTGACCCTCTGCTAATCAGTCTCCACCCACTGTCTCTTCCCCAGACAGGAAGGAGGGGCGGGAGGGAACCCCCCCAACACACACACACACACACACACACACACACACACACACACACACACACACACACCACCATGCTGCTCCTGCACTCTAGCTCATGGGAATGAAAAACACATTGGCTTCATTATCCTCGGATTGAATGAGCAGGGTTGCTATGGCAACAGCCATCTCAGGCCAGCA